>VYZV01044260.1:205662-218781 GCA_013401275.1 Pandion haliaetus
CCAGAATTTTTTTTTTCATTAAAAAAAAAAAAAAAAAAAGGCTTGGTTTTCAGAATTGTGCTTAAATTAGCCTGTGACTGGCTACAGATGAATTTTTATCTCCAGAATGTAGCGTGTCTCTTCAACTTCTAACAAAAACAGAGAGCTACTTGTAAAAAGTCAGTATTTCAAGTTAAATCCCCAATGAGAATTCTCAAGCGAATACAGCATTGAGACAGTTTAATTCAATTTGTTGTCCTTAGAAAGAAAGCATGCGACCTATTAATTTAGGGAATGGGACATAGGCTTTGCTGAGCTGCCCAAACATATCATGAACACAAGAGAGCCAGAAAATTCTTTGCATGCAATTTAAAAAATAAAATTTCACTAAGCCTTAAATAAACTAATTAATCACTAAGGAAGACTCTGAAACAGAAACTTCTCCAGCTGGATTTGTTCTTTGCAGTGAGCCACTTGAAGATATTTGTGGTTTGCTGGAGAAACTTACTCTGGTTAATGCTACTTTTTAAAAATAACCCTGGCCCTTAGTAGCTGGAAGTGCACAAGTGTCAGATTTAATGACGATATATCAGTTTGGCTGATGAAAGACAGTACCTCTCCCTAAAAGCAAGCTTTGCTTGCAGGAGATTTGCAACTTATTAAAAAATGGACTTATCTCAAATGAGGAATGTTGCTGAATGAGTTTGATATTGCTTGCTGCTTTGGGATTCTCCAGGGGACAGAAAATCCCATTTTACTTCCCAGCTTCGACTTCTCTCATGAGACTAATGAATATTTTTACTACAAGACCAGTAATATTGTATCAGTGACGTCGGTCCCTTTCCTTCCTCTTGTTTCACTGCTGCCAGATGATAAGAAGATGGAGGCCAATTCTGACACATGGCTCCAAGGTTAAGGGATGGTGGAAGCTACCTGATGTTGGTTCGCAGAAGTTAATTTTGTTGTTAAGAGATGCTGCTTTGGCCTTTATTAACTCTTTCATACTGAATTTCTTTGGAATCTTGTTCTGTATGCTTCTGGCTGTTCATTCACGTTTCCGACTCTTGTTACAATAATGTTTCTTTCAACCTCGTTTTCTCAGGATATGAGGAAGTAATGTTGCTGTCATTGCACAGGTGTGTATGATGCTCAGCTCACCTTCATTAGAATTTTGAATCTCTTGGAATCTCAGTTGAACTCAGATTCAAATTCAAAGAGATTGTCTTTTTGCTAGTTCTGTGCATATAGCAGGCAGGGTGAGGAGAGAAGTCCTCAGTACCCAGCTGTGGGAAAGTCTATAGTGTGAGCTCAGCCCTTATTAGACATCAGAGGAACAACAAGCAGATAGTCCTTATCCACTTTCTAATGACAAGAAATGCTTCAGTCTGAGTTCACATCAGCTTGGATACCAAAGCTAAATAATTGCAGGAGACAAAATTGCAAAAAACTAGGATTTCTGTTGGGAAAACCACTTCTGGTTTTCCTAATTGTTTGTTTTATTCTATCACAGTTATTTCTATGTTAGTTTTATGTGTCTAAGCTTTTTTGTGGGTTGTATGCATGTGTAGTGAAGAAATAGTGATGTTATTGAAAAGCAGGTGGGTCGTATTTCTGTCCAGGAAGAAGAGCAAGGATCCTGTTGCTCCTGAAGTTTCTGAATGATTATAGCACAAAGATTGATACTATCCCTGTGGATGCAGGAACAGGTCTTGTGTGCAGGAGTGTCTGTGTAAGCCTGGGGGGAAGGGATGGGTTTCCGGGGGCTACTGCTCTCCTTGTTCCTGTCAGGCCTCTTCTGATCCCCACTGTAACAGTCCAGAGTGGTGTGAGTTGGTGCTTTTAAAATAATTTTATAGATGAGGGGTTTTTCTTCACCACAGAGCCTACCTGGATTTGATTAGGGATGTTGTTTCTGACTTGAACCTTGCCTGTATGTACACACATGGTTAGCAGAGCCATATCAGCTTGCGGAGAGAGGTGCTTTCGTTGTCATATGGTTGGCACACGAGGGTGATGGCTGTGGCATGATCCTTAATGACAGTGACTCATCAGGTTGTCATGGACATCTCATTGCTTTGCCTGTGACCACTTCTGTCAAGCAGAGGTGAAGGTGGGAGCAGATAATGAGTGATGTTGAGTGAAATCACAGCCAGAGGAAGAATCTTGTTTTCTGTTGTAAGGTCACTTGCTTTAATATTTAGCTCAGATTAACCTAACTGCATCAGCTTTGGGTATGGTATCTCTCCTCCTGAATGATGGCATCTTGTTTTCAAGACTTTCTCAAGTATCCTGAAAGCTCTGAAAATCACCTGCTCCAAACAAGGGACAGTTCCTGGTTTTAGATTCACCACCTGAGTCAGGATTTCACTGGTAAGTGTAATTAATGGGGATTATGGGGCTGCTAAAAATTCAGCAGGACATTTCAGCACAGTGGCACTCCTCTGGATTCAGAACATAGGCCTGGAAGGGACCAGTTTGAAGGCAGTGCTGTAGCACAGCTCATGCTGCTTTGTGTGGGGTTAAGTACAGCCGGGAGCTCAGTTTGTTTGCTGAGGAGCAAGGTGAATGCTGTGTTGGGAGAAGCTGTTAGGGCTCTCTGTTTTGTGCCTCGTATTTGCATTCTTCATCTCTGGTGTTCTGCTGAGGAACTAGTTATTTAGCAGAGCTTGGAAAAGTCAGGGGAACCATATCAGAATGATGCTGTGCTGCTTTTGAATGGTTCAAGTCAAACAATAATTTAAATTCTGATTTGGCATACAGAGTGCATCCCAAAGCTGTGCTTAGCACAACAGAGGTATGTGTTTCCCCTCCCACCTCCAGCACAGTAGCTGGGGTTTGCTTTGTGTCCCACAGATTTCAGAGAAGTCTTTAGGTGGCTTTAAGTTACTCCAGTATGTTGTGGTGCCTGTGGGGTTCCCTTTCACTCCTCTTGCTTGGTGAGAAGGTGACACAGGGTCATCTGCATTCTTCTTCATGCAGGATGTAACAATTCCAACTTCAGTTCTGTTTTACACTTCTGTTGTAGCAATAAGGAAGGACTGAATGCAGGCTGGGATCTGATATTTAAAGCTATTGCTCGAAATCCACCAGGAACCCACTGAGCCACAGAATAATGAAATTGGGAGAATATTCCACTGTGCTTACCTCTGGTCTTAGGCTTTCTACTGGGGATCACTGTTGCCCTTTGTTGAAGATGGGTTTCATGGCTAGATGGACCTTTAGTCTGACATGGCAGGATTGGTCTTGTATCAACTTTCACTTGCCCAAGGCAATGTTAATCCATGTTGTGAACAGGGTTTTAAATGTTGTAGAGTTTTAATTGCCACTTTGTTCAGTGCATGTTATTTTTGCTAGATGCACTTAGTGTTACCATATAATAGGCTAAACTGAAGTGGTAATGGGTAGAAGTAGTTTTGTGCAGGAGGGTGACTTTTACAGGCCATATGATCTTTTTCACCTTTCATTTGAGCTCTGAAGATCTGATAGACTTTGGAGATGCTGTAGGACATGTCCTGATGGGAGTTTTTTCTTTTGGGAAGGGTTTATCCAGAGAAACTGAAGTATTTTGTGGGAACAGAGGTTTGGCTTTCCACCTGGTTGGTGTTTCTAGCCAATTCCTTATACATGGTGTTGGACACTGGTCTTAGCAGATACTCTGACCTTATGGTGACTGGCTGTTCTTTGCTTTTCTTTGTTTTATTGGTCTTCTGCTTATCCTGGTGCAGACTGGGACAACTTCCAGTGGGCAAGGAAACTGCTTCCTGCACAGCCCATTTCACAAGGCCAGTGCCTTTTGCAAGGCATTTCTTCATTCTGTCTATAGCATAGTTAAATTTTTTCCCCATACCTTTGGCTTTACCAGGAATTATGGTAATGTCCAGTCACTGTCTACAGTGTTTTATTCATAAGGAGCCCTGTGACTGCAGAGGAATCTTGCCTCATGAGGACTGTGTGTCTTCAAGGTATTTTAATCAGTTAGCAATGCTTTCCTCCCCTCCTTTGTAAGCAGATAAGATGTATATGTGGATCAAGCTTTTTTTTTTTTCTTTCCTCTTCAGCTACATTTTACACTTTCATGATTGCATGTGGCCAACTGGATGCAAATAGCTTTCAAAGACATGTTTGTGAACCAGAGAACGGTTCAGCCTTGGATTGTTAAGGACTGGGCCTCTTGAGCTTTGCATTGCGGAGCAGTTCAAATGTGAGTGTTGGGTCACTAGGCAATTGGAGGGGCAATCTGACCTTGTCTCTCAGAAACAGCCCTCTGCTTGGGCTTGGCACTGTTTTAATCCTCGTGAGTTCGGTGATCTAGTTAATGAAACAGGCCCACAAATGTGGGGCAGCTGAAGGGAGGAAGCTGTCAGAAGGGAGAGCATGGCATGAATAAATGTACAGGAAGGGAAGGGATGGAAACACTTGAAACTGGCTTTTCTGCCAAAACCAGCACCTTGTCAAACTGTCCCTAGGGCATGAGTCAGATCTCTGCAGCCTGGCTGGGCTGGATGTGGAAAACAGATCCACAAGCTGCCGTGGCTCATCTTGACTGTGTCCCAGTGCGGTCCTTGCTGCAGCAAGCCAAGAGCTCAGCTGAGCTAAGCAACACAACAATGACTGTGGTAGCACTAGTCACAACACCTCTTGGATGTTCACAGCAGGTAGTTTGGTTTATATATCATTTATCTTGTTTGCAGGCGGGGAGCTTGCTGCCCTGTCAGCTGCAGCAGGGAACGGCTCCATGCTGGGAGTTTCACTCTGGACTTCAAACACAGGTTTTTGAATGCTCCTCTTCTGCCTTGAATCCAAACTAGTTTCTTGAGTCTTTGGGTCTGAGTGTTACCCGTGGTTCACAAAACTTGTCATGTCTGAACAAAGTAGGGTTAAAGCACTCCAGAGAATTTAATCTGAGGAAAAGTGTGGTGCTGGTTTCTAAGGGTGTGGGTGACAATGCCAAATACAAAGCACTGGAGAACCAATCCTGCTGTTTTTCAGTGTGTCTTAGAAGATGAGCACACGGGTGTGATATACAGGAGTGGGTTCAGTGCATGTGCTTAGATTTGTCTGTATGTAAATATGTAGTTCAGTGTTTGCTGTCCTGTTCTCCACTGCCCTGGCGAGGCTGGGACTTGTGTGGTCTGAAATGCTTTGCACAGAACTTCAGCAATGCAAGACCCATTGTCTTCTTGCTGTGGGAATGT
Organism: Pandion haliaetus; assembly: GCA_013401275.1. NCBI lineage: Eukaryota > Metazoa > Chordata > Aves > Accipitriformes > Pandionidae > Pandion > Pandion haliaetus. Next base: position 210,837 of record VYZV01044260.1, read on the forward strand.
GCACCAATTTCATGCCCGTTGTATGAGATGTGGCAGCTCTAAAAGAATAATGCAGCTCCCCTGATGCTAAACATTTTGCAATGTCTGTGGGTTGTACAGAGATATTGGATAAAGTGAAAATAATGTGTATTTAGTGTAGTTTGACCTTATGTTGCTGCCTGCCTTCCTTCTAGGCCGTCCAGCTGCAAATGCTCAAATGGTCTCTACTGGTGCTTGCCAGCCAAGTATTTTTTGAATGAAGCAGTGAGTGTCTGCTTACTCCTGAATCCCCAAGCAAAACTAGCGGGGACCAGTAAAAAACACCACTGAAAATTCATATAGGCTTTACTGGACTCTACAGAGGCCTACACTCTTCAATTATTGCTTACTGAAATTTTCCACTTACTAGAAATACCTTGGTCATGTGGGCTAAAAGAACATAAGACTGCAAGGGCACAGGGTATAACTGCAGTCTTTCAGCATCTCTCTGCTCCCAGGAGATGGTTGTGCTGATCTGAGCCAGCTTCTACAAGGTGTCTCTACTGATCACAGGCTGTTCAGCAGGGCAGAGTCCTAGCTTAATCAAATAATCTTTAGTATATCTAGTATGATTGTCTATATCTGACTATTTATAGCCTGATACCATGTGCACCAGGCACATGTCCCAGATTGTGTCTGAGAGTATGTTTGATAATAGATTTACAACTGTGGGAAAGAAGTGTGGCGACTGGCGTAGAATTCAGATGGCTACCTGCTGTTGCTGTGGTTCATATTTGTGTTTCTTAAGGATGTTGTAGAAATGCAGGGGTGCTGCTGCAGCAGCAGTGACAGCTGTCTCTGGGGGCTTAATGTATTTACTTACAGGATGACCCTGTCTGTGGTTGTACCCTTGACTGGAAGTGAGAAACGGATTAGCAGTCACTTCAAGAGATACATGTACTCCTGTACCTGATTTTGGGGAAGATTTTTGCAGGCAGCCAGTGAATGAGGCTGATGCATGAACCTGTATAGGATATGGGGGATACCAGGTGGATGTGTGTGTGACAGGAATACAGACATACCTGCCCAGTTTGTAATCCTCTATCACTTGCAATCTTGACATCAAGACTAGATGTCCTCAATTTGGCAACACAGAAACAAAGCTGAACTAAAGCAGAAAGCCCTGAGTGAGGTTCTGCTTTGTGTGAGCAGGCAGAATGGATGTTCCAACGGGCTGGCTTTAAAGGCAAAGAATTGTAAAGCTTGTAAAAATCTCCAAAGTTTGCTTCTGTCTTCAGCTATACAGCTGTGAGGCTTAGAGTGATGCCTTGTGACCCTCCTGCCTGCAAACTCTGGGGCTTTTTTCTTGATGCAAACCTGGCAAAAATATTGGCAGTTGATAAATTACCATCTTTATTTGTCATCTCAAGATGGCTCATCTTCATAACAGATGTGGACAACTGGTGAGACTGCAGGCAAATGCTTGAGTGCTCATTGCATCTGAATTTAGAGAGGAAAGATCTTCCTACAGAGAAGGAATAAATGATACATAGACTAATTGTTCCCTCACTGCTTTCTGTTTTTCTCGGTCACAGGTGGAAAATTTCAGCTGTAGGTTGTGTATGACCACTTGAGCTCCTTCAGTGTGAAATGACAGAGAAAGAGCTTTACAAGGTGATTCATGGAATATAATAGTTTTTCCAAAATTTCTTGGAGAGATGGAAGTATGGCAGAAGTGGAAGCAGGGTTTCTGCACTTGTGTAGAAAAGGGATAAATCTGTAGGAGAACAAGGCATCATCTGTTCTCTTACTCTGAGAACAGCTTGTTTTTTCAGAGATCTATCCATTCACATCAGAGATCTTTGTCAACAAAAAAAAAAAAAAAAGAAAAGAAAAAAAAAGTTAAAACTTCCTTCATAACCTACAGCTCCCACTGGTCCCAAATAAAATGAGATATAAGCACTTCTGACTTTAAATAGCACATGGGTAATCACTCCTCAGAATCTGGTGAGAGCATCAGTAACACTGATTGGATTCAGGGAATTAAACAAAAGAACCAAATCTGTGCTGCTTTCATCTGCATTGGAGTGGCTGAGGAAAAAAATCAATACTTGTTAGCTAAATAGGGACAATATTGTCAGCACTGAAAGTTATTTTCCATTCTCTGTACTCTATTTAGAGCTTGCAAATGATGTTAAGTCTGTTCAGCCAAGCTTTTGCATAGGAGACAAAGGGTGATTTGGGGGTTAAGAAAATGGGTCTGAGGTTTGGTTTTAGTTCTCTGCTGTTCCACAAGCTCCTCATGTGACCTTGGGAATATTCTTAAGCTTTCTGTAAAGTTTAGGCAACGTGTCTCCTTTTTACATGCCGTGCTCATTTAGATGGGGAGTGATTGTGGGCTGGTAGTCTCTGTTTATGACCAAGTTCAACTAAATCTGTCTCCTTTTGTTCCTGGTGGACTTGGATCTTTCTCAGTTTTGGTTTAATGATGGTGTCTCATCGTTCAATGACTGGACCTGCTATATGAACTTGCTACTATCTACTCCCATTGTTTAAGGTAGGAAATCAGAGGGGCTGCTAAACCTCTTTGTGACTCTGGCTGGTCATGGCCAAGAGACCCTGGTTTGTCTATTTCTGTAAATTGTCAATATAAACTCAAACAGCTCTGCTGGCAGCCAGGAAAAGTCTCTCTGCTCTTTCTCTGCAGCAGCTATCATCTGCACCACCTTAACTGGCTGAACACTTTTCAGTGATTTATAATTAATAGAGACACTTTCAAGGGTTTTTGGCTTTTTTTTCACTGGTCCTGCCTATGCTGACAGTGACCTTATCTGTATTTAACTTTGCCTTCTGGATGCTTGAAGAGAAGCATGGATTTAAGCAGTCCAAAAGAAAGATTAATCCATCGTTTTAGCTAATCTTCATGCAAAGGAGACTGCCTGCTCTTCTTATCTTGGGTTTGAGAAATTCTATTATACTACAGCATATCTCCGAGGAAGGATTTCAGTGATGATGTTAGCAGCCCACATTACACTAATTTTTACTCTTAATTGCACGTGATAAGCCTGCTGTCGGCAAAGTAGCATTTACATCTTGAAAAAGGAGTCCTGTAATTTGTTGTGCTGCAGCATGAAAGCGTTTTGCAGTTTTCTCTCTGAAGAGTTTAACTATCAGTATCTGTGGCTTGGTGATTATTTCCACTTTGAACCCAACATACACCTGAGCCAGAGTTTACAGGAACTTTACAGTCACAGTGTTCTCCATGGACTTCTTGCAGTGTACCTGATAGAGCTGTGAGGTCTCTGATCACCAGTCAGTGCTTTGGGACATGCCTTTGGGTCTTCAATTTGTCCCTTCTTACAAAGCTTCCTGCCAAAATAATTGTCTTCAAAGACACAAGCCCTTTAGTCCAAAGCCACTTGAGGTCTTAAAGCTTTCAAAAGCCTTCAAACTGTGGCATTTCAGCCAGTCTGCTATCGACAGAATGATCTCATGTATTTCCCAAAAGACAGTCATAGCTAATCTCCTCTGAGACCTCATTAGAAGATGCAAAGATATTTCCCTGTGGACTTATGGCTTGGCCCTGTATCCTGGCAGCAAGAGGGTCCCTGCTAGCTGTCATTCATCTTTCTGTCCTGCCCATCCTTTCTGGCAGATTTGCAGAGAGCTCTCTTAGGCCTCCTGGGGACACCTGAACCAGGGCAGCCTTGGAATACAAGATGCTGTCAGGACAAACTCCTTTGTCCACCCTTCTTCACGGCTTTCTCCCATGAGAGCCGAAGCTATGTTTCAGCTGCCCCCCAGGGCAGGACATGGTGTTCATCAGGAGACAGAATTTTTACATCTTCCAGCCAAGTAGCTGGAGTGGTACGACACCTCTTAAGCTGTCCTGTCATAGACTGGGAGAGATCTGGCTGAACTTTGTGCCAGCTAGCTCAGCAAGGGAGGTGATCTCTGGCTGTTGTGTGCTGCTTTGTAACGTGGAGCAGTGCTGGTGACTGAATGCTGCTTTGTCCCTGTGGACTGAGATCAGGAGGGATGAGAACAGAGCAAAAGTCTCATGAAAAACTCCTTGATTTCTGTGGGAAAGACTGGAACACAAGGTTGCTGGAACCTTCTGGAGTGCACCAGAACCCAACAAACCCTTTCTCAGAATTTACTGCCCTTGTGGAGGGGGGAGGCTTCAAAATTTGTCTGTCTTTACATCTTTGGAGGAATGGTGGCTTCAGGGTTATTGAGAAATCTCTATGGTGCCTTGTGTGGTTGTAGCAAATCCTCTTCCTGAAGGACCTCTCTGACAGCGTCTTCTCTGGGGTGTATAAAAACTGCCTGCAGTGTCACCATTATATTATATGCTATAACATATAGAGGGCAGTGGCAGATCAGTGTCTTGAGGCTTGACAGGATTGCTGTTTGCTGTGCTATGCTGGGTGGCTTGAAAGAGGATACAGATACTGTAAGTGGTCTTGAAAAACTCTTGCCCTGCTGACTCTGAGATGTTCTTGCCTCTGATCTTCACAGGCAAAGCTTCTGTGCAAATGCACTATCTCAGCTGGAGCTCTTGCTCTTCAAGCTAATTCTCCTCAGAGGTTTTTTTCCTTTCAAGTTTCCCTCTTTTATTCTGTATTCTTCTTTCATGACAATTTCCACTGTTTGTCACCTGCCTTTTAGTGAATTTTTGCGGTATCTCTGCTTTTCCCTTCTTGTATCCTCCAGTATCTCCTTCCTTCCCGACCAAGAACTGTGTCCTTTGTGCTAGCTTTTGCAGTTCTTTCCTGGGTATGTCCACAGTCATTGGGGTGGGGTTTGTAAAGCTGTCTTTTCTTTAAAGTCAGTCCTGAATTCTGCCATGTGGTGTATTTAAAACCTCTGGTTTTAAAAATCATTACAAGAAAGCCTAGGAGCATCTGCTTTGTTTTTACAGACAGAATGTCTGCAAACTTCTGGGTTGGCCAAAATGATGTGGTCATTAAATCCCTGTGATTTTTTTCATTGTCAGGTTTGAAGTTCTACCACTCGAGCCTAAAAATAAAGTGCTCTCAATTCTGCATGTGCAGGCAAACCGTCACTTTATGTTAAATGGATTGATTAAATGTTCTGCTTAAGTGCGCTCAGTGAAGCAAGTGCTACCAAAACTGGATCATCTTCTCTGCTGAAACATCCTTTTCATTCCTAAGACTTCTTTTAAGAAGTCAGAGGCCCTACTTAAGTTCAGTCTTGAGTGTTCAAAATTGGCTGAATTTTGCCAAACTTGATCCTTTTCATGAAAGAGTCACTTGCTATCCAGTATGCATAAATTTAGTAGTGGCTAAAACAAAGTGGCATCAGGTACATGGTGGAGCCTGCGCAGCAAGTTTATGCTCTGCCCTTGAAAGTTTGTGATTCTGGCTGATGCCAATATACTCCTGTTTGTAAGTGAAGCAAGAATTGGGCAGTTGTTTCCACATTGGCTAGACAGTCTGGCAGTCGGAGAGATCACTTATACTTGGATGTCATGAGGGCTGACAACTTCCCCAGCATCTTGAGCTGCTGCAAAGCTTCCATTTTAATTGGTTTTACAGAAATTGCACTCTTGAATTTAAACCTTTCTTCAGGAGAAGGTGGATGGAGGGGCAGGCAATTGCTGGCTGCACTGCTGCTGATGCAAATGGGTACTGCTCTATCAAGTCAAGTTGAGCAGTTACACCAATGTCAGTGGAGTAAATCCTTTAACCACATGATTAAAACTGCTAAACCTACCTGGTCAGAAAAATAGGTTTTAAAGTCACAGCTCAAGCCTTCATTTCTATTAGCATTGTCTTGAAGCTTTGACTGGTATCTTAACACTGTAACAGAACCAGTTTCCAGGAAGTGTGTTATTGCCTTCCTCATTTTTTGCTGCTTTTGGTAAAACAGATGGGTTTCAATGTCTCCTTGGTATAGCATTTGCTCTAGATTCCCTCACCCCACAGACACTTTCACAGGTTCCTTTCCCCAGAGAAGATAGATGAGTATGGTTGAAGACCTCGGACAACTTGCACAGCCCCTGCAAAAAGCCCCTTGGCCCTTGACTCATCATCAGAGCAGCATTTTGGAGCTTTCAGAAATGTACAACTTCTGATGAAGCAGCCCAGTCAGCTGCTCATATACAATTGTTTTACAGCTAAATGAGCTGAGATGATTTTTATAAGCTGCTCTTTTTTTGAAGATGAACACATTCATCGATTGTTTAAGAGCAGATTTCAAACAGACTTGATTGTCATGTTGGCTTCTGAGTGAAAGGTGCCTGTTTCAAACTTAGGTGCTTTGGAGAAGTTCCTGCTCTAATATTTATGGCTGTATCCAGACAACTTAGACTTCATTGATGTTGCTGTGTTAGTTTTTAGTTTATTGACTGAATAGGTCTTGTGGTCTTTATCAATTTAAGTGGAACTTGGGCCATCTTTGGCTTTACTTGGCCTGTTTAGTAAAAGGATAGAAACACCCAGTTGCAACTTTGCTGTGTGTGCCAGCTGAGGACCTTCTGCTCCCACTGGACTTTCCTACAATCCTTGTCACAACTAGAATGGAGGAGCTGGTCGGGGAAGTCCTTTGCTTTAACAGGTAAGTTATAGCTCTGGGCATCGTCAGCTGCCCGCAGCTCCCACGTGTATTTCTCACAAAGCAGTATCTGAGTGCTGGAGTACTGGGAGTTACCTGAATTTCCTGCCCTGTTATTTACTAATGCTTAGGGAGGTCAGTAGCTTGCCTTTTCCTTTCACAGTTTGCTCATGCCATGTGTAGAGAATTAGATTCCAGGCTGTGTTTTCAGGCGGCTTTGTCCTCCAAGTGTGTTATATTGTTTCCCTCTTTCCAGATTGAATTATTCTTTCTTTTTGAAAACTGAATTTTCCACACTCTTTTAAGCTGGTTGGTTGAAAGCTGGATGAGATGAAATGCTGCACAGTGTGCTGCTTGGGTAGGACCTACAAGGAGTGGATGTGTATTCTGAGCTGGTGGGTACTCTCCGAAGAGCCATGCCAGGTCCCATAAATTAGAGCAGCCATTTAACTGCTGTAAATTGCTCTGGCTTAGGTCAGGCTGAGATCAACTATGATTAGAGAATTGTAGAGCTGAGAAGAGCTGTCTGATTTATGCTAAGAAGATTCTTCTGGAAGTAAAATTTGAATTGATATTTTTAATGGGTTCTTGAGACAGAAATGTCTAGGTGAGGTCTTGTTTCCTAACATTTTATATTAAATCTGTTTGTTGATGTTCTGGAGCTTAAATATGTTTACAGCTTCTACAACTGAAAGAAAGAATAGTCTCAGGGTATTTTACAGATACATCGCATATCAGCTATGATATGACAGCAATAAACACATCAAACTGTGGCTACTGGAATCATTTATATCCCGTGTATGCAGAGACTTTGTACATCACTGGGCTTTGTGCCTGACAACTGCAAGCATGCTAATTATTATGCTATAATTCATCAGGTGAAGTATCTTGCAGCACTGTTGCTAAGCCAAATTCCGAGGCCTTTGCTAGGTCATTAAGCAAAAAGTAAGTAAAGACTAATTTACTCCATTATTAATCATTGAATTAAATATATTCTGAAGTCCTGTTTTAAAAAGCAATGTACTGCTTGGGTGAAAAGTGAGTAAAATAAAAATGTGTAAAAAGAAGAATAAATCTTCCTATCAGCTTAAATAATTTTGGAAAATAATTATTATTTCTGCAGAGCCATATGAGCCCAGACCACTTCCTAATTTGAGGAGCTACTAGGCTCACCAGAAACAATGAAGAATGTGCTGGAATTTTACCCAGTAAAGTAGGTCCTGTTCTTTATCTGTGATCTGCTCCCTTCCTCCTTTCTTGTGGCTCTGCTGTGGTATGCAACTGGGTACTCTCTTTACTGTCCCAGTGTAGATAAGTGTTATGGGTTTGTGTGGCATGGTTTTCTTTGGTAGTGGGGGAGGGGGCTGCAGAGGTGGCTCCTGTAAGAAGCTGCTCGAAGCTCCCCTGC
>VYZV01044260.1:226690-240648 GCA_013401275.1 Pandion haliaetus
GTTTGTGATACCTGTTCAAAAAGCATGTGAAGCATCACACTTTCCTAACCTGGCACCATTTCACACGCTCCTGATGCATGCTTTGCACGGAGAGAAGTGAAACAAATGAATCTAGAAGCTGAAAGGCTTTTGAGCTGGGTCCCTGGAGTGGAGAAGGTCAGGATAGCCAGAGGAGATGGCTTTTAGAGGGCTTGCAATCACCAGTGCTTCTTACTCTGGAAAACTGGAAGGACAACAGTACAAACTTTGGCTCCTGAAATGCTGTCAAAATCAGCAAGAAAAACTGTTCATGTTGACTCTTGTTAAGATCATTTAGAGCAGGGGTAAATAGTGGGCCACTACACACATTAGTTGATTGATGAGTGTGGTTAACATAATTCAGTAGCTGTAGTTTCAAAGAGCAGGTCCATGATGCTTTATAACTTCATTTGTACCTTGATCTCCACAAACCTGCTGACATTCAGTTCGTTCCCAAGGGACTGAGCTGTGATGATGCTGGACTGTTGTTCTGACTTTCTGTGCTGGTGGATCTCAGAACAGTTCTTAGGAATTAGTTGTCATGATTTTTTTTTCCTACACCCATATGAGGCAGATAAATACCATAAGCACATCTCCCAGCTGAATCATCCCAATTCACGTGTATGGACTCAAGGTCTCATGTAGGCTGCTTACAAATACTTAATTTAGGTAATGTGACTATCAGAGTGTCTGTGCTTAGGACAACGAGTAGTTTGAACCATTTACGATCCAGGGATCTGGCCTCCTATGTGAGAGAGGAGCGGTCAATGCCTTGAACAGCCGAGTTCAGCTCAATACTTGCTGTGCAGGCGAGCTCTCTCCGATGCTGACTGCCATCAGATGGAGTCTTTCCATAATCAGGTATCTGTGTCAGTGCAGCAGCATCGCGAGGTCCCTTCAAACCTTAATGATGAAAGGCAGTGAAGCATCACCCTCTGGTAATAAGCAGAGCACAGCACTTTGATGTTTTCCTTGAAGAAGTCAAATGGGAAGTTGCATTGCCTCATGGGATTGATTTGCTAAACACACATATATTATCATGGGGTTGGGGAGGGGGGGATGTCGGAGACTATTAGGATAGTCTAATGGCTTTGTGAGAATCGTGCTGGCAAGGAAATACAGTGTCTCTGGGAGCTGGCTGTTCATGAAAAGGGGAATCTTTATGCTTGTAATCAGACGCACAAAAATGAGTGAGGACAGGATTCCCTTCCAGACCTGATCCCGAAGGGGTCATCTAGAGGAACCTGTCTCCCTCCATGGCCAACAAAGAGAGGGTGCCTCAGTGGGATGGTGTGAGCTGCCCTGTGCCGGGCAGTGCTGGTGGAGGGGGTGACACAGCTTTACTGCGCTTTCCACAGGCAGCCTCAGTGGGACTGTCTGGAGATATTTGGATGGGCAAAGCCAGACGGCAAAGAATTACTGGGAAACCTCACAACCCTTCTTCCTTCATATACTAATGATTCTCCCTATTTCTAACCAGAGCAGACTAAGCACCGCCTGCAGGGCTGTCTTATGTGCAGGAAAATCCATCTTTGAGTTGTGTAAATCTTGCTCAGTGTGTGTCCTTCCCTCATCAATTAATTTACAGGGAAATACCTCTTAAGATGAGCTGAGCTACATTTGTCAAACTTCAATAGTGTATTTGCTTATGTAAGGGCAGCAGTTTTCCTCCTGGATTTTGCCCTCAAAACCTGTGGTGTTGCACACATCTGTTTCAATGCTACTGGCAGCGCAGCTGAAAATCTCTCCCTTGCTGCTGTCAGGGGAACGGCTACAGCCTGCCTGTGGCCATGCATGAGAGAATTGCCATAGCTCTAATCTGATGCACACTTAGTAGTTTAGAGCATGGAAAGATGTTGGAGCAGACAGTAAAGCTTGAAAACTCTTCCAGACTGAGGTGGTCAACTTGAATTAGTTGTGGTGGCCACTGGAAACAGAACAAGAAATAAAAGGCTTAAACTGCAGTCAGGCAGAGTTACGTTGTCTCTTCAGGGTAGTGAATCTCTTGAGCATATTGTGGAGTCATTACTGGAAGGTTAAAACAGCAGGTCAGGCACACATCATCCTTCTGTGAGGCTGAGTGGATCCTTCATTGTGCTAGAGAAATGGATCGAGTGACCTCTGGAGGTGTCTTGTTAGCCCTGTTTTGTGTGATTCAAAGTTGTAGCTTCGAAGAGTAACTTTTTTTTTTTTTTTTTTTCAATTGCATGAAATTATATTGCAGGCATTACCCTCAAGGCTCCTTACAGGCTTGGTCTGGTTCTAGGCTGCAGTAGGGACGGGTTATAGGAGAGAAAATTTGCAAAGGTGGTTCAGCTGCTGAGCCATTTATCTCCGTACCCTCCCAGCGTTGGTGGCCACCACCAGGTATGTCTTGGAGAGCTGGCAGAAAGCAGAGGCAAGGTAAAATGTGTTTCACGTCACTTTTATGGTGATTTGTAAAAGCTGACATTGGGTCTTGAAGCATTAAGTGCGATGTCTGTCAAACTGGTATTATCACTAGTGAAACATTTCATATTAGGGAGGTTATGCTCATTTACTTTGGAATTTTGGCCAAACATCCAAACTCAGTGGTCCAGATTTAACTGCCATATGGATTTGCTCAAACCATCACACTAATATTTCCCAAGGGCTGGCGCTCAGCCTTCAGCAAAGCCGGTCTAGGTGAATTGTAGTATTGGTGTTCTACCCCTTAGGTGCAAATCCAGTCATGCTTGCATGTTCTGGATCACACGGTCTGTGTCTGTGTACAGCCTCAGAGCCAGGCGATTTCCATGCAGTATTTTTAGTGGGTAAGTGACCAGTGAAAAAGTCCTAAATCTGGAAGTAACTAAACTTCAATTTTCAATGTCGGCTAAATACTGAAGGGAATTTTAACATGGTGTATGAATAATTAACACTAGTTATCAGTTTACAGCAGTTCTCTTGCTAAGACTAAGCACTATGTAGAGAAAGAAAAATAAAAATCACCCTTTCAAATTTCTAAAGGGAAAAGGAAAGGTAAATAATTACCTAACTTCCTGAGATTCTGGTAAAGTCGGAATCTGCCATTGAAATGACTGAGAAAAAACCCAGCCTCTGTCTAAGTTAATTAAAGATTTTTTTAATTGCAGCAAAATTGGGGAATTCAGTTAAGATTCCCAGAGCAAATTGTAGCTGTGTCTCCTCATGTTACACTCCTCTCCTTTCATGATTATACATTTCAAAGGCAGTGACCCAAAATGCTGCATGTGTACCCAGAAAGTTCCAAGGAAAGTGCAGTTTAAAGGTAAAATTTAGTATAAAAGCTAGAAGTCATAACTATCTTTCCTGGAGGAGTAACCATGTTTTCCCATTCTGTAGTATTTTTCTGAGCATGCATCACTTTGCTTCTGTTGTGCTACTGCATAGGGATGAAATACTTATGCTTGAAGGGAGGGAGCCGGAGTTGGTGCTGCAGCTTTGCATCTCTATCTCTTGATGTTGTACAATTCAAGGTCTTGATTTTGCTTTCACCAAAAGCCTTATCTGTCTTCTGTGATAGATTTCCTTTTAAAGCAAAACAAAGAACACAGTTTTGGATTAAATATGTCATCAGAAGATTGTACCGCTATGTGTGCTGATTATCATAAAGAAAATACTGAACAGATTATATTTAGACTCTCTGAAGAAATTCACCTCCAGGCTGAAAGCTGATGTGGGAAAAATTGGCTTGAAAGGGAGCAGTTTTGGAAGGTGATAAACCCCTGGAAATAGGATGAAATTTCCAAATGCTCCAGAACCGTAACAAACAGCTTATGGTAATAAAGAGTTGGCAAGAATAATCCCTGTTTGAGGAGAGCTTCTAGAGGATGGAGCAAAATAAAGTCACTTAGTATCAGTTGCAAGTCTAGCCTCATTAGTGAAGTCATTTTTTTCAGCTAGAGACTGGCTCATCTCTGCACAGGGGGAAGAGTGAAGGAGAGACTTGTCTGTGTGAAAGCAGGAGATGCACCCAAGGATTATGTTTCCCATGGACTCAAATCTCCTTTCAGGAGTTCCCCATCTTAGCACTGGTGCTTAGATGAGCTGGGTGCCTGTGCCCCATGTGTATGTCCACTGACTCCCCTATAGCTGCTAGGGTGCTGAGCCCTGGGTAGGGTCTCCTTTGGAGGAGGTCTGAGCAGGATTTGGTTTGGTAGCTTCTCTCCCCAGTTGGCCTGAGGTGTCTGGGGCCAACTGGTAGGTTGCCATTCAGGACTTGTGCCTGAATGAGCAGCTAGCCTGGGCCAGCCAGCACCTGGGTTATGCTGTGAAGTGTCTTGTGGGTTGGAGCAGGGGTTGAGGAATAGATGGCAGGAGACAAGCAATAAAGCAGACATGGAAAGGAGACCACATCCAGGCTGTGGGCAATGAGAGGGGGTAAGCTCCCAAGGGAGGTCAGTGAATGAAGTTGCCTACACCCGTGCTCCCACTGCATGCCCTGCCCTGTCATCCCAGTCATGCTCTCTGTTAGGAGGGTTGTGGGGACCCACCAGAGGGTCTCTCACAGAGAGCATTGGTCCACGTGGAGGCATGGTGTCCCTGCTGCAGACCTGGCATCCCAGCTTGATCTGGTGGTACAGCAAGGAAGCTATTTGTACTTCCACTTGTTGCTGCCTCCATGACATGCTGCAGAGCAGCTCCTGCAGCAAAGACAACCATTTGCAGAGGGCTGATGGGAGCAGCAATGTGGCTGTTCCTGTCTGGCACCTCCATGTCCTCTGTCACTGACTTTGAGGGCACAGTGTCCTAGCAGTGACCGGATCCTGATGCAGCAGAGATCAAAGGCAGAAACCAACTGTTGACTTGCCAGCTACTGATTCTTTCATATGTATTTGGCATAGTGATCCCTACTTGTTCTGTGATGGGGTCACCTTGAAAATAGTTCCTCCTGCAGGGTTCATTACCTGCGTGGCCACATGATTCAATTAGGTTCATTTGGTGACTAATATCTAGTAACATCCATCAGAATCAAGCTGCTTAGCAGAGAACAGCACAGTGTATAAATCTCTTTTCCTTCTGTTGCTGCCTTTCAACAACAAGCTAATTCCATTTAATACATAATGTAACACTTAATTGGTAATATAAACTGAGAGGAAATGGGCAAAAATGGATACAAATGTGTCTTGGCTCTGGTTCAGTTGGTCCTTTACTTCCTCTGGATCTGAAGAGGAGTATTAGAAAGGGACAGTGTGTGAAAAGCCTCATCAGGAGAGTGGCAGTGAAAATACACTGTCTTAATGTAGCTGTGGTTAGGCAATCTGACAGCTCTGTACTGCAAAAAGCAGGATGCTTAGCATGTTTCCCTTCAAATAAGGGTGTTTTGGGGCATCTTTCTGTATTTGATTTCTTTCTCTCTGAATTTGTTCCTAACTCTTAAATTATTTTCTTTTAAATTGTTCTTTTCTTTGGAATAATGAATAATTTAGTCTCATAAAATGTAAGAAATGCTATTCTCCCAGATTGGCTTAAAATGTATTTTGAAACCTCAAACCCAACTGCTTCATCAGGTGCAGAATTACAGCAGTATGTCACTGCAGACTTCTTGTCTTCTTGCAAATATATCCAGATACAGTGTCTGCCCCAGAGCATGTTGTGGGAAGCTGACTTCATCCACTCGCCCAGCTCCATTTGGCACTGCCTTGAGATACTGATTTATGACCTTGCAGCCTGGAAAGCGTTGTGTGCAAGCAGGAGGCATGAAAAATAGAAGACTGCAGCTTGAGCTGGAGGCACTGCAGGTTTCCAGTGAATTTATGGTGCAAGTGGGGTGAGTGTGTGTTTGGAGGCGAGGTGTCCAGATGCAAAGGGTGTCTCAAGAGTTCATAGGTGCAAGTACTAGCAATGCTTTAGTGACACAAGAGGGAGCTATGGACTCTCCTGAGATACAGCAAGGTTCACCCAGGCATAAAAGACACATGTGAATGGGCAGGAGAAGAAATCTCAGAGTACAGCAGCCTCTGGAAAGACAGATCAGGCATCTGTTGTGCTTGTACTTCTAGGGTTACTTTGCTACTGGTTAACCCTAAATGATCTAGAGAGGAATTTGGAAGGGCAGACTTCTTCCCTGGGGAGTACAGATAAAAAACAAGAGATGGTTGTTCCCTGAATCTGGTGCCGTTGTGGGCATGTGAGTTAGATGCGGGAAATTACATTTGCTATCCAAATGTTAAGCTTCATTGCTTATTCATACCTGTTTATTTTAAATTACACCTGTTCGTAATTCCATGTGATAAACGGTCAATCCTTCAAAATTTGTTTTGTGAGGTGTTTTTTCCGCCTTTGTCTTACAAAGCAAAGGATGGCCCTGGGGGCAAATGCTAGTCTTGGACACAGGGGCCTGAAGTTTGTCTCCCTACTCATCTGTGTGGGCTACGCTGTGGGCTGTGTGAGGTATGTTGCTCAGGCCTCAACCTGGAAATGAGACTTAGGGGAGATTTAGGATGTGAACCTAGGCAGGGATTCCTCCAAACCCCTGCCTAGTTCTGTAAGCACCAGTTTCATCAGCAGAGCTTCCTAGAGGCTTCACATCAGCTGCTGGGTGAGTCCAGGGCTATCACCACCACTTGGTACTCTGCAGTCTCTCATGTAAGGCCAGCCAGCATCTTCAGAGTGGGCAGGGACATGCCTGCTCATCTCAGCAGCATGCTTTACACACAGCACAACACTTTGCTTCAAAATCATGCCAGGGCAGAGAAGCAGCGTACATACGTGCATTGTGGCGTAGCAGTTAGATCACTTCCCAAGATGTAAGAGTCATTGTCTCAATGGCTTCCTCCAAGCAGACTGCTCAAGATGTGAGACTTTGGGCATTATGAAGATATCTACTTATCTGTATTTAATTCACCTTCCTTTTCAAGGCCTGATTTTGGAAAAAATAGAAGCTGCTTATTTCTGCTGGACTTTGTAGGCTTTTTGGCATCTAATTATGGATGGGCAAGGGAGGATTGCAGATATCCAATTTTCACATTCCCTGGCTCAACCTCACCTTTTGTATAATGGCATTGCTCAAGTTATCAGCTGGTCTGTAGCTCTGAGCACCATCAGCATCCCTTGACTATTGGTCCGTTCCCTGTCCTGTGTGTTGGGCTGTGCCTCTTCTCAAATATCCAGTGTATTTTTTCTTGAACAAAATTGCTGCTTTCCCTCCCCCTCTCTCCTTTAAAGCTTTTTAAACACCTCTTGCATTTTTGTCCTCGTTCCTGCCTTTCACCCCAGTTCCTGGGTGGATACTACATGCTATACTTGATACAGTCTGAGCTATAAATAAGAAGCAGTTTGTTGGAAAGTAAAATTAGCAGGCCAGATTTTCAAACACGCATCTAAATCTGTGCCTAGCCACCTCAGAGTGTACATGTCCTCATTTTCTGAGGTGCTGAATCTTGTTGTTATCCTTGATTTCAATGGGGATTTTATGCTCAGGACTCCTGGAAATCAGGTCACTTTTATATTTGGGTCCTGAGCGTGGATGGAGGAGCCTGATCTCCACCACTGTGTTATCGGTGGGGAGACTAAGTCATGGAAAGGTTGGAAGCTTGCCCCAGGTCAGTTCCTTACCTAGCAGCAGAGCGAAATGGGGATTTTGGGGAAGGAGGCTCCTTCCGTATATGAGGGATAATATGAGATTCTCAATGAGTGACCATAGACTCGCTTACATCCCCACAGTGAAACCTTGCAAGTCCTTGAATTCACATCTGTCATTTCACTTTGGCTTTCATGAAATATGGTTGTAGGCATTTGTCAAAAGCTGGAACCATTACCCTGATCTGAACATTGCCGAAAGGGGGATTGTCTGTGGATCTGCTGCAGGAATGTTGCTGGTGAGTTACGGCTGGAGGTTAACCGCAGAACTTTGTCTCTCTGTAATTATCCTAATGTGGTGCCAGCTCTGTTCTCTTAGAGTCGCTGGAAGTGTTGCTGTCCGTGGGATTACAACGCGGATTCAGTTAGGAGACTGAGTGAGAATTTTTTTTATAAGAAAATTAAATCTGGAATTTAGGCAGATGGAAAAATACAGCTATGAGTATATCATGGCAGCTCTCAGGTTAGTCTTCAGATCGAATTAGATTACCCAGCTGAGTGTATAGCACTGAGTTACCATACTAATGAGCACAACTAGAAATGCCCACAGACAGATTTCCTGGTCTTTGATTTTTGACACGCAAAGAACTGATGAAAATTGGAACAGGGACAGCTTGGTTGTGCTCCTGAAAATGCACTCTGCTGGGGTGCTGCTTGCTGAATAACGCAGTTTGTGTTTTAAGAGTGTGTAACACATTGGCATTATCCCAGTGATTTAGCTATTTGAGATCACAGATCCCAGCCAGTGTTCCACTAAGGCAAAGGAAAATACTTCTGAGGTGCAGGTTATCATATGGATTGCTTTCTGTACCAAGGAGCTAGTACCCTGCCGTAAAACAACCAAAATATAGCTGTTACTGCTGGGGAAAATAGCAGCTATGTGTCTTTCTTTCCTGGGGTGGAGGCATTCACTAATGCTATCTAAACAGCTGCTGTTGCCCTGTGCCATGCCCTGGCTCCTGGGGCTGCCTTGTGACCAGTGCAGCTGCCACATGTTAAAGCTAAGACAGATTGAGTGGATGCTGGGGACCCTGCCCGGTGCTTTTCAGCCTTTTTTTGAGCCATGCTATGCACTCAGCATATGCCTCTGAGAACCAAAGGATGTATCGCTTAGCCACTCTGCAGCCTGTCCTACCTAGCCTTTGCGCTTACAATGCCTGCTGACCGAGGCAGGCGTTGGGAAGTGGGCAGAGAAACAATTAATCTTTTCTAGTTTATGAAGACCTCTAAATGTAGCAGGAAGACCATAAAGGAAGTGGACCCCATGGCTACTTTACCCATGCCACAGTGGCTCATGCAAGAGAGCATCGTCAGGGGAGATCTGCTCGAGTCTCCTTATGATGTCTCCTTGCTCTGGGACAAGTTGGGAAAACAGGAGCTCCACAAGTGGGAGAAATGGCCAAATCTCACTGGAGTGCAGACATCGCTTTTGTCTTTTAATTTGGTTTGTGCCTTAGAAAAAAAAACGTGTTGATTGCCTGCAAGCAGAGTAAGAGGGAGCTGCAGCAAGAAAGGGAAGGAGTGACAGAAGAGAGGCTAGTTCGACAGATGCTTGTTGACATTGCAAAGAGACATAGTTGTTTCACCTGCCACCAGGAAAATAATTTTGGGGTTTTGACTGTGTTTCTGGCAGCTGTGCTTAGCACAGCTTTTGTAATTAAATTGAGCCTCTGGTTAGGAAGGCACAGGTAGAAGATGATAAAAGCTGCAGAGGATGTGGTTGCTGGATTCTCATTTCTACAGATATGTAACCCAGGGCTCTGCTCTACAAAACCAAAACTTAGATTAGAGTATCAAGCAGAAGGATGTTTGCATGCATAGCATCCAAAAGAGGTTTTCTTTGTTAGCTCAAGAGCCTCTAACTTCTCCCTCCAAAGCCTCCTGTGTGCTCGTACGCCAAGACGACTACTTGGCATCCTGCTCCACTGCTCGGAGCTTTGCTGGAGGAAGAGCAGCTGCTTCAGTCTACATTTTTGATGCCTTCTCCCAACACAGCTTTTCTGTCTTTGGGAAGAGTGTTTAAATAGCTACTTTAAGCAAGTGGGGATTACAAGAAGAGGAGGTTAAAGCTGAATTTGACTTATGTGATTTCTGAAAGCTTTATCTTGGAGAGCTGGTCTCCTATCAGTGCTGTGAAGCCACAGCACCAGTGGCTTCAAGCTTGCTCATAGTCAGCCGTCCTCCTCCCTCCTCATTGCCTCCTTGCTTCTCCTCCTGGGCTGCTGCCCTCCATCCTGCCCTTCACCTTTATCTTCGTAGCCGTCTTCTCAATCCTCCCTGTGCCCGGCGCCTTCCCAGAGCTGCCTCCCATCCCTTGCCCCAGAGCTGCCTCCGTGTCACACTGCTTCCTCTGCTGCATCTTTCTGGGGCCCTTCGTGCTGGTACCTGGTCTGGTGGGGTCCAGGAACTCCTGAGCCCAGGGCTCAGTAGCTTGTGCTCCTCTGAAAGGAATGAGGACTAAGTTTCAAGATCAGTTTACAAACTTAGGCCATGATGCCAAAGGGCTGGTCTAGCCCCATCCCTGGCCTGTGCATGCTTAGCCATTTGTTCCTGTCTTTCTTTTCAGCTCCTCACCATCACAAGGTCATTTGGGGACCAGGTTAAGACTAATTTTCCTTTTGCCTGTGTCGGAGCTCGGCTCAGCACTGCTCCACAGCTCTGGGGATGCTTGAGCCAGGCAGGGAAATCTCAGCTGTCCAGGCTTATGCCAACAACACTTGGATGTTGTCTACAACATAGGCCAAGCCCCAGGGCTGACTGGCACTGCCAGCCCTGAATGGGCTGGGCTTGAACCCTTTGCCCGTTCCTTGCTATATGACAGGCATAGCAGTTGTGTGAGCCAGTACATCCGTCTGCCCTGGCTACCTATGGGAGAGATGCTGCGTTGTTCCAGCAATGGCAGGGGATGGCTGACCTGGGCTGCTGGCTGGTGTCCTTGCATGCCAGTCAGCCTCACAGTGCTGCAATGATGGAGCACAGAGCCTACATGTATACGTACATGGATGTGTGTGCATGTATATGGCTATACACATATCCTCTATATATAGGCATGCAATGGCACAGGCATGCTCACAGGCCAAAGAAAATGAAGCCAAAACTTCATTAGCTAGAGCACTACTCCACGTCACTTTAAAGACCACAATGGAAAGAGCAGGGAGCAGGGGAATATATCTAAAAGAGAAAGGAGAGATAAAAGAACAAGTGGAATGAAACCCTCTGCAATCTCCTTTTGAAGTAACTAGTTAGGTTAATGCTGAGTTTTATTTCCATTACAAACCCCAGGAGACAATAGCTGGAGAAGCTCTCCTGAAATAGAGTTCCTCAGAGCAGGGGTAGCTATCCTGGGTGGCATATTGCAAAGTAAAACTGGTTCAAAATACCGGTTGTGGGACAATACCTGAGGGAAAAGCTGCTGCTCAAATGAGAGCATAGTGCGAGAGAGGTCAGGCTATCTCCACTTGTAACGGAGCTTGAGCAATACAGGGGTATGTGCGATTCCTATGGGTAAGTTCACTGGATACTTCACGTCATCACAGCAGTTTGTGTGGCCAGTAAATGCAGATCTGAATTGCTGGGTAAGCCGCAGTGGTGCAAGCCTGCAAGCTGGAGGGGTTTGGGTGAGCATGACACATGGAAATCTGCTTTTCCTTTTCTTTTTTTTTTTTTTTTTATTCAAGCTCTTGAAGTTTTGGTGGAGAGAGGAAAAAAGGTTCTTAGTCCAACTGAGCTCTCCCAGGAACTGCATTTGTACAAAGCTCTGGCAGAGTGAAGCCTACAGGCATATTATGTGCATGAAAAACTAATGCAAAGTTTTCTTGCTGTCAAGACGTATCTGTGAGAAGCAGAAGAGTCTGTGTGCTCTGCCAGGGCCTCTGCACCATTACGCTGCATTCCCGTTATCCCTGGAGTGCTGCTCCCAAAGGACCCTTTCTGCCAGATCCCAACATCCAGCTGCAAAAGGCCCCCAGGGAGAAGCCAGCAGCATTGGTACTGCTGGATGTCAGGGGTGACTCCTTCCCTAATACCCAGCACACCCAAGGGAAGCATGCCACACCTAGCAGTGCATTTTTTTGTTCTTTCCTTGCCCTTATCTGGATCTGTTTGTCCCTAGTCTGAGGCTTGGGAAACTTGCCACAAAGCCTCCTACAGTGTACCCCAATTTTGTGGCCTTTTTAATCTCCTGCCAGAGAGGGTGGTTTCTTTTCAAGGTCACATTTCCTCACTGATGTACTGCTGCCTGGTGTTGGACTCTTGCATTTTTAATCCCCCAAAGTTATCGGTTTAGTCACAGGTGTGCTGGGCCAGCCTTGTTTTATAGTGCCAGTTCACAGAGATCCAAGCTGCTGTCTATTCTGGAGGCCGAGCCCAGGGATGCTGGTGGGATGTGCC
Organism: Pandion haliaetus; assembly: GCA_013401275.1. Lineage (NCBI taxonomy): Eukaryota > Metazoa > Chordata > Aves > Accipitriformes > Pandionidae > Pandion > Pandion haliaetus. Next base: position 238,679 of record VYZV01044260.1, read on the forward strand.
AGGGAGGTGAGCCCACAGCATCTGTGAGTGCCAGCAAATATACCCACTTTATGAGAGGCTGAACACACCAGCTGTGTGTTAAGGCCAGTAGGTGGCTGGTGCTTGCTGGTGACCTTTTGTATGCTGGTGCAGTGGGCAAGGATGCAGTGCCTATTCAGAAATGCTGGAAATCAGCTGTTGTGCTCTGATTTGTTGCATGGCCAGGGCAAAATGTTGCAAGAGAGTAGTTGGGGGTGGGGGGGGGGGGATCTAAAAAACCCCTGGTCTTTTTATTGACATGGATTCCAGGTGCTGAAAGATTCTGGAAAAGTGGGGCAATCCCTCCTCAGGTATTTAAGATGAATGTTGAGGTGTTAGAAATAAGCCTCTGAGTGGGTTACTGTGTCCCACAGGCTGTGGAAAGCTGTGCTCCTCCGTGCTGAGTCTCTCAAAGACTGTGTGCTGGACCTGCTCTCACCAGACCCACCAGTTCCTACCCGTTAGTGAGCCATGCTGACACACAGTTATTGTAAGCAAAGGGTTCTCTTGGGCTTGAAGATGCCACTAGCCAGCAAGGGACATAAGGGAATGCTTGGGTGCCAGATTAATTGTTTTGGGGACTGAGTGCTGATAGCACAGTGCGTTCCCTAATGAGGAGATGAGCTCTCCAATAACTTAATAGAATTCTGCTGCAGGCTCTGATTTACCTCTGACAAGTTAAACCAGTGCCAGATCAATACCATGCTCTGTTGCAGTAAATAAGCTTGATTTTTAGTATTGAGTAATAATTTATTTCAGAGTAAGGTCTGATTTTTAAAGGCTAGAGCGCACTGGTCTTTCAGGTAAAGAGGAGATCAGGTCTATGGATGGCTGCTGGCCCCCACTGCTCCAGATCTCGGCTCCTGCAAAGCCTTGCTTGAGGAGCTGGTGAAAGTAGGAGTGCATCTTTTCCCTGGGAACTGGAAGGCAGCAGAGATCTCAGGGGTATCCTTGAGCAATTTCACTTTGAACCACCTTGTTTTGAACCACCAGTCAATTCTGTAAGTGGATTGAGGACCTGAGGAGACTACTCATAAAAATAACTCCTATTCCATCAGATAAAGCAGGTTTGCGTGGGCCTGGACCCCAGGACCTGCCACTGTGGTGCTGTGTCTGCTTCCCTGGCCCGTGATGGGGACATGTCGGGAGGGTGAGCTGTCGAAGTATCCCTGAAAGAGGTTCGTGGTGCATGGGGCTGCCAGTTCCTCGCTGGGAAAGAGATCCTTCAGGTAGTCACAACACCATGTTACTGAAAGGGTATCATCATCATAAAGAAATGCAAAGCTGTTCTCTCTAGGAAGAGCCCGTTTCACTTTTACTAATTGTTTTCTGGTGCATATGCACTCAGCTTTTCACATATGTCAACAACAGCATCCATGTCCCTCTTCTTGCATTTGAAAACTGTCCCCAGTCGTGAGATGATAGCTGAGTCCTGCCACTTCTCATCACACTGAGCACAGTCCCGTGAGACAGCCCAGGGACTTGAGTAACTGACCCAGGGAGAGTATTAGAAACCAGACTACTGTGGTGAATACACAGCTTCAACATTTTCATTGTGTCATGACTGTTTAATCCTTCCTTAATCCCCTAATGCTGCTCAATAGACTTTTCTTCTGTTATCTTCATTGTCTTGCTAATAAGATGTTGCACCTAACAGAGATTTACACTGAAAGGTATTAGGGAGGATTATATGAAGATTAGACAAGAAGTACTCACAAAAGGTTGGAGATTTCTTAGTACCAAAATTCTTAATTTCTATAGTGCAAGGATTTTACTTTTTTTTCAAAGAATTTGTAGAGAATTTCTGCTAGAAAAATCAAAAAGTTGCTACTGTTCAAAAGAATTCTCTTGAACTTCAGCACTGGTTATTTTTCAGACTAGTACTAGCTGAATTTGTCATCTGGTTTTGGGTGGGGTTTTTTTTCTAAAATATGGACCCAAATTCGGGGGGG
>VYZV01044260.1:240673-299686 GCA_013401275.1 Pandion haliaetus
AAGAGGGGGAATTAAACTCACGTGTGATCTCTCTTCTGCTGGGCCAGGTATACATGAGCATCCTCTGTGGCACCCCTGCTGATGAGTGCGGATGGACTTTGACACTCTGCAGAGATCACTGATTTCAGAGGAGTTCTGGGGGTGCTGGAAGATGTTTTGTGCTAAGCCTTTACAACTACAGTTACTTAACTGCTAACTCCAAGGACTGGCTGTGGTGGAGTAAGGCTGATGTCTTGCCACCGAGATTTTGGGCCATTATTTCATCATCAGTAAATAAATAAATGTAGCTGGAATTTTGCAGAAGCAAAGCCACCCTGGCATCAGATTAGCGCTTAAAATGGAAAATAAAAAAATGCTTTTAAATACAATAGCAGAAACCAAGGGTTGTAGATTTTATGACTGTCAAAGCTACTGGAAATTAATCTTACCATAGGGCCTTAAGCCAGAATCACCCATTGAATCAGGACTTGGTCACTTTTTCTCCTTCAAAAGCTACGACACTGTGTTCAACATCAGCTCCTGAAGGCCAGCTGGGACACAGAGTGGCTTGTTCCTGTTACTTCCCTGTAAAGCCCTGATGCTCTGCCATAGGAGTCTTTCACAAGGCTTCACATCCGCCTCAGGAATCTTCTAAACTCCAGTGTCTAATGGTAGTGGGTGTCAAGCTCTTTTGACTTTGAGAGATCTAAATTTTTTCCAGAGAAGGTATGAATAATAAGTGGCACTTGCTGGCGGCAGGCTTGCTTTTCTAATATTTCATGCCTGACCTTAACAATGGTCCTGAGTTGCCTGTGGTATACAGGTTGGAAAACACCATTTGCAATGATTTGCATGCACTGACGGAATGCTTGTTTGGGAATTCTTCAGGGCATCCTACTTCTGACACCCATTCTGAGCTCACAGTATGTTTCCTTCACCCTAGTTTTTACTATTAGCTCACCTAATAATAGCTATTTTTATTAGTAGTACCTATTTATTATTAGCTCAGTGTTGCTTGATGAATATAGGTTGGGTGAATGAATGGGACAAGCTGAAGGAAATGCAAGGCCTTTACTTTCAGGAGGGCTTAAGTACCCATATGTAGCCATATTGAAGGATTGGTATTTCTGAGTATGTTTAGCACCTTCTGGACATTTGTTCCTTATTGTGGTGCATATTTATTTATCACAATCATTTTATGATAAAAAGCAGACCTACTCTGTCCTCATGCTCTGAGGTAGTCAACTCTTACTTCATCCATGCCAGACAGCCTGGTCTGAAAACCCTCCTGCAATGGGAATTTTCTACCTGGCATCATCTCCTTAGTGGTTCACTGTTCTCCTTTTTTAACAGCTGGCCTGCTGTCCCATTGAAGTTTCCATTAATGCAATTAGAGTCTCTTGCTCCTGGATCTGTCAACACAGATGTGCATAATTAATCTTTTCTTTTGTGCAGGAACCTTTTACGTGCATGAAGATGACTTGCTGTCTCCCCTCTGTCTTCTTTAAGTTGTTTGACCCCAGTTCTTTCCATCTTCACATGCAGACTGTGGGGTGGTGTTTGGTTGTTTTTTTTTTTTTTTTTTTGGACCTCTGATTGCTCTAGTCCTTTTTCAGATCTTTTCTGAAACTTCAGATCTTGCTTCAAAAGCTCTGTGAATTCTGCACTCAGCCTTTAACATTCTAGAGGGGCTGTGAAATGTAATGCAGCACCACTAATATGACAACAAACATTATCTCATGCTGTAATTTGTCCTAAAAATTGGTTAAGTTTCTTCATCTAAGGAACTTTGTGGTGCCACGTGGGGTGGTAGAGTTGCAGTGTTGGGTGGTGCAAGCTCCTACCCCTACAGCAGAACCTGCCTAGACAGGAACGTGCTGGTAGCTACATTTTGGCAATAGCCAGCCCTGGATTTCTAGCCTGCTATGCTATTCTCGTTATGGTATTGAAAAAAGCCCTAAGCCATCTAATTAACTGCTGGCTACCCAAAAGATAGCAAATATGAGAAGTGATTTACTGTCTCACTGACATGTTCCACAGTCACGATGACAAACACAAAATGGAAGTTTTCTCATTTCAAATGCTCTCCTGTGGTAAAGAAGAGGCACTTCATAATTGCAGAACCAGAAAATGGAGACAGTTTATTTCACTCATGGCAGCTTTGTTAATAAAACATTGGGAAGGCAAATAATTACCTGGCATGCAATTACATCTAAGCTGTTTTCCTTGGGAAAAAAACAATTTAAGTGTTCGGCGTCTGATTTTATTATTCTGTCTGGAAAGTCTGTATTGGATATTTGAAATTGATACCAGATTTATTCTTTGTTGTTGAATAAACTGCGTGTTGGTTGTCAGCTTGTGCTCTGTTTTACTGCCAGGGAGTTTCAGAGTGGCCAGGCTGAAGTAGGAACCTTTCTTGCAATCTCTTGAACTTGGGAAGAGTTTGAAATTCAGGTGATTTTCGATGGGGGATGCCCAGACTCTGGGTAGCTAAAGGCTACCCAGGTAGTTTTTCAGAAGCTTATGGCATGATCTTGTAGCCTTATCATTTTGCCAGCACTGCTTCTCAGATGAGCAGCTCCTTCCACCTCAAGCAGGCAGGCTATATTGTAGGAAGTCTGGTGAGCTCTGGTTTCTCAAACGAGGTCTTTGCATGCTACAGATGAGATTTCTGTGTGTTCCCCGTGAAGTTCTTGCTCTTACCATGCCTGGCTGTTGGTAAAGCCCCTAAACTGGAATTTATGATGGGAGGACTAAACACATTTTGTCTTTTTGGTTCAGGATTAGGACAGCAGGATCCATTCAACCTGGTAGAGGCTCTGAGGGCAGCAATACCGTGTGCACTGTGCAGCTGGAACAAAGTTCTTCTTGAATCCTTTTTGGTTTTTCATTGAGCAGCATTTTTTTATTCTTTATTATTTTATTATTTATTATTTTATTATTTTTGTCAACCTGAAATCCATGTCTTGTTTCTTATAACGTCAAAATATTGAGGATGCATCTAAGTTGATATATTTGCTGTTTCCATGAAACGCTGAATGACTTTTATTAAAATTGAAGAACAGCTCTCTATGCCCACAATTCATATTTTTTCGTTATATCTTTGATTGTATTAGAAGTTTAATATTTCTCACTGTATGATATTTTCATGTTACAACAGAATAAAAAGCCTAAGAAGCTGCATTGCCAGCTATGGAGACGTTAGCATGTATCTCCTGGTCATTGTGGGTGGGCTGTTTATTTTGCAAAAGTCACATGATTAAGGAAAATCTGAGCTTTATTTTAATTGACATTTTAATCCAGGGAAGCACTAGTTGTCAGGTCTATAAAATCACATAACAAATAAAAAGCTTTCTAAGAGCACTGCAGTAGAAGATGTTAGTGCTTTCAAATCAGTTGAGTACTTCTTGGGGTGGGGGTGGTGCTGATGTTGGGGTGGGGGAGTCTTCAGATGCTTTGGTTTTGTTAGTAAGCAACATACCATTGTGATGTTGTGTAACATCTTACCCACTTGGTAGCATTAAAGCTAAGAGCTTTTTGAGGTACGTACAGGATCTGGCCTCTGGTAGCCAAGACACAACTGGCTGTCAGTGATCTGAGTGTTTCTGAACTGGTTTCACAGTGGTGTGGGAGCCAGCAGCAGAGTTGAGCTGTCAGCTTGTTAGCAGCAGCTCCTTCAGGTCTGGTGGGACATGGCGGACTGAAAAGGCCTTTGCTTGTGGCAGCAGGGAAAAGCTTTCCTGACCTGGACAACAGCTGAGTACCACTGCAAATCTTCATATCATCATCTCTGAGTGGATGTTTAGCTGTTGCCTTTTATCTTATTTTTGGAAAGTGCCTGCTTGGGAAGCCTAAAAATAGAGCACATTGCATTTTTACTGTTAGAAAAACAGGGTGGGTATTAAAGAGTGAATTCCTGGGCTGATTTACTGAAATAGCAACCCATGTTAACATGAATTAGAGATCAGTATATAAACATCCAGCCCCAAAGGGAATTAAAATCCCTTCAGACAGCAGTATTTCTTGCAGTTATTAGGTGAGATTTTAGCAGGCAACGAGTACTCTGCTTCTTGGTGTTTGCAGAATACCAGAAAATTTGGATAAAGTTCAGTTTCTGCCTCAGTGAACAAAACACATGAGACTTTAGTGTGCCTTTGATATGAATATTCTCAAATAAATCACACCTGTTCTTTATGGAAGTTGAGGTTAAGGCAGTCTTTCTACCACAAGTGAAGTGATGGCTGGGAGCAGTGGCACTCAGGCTGAAATGCCATTGCAGGATCGCTTGCCTGGCTCCTGTTCTTTGGACAGAAGATCTACGGAAGACAGGCAGGAACTCGCTGTTGCTGATGTGATGATTTTTATGCCATCCATCAGTAAGGCGATGGAGAGCACCATAGCTTTACACAAGTGAGTGGGACCCTCTAAGCACTTAAATACTCTTAAGTTGGGGCTGCCCTGCACTGCGCAGCCCTGCTTCTCCTGTGGGTGTATGAATCCGGCGTTCACCACTTGAGTACGGGCTTGTGGATGCTGGTTAATTTACACTTGGGGAATGATTAATTGCCATACCTCTGTGGTGGAGTTGTGTGTTTGGTCATGTAGCCGCTGGATGTGCGGGCAGAGACAGTTGTCGCTTGTGCAGATAGTATTGAGAGAAAAGGTGTGTGCAGTCATGTCCGTACTACATGATGTGTGAGCACATGCTGGTGGGGCTGAAGGACTGTGACCTGCCTGCTAGATGTTAATGGGATGCTTAGTGGAACAGAGCTGATATTCTAGGTTGCTGAACAGGGGTATCCAACAGTATTTAAGCCAGTGAAAGATAAGACAGAGTAAGGAATTCAGGATTTGATTTTTCAAAATCCATATGGCGTGACTGGGCACAGCAGAGAGATGTGCAGTTCTTTGTGAGCCTTGGAAGTTCTTTTGGATTGAATTTGTTGTTTGAATCAAGTAACATTTTCTGTATGCTTCTAATTTTGCTAGAAGCAACGTAAAAGTTCAAACTAAACTCTTCATTTTGCTATACATAAAAATCCCTTTTCTAGGATGCATCTGTTTTGATCTCAGTTTGACTGTTTGTCTCTTCTGCATCTTGCTTCTAATTTATATTCCAACAGGATAAAGTGAACTTGATAATGGCCTTTTAGCTTGTCATCTTAAAACACATGCTCAGCCTGGAAGAGCCAATAAAAGTCATGTTTATGAGAGTCTTACGGTCTAGTGATTGGGAATGGACTGACCTGTCAGCTGCAGGGATGTATGCAAAGTGGATTTCATATGGGTCATGTAACTAGTGTTGTTCAAAACAAAGACTACAGTTTTGGATCTGAACAGTGTTCCAAAATTGATTAGAGTCAAAGAAAGTCCTTTCAGGTCTTTATCAGGCATTCACACAGAGTGTTTCCCTTTGGGAGCATCTGCCCTAACTAGGGTATCTAAAAGCCAGATGACCAGATGAGAGCAAGTCACCTCACTGCCATCATAGTCAGTGGGAACAAGTGGGTGCCTTCAGAGAGTTACTAATCTCAGTTTACAGTAGACATCTAACAGAGACCAGGCGAGTTGTCTTCTAGAGTTATCGTTTCCCACCAGTCACCTTAAAAAGATTTTGGTGTAGCTGGTTCAGACTTTGGTATCCATAGTCAAGGGAGATGCATCCCATTATCACTGGAAATTCAGTGTTTCATGTACTCCTGCAACTGTTTTCCTTTAGCTGAGACGATTCTGTCTCCCTATGGCCATAGCACACTTGTCGTCTGGATCAGATATTCTGTCGCTCCCCATCAGGATTATATTAATATTGTAATTTTGGTTATTAATTGTTTCCCGTAGGGAAAAAAAAAAGCTCCCCAAACTGAACCTGACATAGCTCAATTTGTTCGTTGATTAGGACTATAGACACCATAACCAACTAGCAACATGAGATGGTGTAGTGTCCTTCATGGGGACCTTATCCTTTACATCTTACTGCAAAGTAAACCTCCAAATGATTTTGCTATCTTTTGCTAGTTTTGTCAGCAGAAACTGGCACAGAAACATGTGTGGCTGGAGTGCAGTTTTTTGCAAGCAAACATCCATCCGTGTGGGTCTGACACTTAAGATATGCCTGCGGTTACCTGGAGTTCAACTACGGCTTTTGATGTAGGTTGCAACTTCAGTGAAGAAGAGTAAATAGCCTTTACTTTTGCAGTAGGTCCCTTAAATACGTATGACTAACTACTGCAAATAGAGATGTTGTAAGCCAGGACGACGGTGTGTGTTTTGACGGCATCAGTCCCTTTTTGCTGTGAGCGTGGAGTACTTGTTTTGTGGATGTGATTCAGCACTCTCTAATTCTGGCTCCACTTCCAGTGCTGGTTTGCTGTCTGGTTAGTGAGTCAGCAAACTCACAGCTTCCCTGTGCTCTCGTCTGGATTAATATTTACTGAGCCAGGGGGCAGAGACTGCTGCAGGCAGCGTGCACCATGCCTGCACAAGGAGGGCAGTAGGAAAGCAATCTGGATGTGGTTCAGAGGCGTCTGACTGCTGGGACTCTTGGCCGGGGATGAGGGATCTCTTCTGAGACATACCTCATTCAATGATTATCTTTTACAATAAAACTGGTGCAAGCGAATAGATACCTTGTCTGGCTTGAGAGCTTTGGTTAGTGTCTTAACAGTGTTTGCCTTAACTAGGAACAGATGTGGAGGTGAGAGCCTGCAGCTTGGGTTGTCATTTACCCTGTATAGTTACATGCTGTATAATTCACATTGCTATAATTCATACTGCATGTTTCCTTGACAAGTAAGGACTCCCTGAGTGAAAATAATTGGATATGTAGATTGATTATGTGAAGCATTGGATTGTATTGGGTTTTGTTAATTCTAGACTGCTGAGCCAGCACACTCAGCAGTGACTGACAGTGATCTGGGGCTTGTGGTCAGGGAAGTCATAAGCCAGATTTCCAGGTATCTCACAGTTTCCACTCACTGCAAATAAGAAAACTTTAATACATTGCAGACTGAAAGTGCAGAATGTGAGGCAAGCAACAACATATGAATATCTATCTGTTTTAAAGGTACCTGGAAATCAGTTTACTGTACAATTTTGGGGGAAAACCCCCCATATTTTCCCACTGTGGTGCCTTGCATAAACATGAGGTGAGTAGGATGGCACAGGACCACAGATTTCATGTTGACTTGCAGTCTGTGGAGTAACTGTCATGCCATCCTGGTAAATTTGGACAGTGCATTCCACTTGTGGATGGATTTGTCTGACATACCTCAGGAGAGAGGAACAGAGCTTGCTTCTCTCACTTCCACTCCATATTATTTTATTAATTTCTTCAGCACACTTAGAGTGGAGATAGAGGGTATGTAGGAAGGATCAGAGGACTTAACGAATAGCATCTCATACAGAAATGCAATCAGCTATTCATAGTAGAAGCAGAAACAGATGGCCAAAGCTTTTGCTTGTGTAGCTGGAGAAGCTGGTGCTTTTCAAGCTGCAGTCTTTGATGGGAGTTACAAGTACCAATCACACGTTTTTAAAACAGTTTTGTATCTGTTTTGTTTCTCTTGCAACTGTTGCGGTGATTGCTAGGGTAGGTATTTGAAAGAGTGCTTTGTGGATTTGAATATGGCTTCTGAGTTACAGAGTTAAAAAAATGGCTGATTTTCCTTTGGAAAAAAATGCAGCAACTTTTAGATGCAATCAGATTCTGCTGTTAATGTTGAAATTGTCTGGAAGAAACATCTTAAATTGCTTGACGTTGTCTCATGCATTTCATCCTCACCATTGTTAAGGTTCGTTAATGATTCCATTATAAGCTCCTATTTGCAGAAATGGTTTTCTAAAAACAATCTCTGTGTTATATTATTATGTTGTTTATATAATATAAAAGCTCAAGGACTAGGCATGTATTAACAGATAGCCTTGTGATTGTGGAGCCAGCAATTACTTGAGTGGTGATTACTCTATCACTAAGTCTGCTGACTCTCAGCACTTTTGAGGGGAGAATAAAATTCCTTCCACAAATTGGGAAGATAATTTTCTTTGGAATAGTAGTTGTTACACAGTGCTGGAAATCCTCTGCATGCAGACAAGCAGTAAAAGCTGGTTAGCTTTATGCAATGCAGTGTGATGCTTTGGAAAAGACTGTCATGATGGAAAGCCTTATCAGTCACAGGGGATATCATGGAGATTCTAAAGGAGATCTCCAAGACTTCTAGGAGGGGACATGCTGGGTGGAAAACCAGGCAGCTGCAACCATTTCTCTTTCCTGTACTTTTTCCGTAGTGTGTCGCAGGTACTCGACACTGGGGTGGGGTGGCCTTGGGAGAGGGACTGAAAAGGTACTTTCTCCTTCCCTTCCATATGGTTAACCACTCTCTCTTCCTTATTGTGTCACTGCACCCTAATAATAAAGAGTGCAGACCATTCTGTCTCCCAAAGAGGAATAAGAGGGCAGCATTAAACGGATGTGCAGGGCAAGATCATGCATTTAAGATAATGTTCTATGCTGCTGTATTGGTTTCCCCAAAGACCCAAGAGTCACTTCCTACTCCTCTGGGTACAGTGGAGTCACAGGCTGACTCATCCATTAGGATGCCGTAGATTAGTTCTCTGCATGTACCAGGCTTTTCTGTGGCTGCATCATGAAGGATGATCCAGCTGGGACTCTGCTTCCTCCCCTCTGCTCTTCCATATGTCCTGGCTCCTTACAGGTGAGTGAAGGGAACAGTCCTTGCACACATACCCCAAGTATGGTACTTGTTACTGTGTAAAATGTGAGATCCCAGCAGGCAGGCTGCTTTAGGAAGCCCAGAACTTGACATCCTAGGTTGGTGATTCTTGATCCTTTTCAAATCACTTGATGGCCTTCCGTACAGCCAATAACTTCTCCCTGTTTGGATGGTATAGTAGGGGATGGAGGACCAAGCTCGAGGCTAGGAATCCCCACTCTCAGTTGCTATCAAAGGCACAGAGACTATAGATGAAAGGTATATACTTGTGGCCCAGAAAAATTCAGCAGCTTTGCTAGCAGATTCTGGTAGAGTGAAGCTAACTTTCTGTCCTTTTCCTTTTTATTTCCCATAGTTCCTACAGCAAATACTGTGAATATCAACGGTAAAGCTTTCTACCTACAAATTCTTGGATAAGACTTGATAGTAGTTCTCTTGGTGAAGAGCTCTGAAGGCAGGGCTCTTAAGAGGTGTTGGTAGCCACCTCCTGGCAAAGAAAGCTCCCAGCATAGTGCTGGGTTACACAAGTGGATGGGGTTTTCTAAGAGTTGCAGTCATTATATGGGCTGTCGCCAGTTTGCTCAGTGAAACTTTCTCATTGCTCCAAGTGAACAACTTCCAATAATATAAATAATAATAAAAAGGGAGCAGAAGAGAGAGAAGATGTTGGGGAAAGAGGGACAAAAATGTCCTAGCTGCTCAAGGGAAGTGAGGAAGAAATGTAGACCAACCGTGGCCTATATATGTCTCCTAGTTGTGACAATTTTTGTAGGGCATTAAAAGAGAAGGGACTCCTGCAATACCGTTGCTTTGTTAGCAGATACAGAGCTGGATGTTACAGGCTCTTTTGCCCAAGGCGTTCCTGATTTAGTGGCTCTGTAGGAGTTACATTATTCAAAGTTTATTTTAAATAATTACTGTAATCATCCATATATTGTCACAGTGTAAGGAACCAGAAAATTGCATTGCATAATTCCCTTGCAGTTGTCTGAGAAATCTCCCGTCTGCTTTGCTAACACAGCGCAGATATTTGGTGTGAAATCTTTGCTTTCATGCAAAGGGGCTGCCGCGCTTTCAAGTTTACGAAGCACGATAGCTAATATATTTATATTTTATCTGCTGCGCTTAACAATTGAATGAAAGAAAAGTGTTAGCAGAGGTCAAGCATTGTTTGAATGTGTTGCGAATGGTTTCCCAGGGAAACAGCAAATCAGTACTCATAGCCTACTGCAGCATCTCCAGAACAACATCTAGCCACCAGCCATAGCCGAGTGTTTACTATAGTACTCGGGACCTAAAGCAATGCAGACTAAATATGAAGTGAGCGTGTGAGTAGGAGAGCAATTTCAAAGGATGAAGAAACATTCGGCGAGAGTGGCACCATTACCGTCTTACAATGTTTCTGAATTAAATTCGCCTGTGCCAGACGGTAAATGCTTTTTTTCCTGTGTATCTAACCCTAGGCAGGAATTTACTTCGCATGCTCCTCCTGCTCTGTTCCATGCAAAGTAATGCAAATGCGTGTGCGTGTATGTGTATTTTTAAAGTAACTAATGCTTGGATAACATTTTTAACACTTTAATATCATCTGGGATAAGTGCAGTTAAATTTCTATTGCTTGTGTTCAACTGCTGTGTGAATGATTTCTGATGAAGAAACTAATGTTGAAATGTGAACAACTGATAAAGTTGTTGTACTTCAATTCTGGCTTTTAAAATTATGTGAAACTAGGTCCATATAATGTTATCGAATTTTCTGTAGTATTTTTAATATTGTGCTCTAGATCAATCTCTTTTGCTTTAAAGACAGAGGCACCAACTTTTTTGTGCTTGCTGTCCCTCAGCTTGAGATAGCAATTGTTCCCTTAAAGTGCTTCCCCCCCCTTATTTTCAGAAGTGTCAGCTCTAAAGAATTCGTTAATAAAAAAACCACAAGATAGAAATTGTGAAATCTGTTGTACGCTCTTGATCAGACATGACGGCCTTATTCCTTTAAGAGTGTATACCAATTTCACATCACGCTTTTGTGCCAACTGGAAATGTGGTGATGTTTTCCAGCATGAGATGTGACTGTGCTGATAGCTGTGATGCAGATATAAAGCTCGGCATGCTGAAAATATACAAGTATATGTGCGGTATAAATCAAAGGTCGAAAGGAAAGCTTTTCTAAATATATTCCTAATGTTGATGTTCAAGTTTTTGTTCTAAATGTCTGTAGAATCTTAGACTTTAACTGCACTGCTGCAAGTTTATTACATTCAGTGTCAGATGTTTTAGAGCTGAGTGGTACTTTCTGAAGTTGCTTGTTCTGCCAGAAATGAACTCTTCCCACCAGGTGTGGTATGTTGTTAAGAACACTCAAGCTGTAAAATTGCAAGCTGTGTGCTGTCTCTGGTTTGAGCTTTGTTATGCCAACCAGCAATGAAAATGTGATTCCTTTGTGTGAGTTAAATTCAGAGCTACATCCAGGATAAAAACAAAGCAAGAGACACAGTCCAGTGCTTGTCAGCAGAGCGTGACTTCCAATTCTTCAATCTACCTGGGACAGACTGGCTTAAATTACAAATGGGGCTGGGTTTTGGTAGAGCAGGCAATAGTTTGTGTCATTTTTCTTGGGAGTGTATGTATGATATTGAGAATTCTGCAGTCATGGTAGTTACCTGGTGTTTCTTGAGGGAAAAAAAACTTAAAGTTGAAGGAGCTGATAGACCTTACTGCTTATGTCGGTCCATTGCTGTTGCATAGCACCAGACTTAGGATGTGTGATACTGTAATTTGTACACTTGCCTACTTTTAAAGGAGCAGCGTTACGGCTGGGTGAGCTGGCTTGCTGTGCTGGCTAACAGGGTGATTTGCTGCTCTTCATTCCCTGAGAGCTCCCAGCACAGACCGGGCTCGTGTCACGCCAGGTGGTGAATGTGGAGTATTAAAGCCTGTTCTTACCCCGTAGGTCTAAGACAACTCAGAAGCTGTGGTTGCCTCCAACTTAACCAGTCCAGCTGCTGTCAGCACCTCTGTTTAGTCCAGTCTTAACCTTCTCCCCATGCTGGGCTGCACAGCAGTGTCAAATATCGCACTGCCTGTTTCCTCAGGGAGGGAGAATCCAGTCATCATAGGAAGAAAGGGCAATATACTGGAAGTGAGTACCTGAGAGCGCTTGTCTTATCCAACAGGCAGAAAATTGAAAGATTCTTGCTAGGGATGAAGCTGGCCAAGCTGAACTAATACTGGACCCATACATTAAATGTGAGTGTGTGCAGCCGGTTTTACAGATTAGCAAGGATTTTAGCAGGGATTCCCAAAGAATCCTAATGGGGTAGGGTAGCCACCTTCCCAAGAGCACTGCACCTGTCCTGCCTTTCCTTCCCAAGCATGGGGAGGGCATGTGGAAGAGATGCCACAGTAACTTGAGCTCTGGGCCTGTGTGCTGGGAGGAGAGCAGTGGACCAATGTGCTCTATGTTGGCAGTTTTCAAGCAGTTGAGGTTTGTGGCTTCCTAGCTATCTTCTGGGAGAACCACAGAAACTGCTGACTCCTGGATAGTGGAGTGAAATCCAGGCAAGAAGATTCCTTCAGTAGTGAAGAGGCACCCAGATGTGATGCAGATCACTGGTCAGAAAATGCTGCTCACATGGAAAGAAATGGAGCAGACACAGCTGCTAAAAAGGGTTGGTGTGTGGGTGAAGTGGTTCTGGAGGATGTGAGGTGTGTATCAAACTGAGACCACAGCCACCAAATACTTTTGAGAACGTGTCCTCATCTCAGTCTGGCCAGCCCTCACTCCCCAGCATGGCATCCACTACAGCGAGAAGTCTAGGTACGCAAGTGCCTGAGCCGGGTAGGTTGCATGGACACTGCGTGGAGGAGACTTATCCCAAATGTGCCATCATGGAAAGGCAGGGGTGAGACCTGTTGGAGCTGTTATCCCACGGACAGTGGAGAAAACGTTTGGAAGTATCTCCTGGGGTTACAAAATGCAGCAATACAGTGATAAATACTTACTTTTGCCCCAGCTGCTTACCTGTAAAATGTTCTTTTAACCCACCCTTCCTCAAATGTGCTTAATTAGGCTCTAAGTCAGGCAAGGAAATTCAAGCATGTGCTTAATGATGTACCACAGTGCTGCCATGGATTTAAAGCCTGAGACAGTCAGATTTGGACTCATCCAGATGCATCTAAATGTCAGCCTTGGTAAGTACTAAGAAAGTGTCTGTGCTTCCTGGAGTCAGCAGGAAAGCTGGACACCTCTGAGAGGTGATGCATCTCCTAAGATTGGTATCTAAGGGAGCTGGAATGAATCACTCTCTGGAGGCACCCGTCAAACAGGAGAGGCAGTAGTTTGCGTAGGAGATAAATACAAGCAATTTGATATTGAGTTGTGTGTCAGTGTGCTGACTGCTTTTACACTCAGATCTTAGGAGACCCATGAACCAGCCTGGATTTATTGCAGTGTTTCTTGAAAGTAGAAGCTATATCATAATTATTTAGTAATGAGATGCATTTGAGTGATTTCCAGAGTGTCCTGCATCTAAACTCCTTTCACAACTTTATGTCAAAGCAGCCTCATGGCTTTCATTGAAGCTACTCTTGATTTACTGCAGTGAAAGTAAAAATGAGAGTTTAACTCAGAATGTCTTCCTTTTTGGAAATGTCACTAAATTTTAGCAATGACAAGACTCATTTTCAAAGAATTTTTTTACAGAGATTCATAATCTGTTGTTTTTGGAGTAAAGTGTATAAATTGTGAAACCATTGGAGGTGCATGTGGTATAATTTATTACAAAGTTTGTAACAGAGGTTTTCTTTAATGGGATGGCGTGCAGCTTTGAATGAAATGATTTGCTTTTATCTGTTGCTCAGTCAGTGCTGAAGTGGTGAAAAGCTGGTCTGATCCCAGGCCAGTGAATCCTGCAATTGGCTTGAGTTGGTGTCTGATCAAGCATAGCTGGGGAAAAGAAAGTCACATAGATCTCTTGCAGCAAAGGATATCCCTTTAAATGTACATTCGAGGGACACATTCAGAAGTTGTTATCGAGGTGGTCTCATAGGGACTGTTTATGTAAGCAAAAGCTTAAAATAAAGTCCTTGCTCTGGAGCTGCAGTAAGGGGACTTGTAAGTCCCTGGGGGTTGTTCCCTCAGACAGGTATGTGTTGGCTTCACCTGAATAAAAACATCTGATGGTCCAGCTCCCTCCTCACAGAGTAGTGTTGTGTGGAAGGACCCCCACTGTCCTCCTCGGAGGCTGAGCCAAAGCTCACTAAAATCAGTTGGTCCTCCCAAGAACTGCATTGGGGATTGGATCAGTCCCTGTGATCTAGAGTCGTTTGCTGGCATGGGCTGAGTTTGGCTGGACACTGGGGTGCAGACATACTTCTGGATGCCTCTACGTTGCCCTCTTCTTCCTCTGCAGCACCGGGGCAGCTTGGTTTGGCTTTCCCTAGAAGCACTTGGCCAGAAAGTTGCCCTCTGAGACATTTGTGGTGCGGAGGGGTCTTACAATCTTTCATGTGACTTCTTTGCGAGTTGTATAGGTAGTGGAGGGAGTGTATTAGTGTGCCTGGTCCTGCCCTTCCCAGGCTTCATTCTGGATACAGTATCCAAATGGGTAAGGAAGGAGCAATAAGAAGAGGCTCTTTGTATGGGAAAAGTTCTGTGCTGAAGGAGGAGATGTTCATAACCTTACTGGAGGTCAGTGTTTTCTAACTCCAGAGTTGTCACAGCTAAGCATGAGATTTTGACACAGCGTTTGATTTTCAAAGCAAATGGAGTTGCCAGCAGTGTTTCTGACAGCAGAATTCAGTCCAGAATATTCCACTCCAAATGTATGTTTTGTGTAGAAGTTGTAGAAGTATTGATTTCAACATATAAAAATCATTCTTCATTTGCAGCACTTTCTTCTGCGTTCCTTCAGACTCTAAATATGTTCTGTCATGCCCAGTAACTTTAAAATACATGTAGCCAGTATGTTTCAAAATACATACACCAGCTGCCAGTTCCACCACAGATGTTCTCAACGAAACTTTTTTCCCAAGATCTGTTCTGATACCCCCATGCTGGTGGTGGTGTATTATTTTTGGTGTCAGATCAATGGAATTCCTTGTCAGTGCTTAAACAGAGGCAGTGATAAATTTGTCTGAGTTATGTTGAAATGAGAATGGCGAAAAAAGTCATCTTGGTTTAAAGTGAGTAAGGAGGAAAAAAAGCCAGGGAAAAAAATATTTCCGTGCTTTTAAATGCACTTTCAGTAAAATGTAGATGGATGAACAAGTGGTACAAAGATTTGAACAGAGATTTGGCTTTTTTAATATTTGTCTTTATGTGTTTTGAGGAAGGGTCTTGATCCAGGGCAATACAAAGAGAAGCCACTTACTTCAGTAAGAAACGAGTTGAGAAGTCCTCCAGAGACAGCTGGCCATTATGCTCATGCATTAGGGCTGCTGAAAAGGCGGTCTGCAGGTTGCTTGCACCCAGCAAAGCCTTTGTGTGCTCCCTGCAAAGATCTTTTCTGTTTGGTTGGTTTTTAATGGTTGCAGCTGTTGAACATAATGGATGTTGTAGTCTGCATTCATTTTGTGCTGCAGTCCCCAGTTGGAGGTTTTAGGACACAGGATTGGATGCAGACCATGCACATCATATTCCCTGGTTTGCCCCAGAAAGCATGCATCTCAGAGTAGGTTCTTCATAAGAAGAACATGTAGCTGATGTGCAGAAAGGTGGATTTACAGACTTGCAAGTGTTTACCAAGTTTGCATGCAGAAGCCAAGGCATCAAGCATATGGCAATTAATATGGGAACCCCAGTCTCACTGATCAGCAGGCAGCTGTGGGGATCTGGGGAGATGAGAATCAACCATAGCATGAGTAGATGCCTTTGTGCAACTTAGCAACTATTTCCCACTTTCCTTATCTGCAAAAGGTGAATAATCATATATATATCTACCCATATGACCTGGCTGTATTGAGCATAAATGGGAGCTCCTTGCCTCTTCGATATGTGGGTGTTAAATCTCAGTATTATTACTACTTCTAACAATAGTATGGTGCATTTGCATGTACTTTGTGTACAGATCTCACCCTCTTTCCATTCCAAACAAACACAGCCAGTGTGTACAAATATTACACCTTGTCTTGTTGGGACCTTGAATTTTATATGAACAGATGTCACTAATGCTCTGACTGCAGATGCATGATGTAGCTTCTGTATTGACAGTGCAGTCCAAAACCATCTTCTGTGTGGCAACCAAAACAGCTGGGAGTAAATATACACTGCAGGTGCCAGGACCAAGTAGGATCCCAGGTTATTTTCACAACTGACATGGACCATACACAGATGGTCCTACCCAATTCCGATTGTTTTAATTTAATTCTGAATTCCTTAAGTTGCCAGATCTCATAGTGTTAGATGCAGATGCACTCAACTCCTTCTCATTAGCTTTTATATTTCTTTTGCTCAAAACTGACTTATGGTATTGCAGTTCGCAGAGTTGGGCACATCTTTTCTTTTTGATTTAATAGTGCATCCTCAGTCTATCCAGTTATAGTCAGGTTTTCTTGCTGTTTATATATTGGTTTAGTTTGTTGTGCTTCTTCTCCAGATCCTAGTTATGAGTGGAATCAAGGCGCATGGCCTTACTGTTCAGTGGTCTGGATCTTAAATCAGGAGAAGTTAGCACCTTGGGACTAGGTCCCAACACAGCTACCATCATAAAGCCAAGGAGATGCAGGGCTGGAAGGTGACTTCAGGAAGTTCTCTGGGTCATCCCTCCTCTAAGGCAGAGTCAGGTACACCTTGACCATCCCTGACAGGTATCTCTGTCGTTTGTCTCTGCCGTTTGTCTCTGCCGTGAGACCATTTTTTGGGTACTTAACAGTCACTGTGGTCAGAGCTTTCCTTCTCCCCAGGTGTGACATGGGACGTGAGGGTGATCTTTCCCCAGGTGTTTGATGGTGCAACAGGGAGAGACAGCAGCACTGCCATTGCAGTGTGTGTTTCGATCTGCAGCACGGTGCATTGGTGGTGGTCAGAGGAGTGAGAGGTGGGAAGCCGCATGGGTAAGATTTCGTACCTAAGCACAAGACATGATTCTTGTGTACAGGGGGGATTTTTTTTGACTGTTTAACTTTGATTTTCTCCCCTGACAATTAGGCTGGAACTGCTCGTCTGCAAGGGTAATTAGGTGCAACGGTCTAGAGTGACACATCCCTGATCAGGAACTAAGTTCGTTATAAGATGTGAAATTTAAGTTATTTACTCCATTTGCTGCCTTTTTGTTCACTTTATAGCAAGGGTAGGAGGGCACATGGAAGTTGTTGAGATTGCTAATTGTGAGTGATTTGAAGTGAAGGGCTGGGTACAGACACTGAAGGGATAATTGGCAGAAATTGCTGATGGATGTCACTGTTAAACTACAACAAAAATATCTGCTGTTTTGCTTTCTGCTCTTGACAATAGTTAATCATAGTACAAGAGAAATGCTGTACACCATCACTGAGTCATTTATTTTTCATTAAAATCTGAAAATCTTATTTTCCCCTAGGACAAAAAAAAAAAAATTGTTGTAACCTTCTCATCTCCTTCAAACATAAAAACTTCCAGAACAAGCAAATAGTAAATGAACAAGGCATTACTCTGGAGGGACCCACATGCGTAACTCTAATACAGAGAGACCATTGCAGTGTCTCAGAAGGATGTTTTTAAATGGAGAACATCATCTCCAAATGTCTGAGACATGATGAAATGATTTTTCTTCATTGAACAACAGATACTTATTCCTCAAGCCTGCAGAGCACACTCTCTGCAAAGACACCCTCCCTATTGTTTGTTTGCTTGGTTTTGGTAAATGTAATTACAGCTTCATGTCCTGAGTCAAACTGGTGGTTCTGAATCCATTAAAAGTTGGGGAGAGTTTTCCCTTGAATTTTAACTTCCCGGGTCAGCTATTATCTTCAGGTACTTTAGTGTGTGCCCAGAACAGCTTTGCTGATTGTACTGAGTTGCTGTGGTTTTATACCAGCATAAGGAAAGGTAGGATTTGATTTTACAGGCAGTCCCTCTGGCTGAAATAAAGTAAGCTGTGGACCTAATTCACCATTGGATTGATAGTGTTGGATAGGCCTGCCCCCAGTTGTGTGCTAACAGTAGCAAACAATCCAATTAAAGCCATGGCTAATCCAACCTAATGAGATTTTATTGTTGTAAAATGGACAGAATAAGCTCTCTTCACCTCTACCAATAGCAGTGCAACTCAGTCCCCTTTCCTGTATGGCCACGTGCATCTGATATTTCACTGGCCACAAAATTCACATCATCTTCTTGCTACTGCATGGCATTAAAACTGGAATTTCATTGCGAAAGTCTCCAGCCCTCATGATCGTGAACTGACTGTTATCAATGCAAGCGTGTGTACATGCTGCTGGAAACAATAGGCTTGTGATGTGTGAGCAAGTCCGTCATTGCTGCGGATGCTCACTCTAACAGGTAACGTTGCAGTGTGTAAAGGAAATGTTGTCAATTCTTTCACTGGTGCCCAATTTAGCAGGAACATTCCATTGACGTACTTTCCACATAACACCAGACTGACTTCTACCTCCATCCATCTGTGAAAACCTAGCAATTGTTTCTGCAGCAGTAGTATGAAGACATCATTTTGTCAATGCAAAAACAATGATATATTAGGAGCTGAGATTTTGAGGACACAGTAAAATAAGCATATTTTAATACTGAATGAGTAAAAAGTAGATTGTAGATGCCTTGACTGACTTTTTTGAAAAGGTGGTCTCTCTTCTGACTACAGTGGTAGCCACAGGTAACCACTGCTATGCAGGGCTTTGGGAACACAATATGAAGAAACTGTCCAGCTCATTTGCATCACCTATTTAACCGTTGATTTAGTTGTGTAATCAAAAAAAGGGTATGTATTTTGGTGCATACCAGCAAGCCCGATGTTATTGTCTCTAAATAAGCCAACACTCTGTGCCTGTAATCCAGTGTCATGAATGCACAGATGGCTTTTGGAAGGGAATTCAGTTACCTGTTTGAGAGTTCTAAATTTCCATCAGGGCAGTTGGGCAAAAAAGAAGAGAAAAGGAAAAAATCAATTCTGTGATGACCTGGCCATAAAAAATGACTTCCAGGGCTGCATTTTTACATTGCATTGATTATTTTACTGGCAGTCCATTTGATCCATCTTTAATAAGAACTTTGAGACCAGAAAAGTTGTCCCAAATGAAATGGCATGGGGTTTTTTTGTATTCCAAGCACTGCTGTTACATTCTACATATGTAATATACATGAAGATAATCTGACAAGGGTTGGGTTTGAACCTTGAAGCATAATCCCTGCATAAGGGAAGCATAAGCCCCCTGCAAAATAACAAAGCGATTTTTCTAGCCAAGGTGAGGACGTATTTTCTCACTGGCTGAGCTGCTTATGGAAATCTGTATGTGAATAAAAAGCCACGAGTCATGTATCGCATCTTTCAGAGGGTCAAGGGGCAAGGGAGCTGTGCATAGTTTACAGATGGATGATGAAAATGGTCGTCAGGACAAGGCATGTGCTGTGGGTTCCTGGTTTGAATGGACATGGCGGCAGCAGCACATGGTGGTCACCTCCTCCCACAGCCAGGACTCACAATGGTGTTCAACAATGTGAAAAGGCATGGACTTCAGTGATATTAATCATGTTATTTAGTTTAGTCACAAGCATAATTACCTTGCTAAATTGAAGTACACTGGGATAAGTATATAATAGTTAATGCAAGACAAGGACAGACTTTGTTAGAAGCATGTGGAAAGCCACAGGTTCGCCTTGCTGGTTTCCCTTTGGTCTCCATGTGCAGAGAAATGGCTTTACTTCTTGTGCTATAAAGCATTTGCATTGCAAGGAAAAAGATTTGTTGAAACAGAATAATAAACTAAAAATAATCTTAAAAAATGGGAAAGAGCAGGGGTTTGTTTTTATCCAATAATGAAAAGTCATCCAGATGGATTTGACTCCTTAAGACATGCTTGATACAATCATGCGTGGTCCTTTCCAGTTCTCTCTTCCCTCCTTTGGCAATCCCATGGACTGAGTGTTGCTTTGACACTTGATTATAACCTCCAAGTAATGTAGGAACACTTCTAGCAGCAAGGTCTGGCAGTCTGGAAAGGTTTTTTCTATTCGTTAGTTTTTTCCCAAACTCCTCCAGTAGCATTCCCTTAAAGTATCAAATGATGCCCAAAATATAGATTCATTCTCAGCCTGTGATTCATCTCTGCTAAAGCCATGAATTGTGTTCATGCTCAACATTGACTGTGTTGGTCTACAGAAACTGGATGAGGCTTCTCTACACAGTGAGTTACAGATCTCTGTTGCAACCTTTTACATGGAGTAGTCAGGTTAAAAGAAGGTCAGGTAAAGTAGTCAGGTAAAAAGTCCCACCCAGTTTAAACATCTCTGCTCAGGATGGTTGTCCAAGGTCAGGTTGGACAGGGCTCTGAGCAACCTGATCTAGTTAAAGATGTCCCTGCTCATTTCAGGGAGATTGGGCTAGATGACGTTTAAAGGTCCCTTCCAACCCAAACCATTCTATCATTCTATGATTCTGTTATTCCCTGTATAGTCATAGGGAAATGCAGATAGTCCAAGGGCACTATTTTTCTCATTCTAAGGTTGACATAAGTGAAATGAATCTGACCCAGGCAGTGTCACTCCACCTTTACTATGGGGGAGGTGCATTATAGTACCTTTTTAGTGCATAGTTGCTTCTCCATTTGCACGTGGCAAGTTGTGGCAGCACCCTGCTGTTGTCCTCTCTGGAGAGGACATGGTCTCACTGCCTAAGACCATGAGGTCCCCATAAGCATGTGGAATTTATGAAGGTATACAGAAGTTCAATGGAAGATGCTCCTCTTGATCCCTCGAAATTTGGAGGGTCTTAGTGGATCCCTGCTTGATAGCTGATAATTGCTGTGTGAGACAAAGAACTGGAGTTACACGAGTTCTGCCTTCCCTTCCTCTCATGTGGGGTAACACTGCACATGTGAGGTTTCATTGCTCTACTGTGTAAATGGTGATTTGTTGTCCTTGCTGCTGATACCTGGTTTGGATAAGTCAGCCCAGCATATATCTATTCACCTTGCCTGTCAAAGTATATCCTTAAAATATGTTCAGATTCAGTAGCGTTAGATGGCCCAGGCTTTCTAGCTGTAACAATGAAATATTGATAAATCACCCTGCTATCTGATTACTTTCAAGCATAAGGGAAGAAGAATTCAGTAAATCAAGCAGTGACTGTTGATTAAATGCAATCTCTTGAATTGCAGTTCTGGTCTCAACTGCTGAGTTTCTCAATGTACAGAAAAAGATTGATGCTGCTTTGTTGTACCAGATATAAATAACTCAGAGCTCTTTTTGCATGTGAGGGAAAATAGGTTTTCTTGAAATTTTGGTTGCCGATCATCTGCTAGACTTCTGCTGAGTGTGATGTGAATCTCGATCTTGTCCTAAATTATATCTGAATTGAGATGTAGCATGTGTCTTTCAGCTTAATGAAATCTCTTTAAATGATGCATATCAAAGTGAGTAGTGATATGGGTCGAGGCACCTTGGTGGCTGATTCTCTGAGGACAGGCAGTCAACAAACGCTTTCTGAAAATAAAATTTCTTTAAGTTGGGGACCTGAAAATTTGTAAGTGCCTTTTTGAATATTTAGAAAGTACTGATTGTCTTAATCTCATGGAGGATGGAACTAACTTTCAGCTGTCAAATAAAGGTGTTAAGCTGCTTCTGATGGGGTGAATGGCCCAGGGCTGCCGTTTCTAATGCACTTTTCAACCTCAGAGTAAATTGCAGGAAGTTTAGAAAGTAGGTAATGTTATCCTTGTTTGTTACAAGTGGGAGGAGTAACTCTTGGAGTTATGAAAGGATTAGAACAAAGTCATGGGGGGAGTTGTGTGGCTGTTAGATCGATATTTTCTCCATTAAATAGAAAATATATGAAGGTGAATGGCTTTAAAGTCCTGAAAATATCTAGTAGGCTCTGAAAAGCTCTGTAGAAAGTAATGCTCATAAAAAATGGAAAAAGGTGATATGGTGCTTTGATATCATATAGGTCTTAATCCTTCAAAGCCAACTTTTGTGGGTCTGCTGTCATAGACTGTGGCTTGTATACTGCATTGACTGAATTCGTAGAACTATGTGGCAAGGTGAGACCTGGATGTGGGCATCCTCCCTGTGTCAGAGTTCCCTCATACTGGACAGAGGAGAAAGGGAAGACCATCTTTGCCAAAGATCATCTCTAGGGGTTTAGCTGCTGGTTCAGTTGCTTGTCTGCTTGGTGGGTAAAACTGAGCTTGGAGGTTCTAAATAGGCTGAGAGAGGATTTTTTCTGTATAATAGCATGTTCTATACATGTCTGTCTTCCTTTGCCATCTTTGTAGTTAGACCTGGTGAATCAAACATAGCTTTAAGTTCATTGAAGGTTATATGAACCCTCTGAATTTCTTCTGGCAAAAGAGTGTTGACTTGATTAATGCATTCTTTTGAATCTTGAATACAGTCCTTGCTTTAGAGTATACTTTTATGTTGTTGTTTGGCATGGAGTTATTTGCACAAAGTGTACTTGAATGGCTCACATTGCAATGAAGGATGTTGTCCTCTGAGATGTCTGCTGTATTTATTGCACATTTGGCACCTTACACATGGGGTTTGTGTCTATTTTTGTATTCTTTACAATGTGAAATAGCTGTGATTGTCAAATTAAATCCTTCCGAGTCACGGCAGAGTCAGTGGCTGTCGTGGGTATATGAGTCTTCCGTAAGTTTAGGTAGGATGGTCACCAGTTGAAGCAGCAGCTGCAAAACAAGCAGTGGGTGATATCAACTGACCACAAACATACATTTTTACTTACCAAAATGGCCTGTCATCTTGACTTTCTGAGAAGAGGACTCTCTTGTGCTGCTCACGTGTTGACCTCTTACACAGATGCCTTCAATAAATTCAGGAGTACATGCAAGATACCAGGCTCACTCTGCCAGATTCCAGTACTGTGCTCTTTTCTGTTGTTTGCTGGTTCTTAATCCAGTCCTTCAAGCTCCTACGCATAAAATGTGGTGTCCTTCTCACTAGCAAATTTTTCATCTGGTACCACTGGTATTTCTGGGACCTGGGTCTTGTCTACTGCCTTGTGCCTCTATACAGCCTCTGTATGAAATGCAGCATCTCAGTGTTGTCTGCACCTAGTGGAAGAAGAAAAAGCAAGTTCTCTGAAGATGTGGAGATTCTGATTTGGTGCGTGTAAAGGCTTAAAACTGGTGTCTTCAATGGTTTAGCAAAAGTCTTCATCCAAAAGACCTGTCAGTGGCCGTGGCTTCATTCCATAGAAGAGTCTCAAGGATCATTCTGGAGGATGGAAAGGGGAAGCTCTCTTCTGGAGAGACTGTCACCACTGACCCCAGGAGGCAGTGCTTCCTCAGCCCTCCATTCCACCCTAAGGGAGAATGGTGACCTCATCTTTTGCCTCATTCAGTGTCAGTGCTCAGGAACGGGCCCACGTGAGTAAAAATTCCTTTGCCTGTTCAGACCCTATGGATGGAGCCGTGGGGCTAAAAATATACTGCAGCATAGGGCTCTCATTTCTTCAGGGGAAAGACTGGTTTTCATACAGCACCTTTTTTTCTATAAGGGGGGAGAGAGTTAAGTATTTATTTACTTACTTATTTACTTTATTCTGACCAGAGCTGAAACCTTGATTTTTTGCAGTGTGCTTCCTTTCTCCCGCTGAATCGTTTGTATGCATTTCACTGACAGAGTGTTTCAAAGCCCCACTTTCCTCCAGGGAGTTTACAGCCAAACTGATGCAAACTCTTTCTTCTCAGGTGCCTCACGATCATCTGTCATCCAATGCAAGCCAGGAGGCAACTGCCCCAGCAGACACAGAGGCATGACTAGGCAGCTCTCCCCTCTAACTGTTGCTGAAGATTCTGCTGCTCCCATTCTTGAGCTGCAGAATCGAAGTCCCTCGGGAATCTGTCGGCACAGCAGAGTCGAGAGGCAGAGCAGATCAGGTAGGCATAACGGCTGCATTCCCGGCGTCACAGCATGCCTGCGAAAGGCCTCTTTCGTCTGTCTTTTGAAAGATGGTGCAGAGTCCGAGCATGTTGACGTTGGTTTATGGTGCTGCGAACAGCAAAGCTACATGAAAGTCCTTCCTGTACTTTGTGTGCAAACTGGGGTTAGGCGGGAAGGAAGCAAGGATGGGAGGAAAAGGCCTGGGCCTCAGTAGGTACATGTAATGTGTTAGATATCTAAGACATCATAAGGCCAGTAGGCACAGAAGATCTTGAAAGGATGGTTAACATTAGCATACGAGTTAGTTTTTACAAAGCAGTTATGTTTCCTCAGCTTCAGCCTGGCCAGAGACCAGGACCCTTAAGAGCCAGCCATATTCCTTCTCAAAGACAATGACAATCTCAGCTCATACCATGGACGATCTGATGAAGAGGAAGAAAAGGAGCAACAGGTGGAAGGATATCTAGGGAAGACCATCACAGTTCAGATCATCGATCAGCTGCACATCAGGGCTTCCATCAGGAATGTGTCACCCACTTTACTGCAGAAGTTTAGCTCAAATGAACCTGTAGGTATGGTGAACACTGACTTCTTCACCATGATGTCCATCCATCACCAGCAGGGATGGCAATGGGAGCAATTACAATGTGCAGCCACAGGCCTTTGAGTCCGCTGAATTGTATTGTTGAGGAGAGAGATGTTAAATGACCGAAATAATTTAACTGTCCAAGTTCTTTGAAAGACTGACTGTGTAGATACTGTGAGCAAAAAGGGGAGGAAGAACAGGTTGGATCTCCCTTGCACACTGGAATCATAGAATCATTTAGGTTGGACCTTCCTCTTGTCACTTCGCCACCTATGGCAGCAAGAGTCAGCCATTTTCTTCTTGTGTTGGAAAATGGAGGGATCTCATACTCCAGGAGTACTCTCTTGATGTAAACCCTCAGAAAAATATTGGAGGTAATTATTTCTGCAAGGAGAGGATGATACAGCATCTTGCAGTAAAAATCATATCTAAGATAACAGATCTATTCTCATTTTTTCAGATATCAGGCTGAAATACCTCTCTGCATGTTGGCACTAGGGTACATCCAAAATCAGAATCCATCTTCTCTAAGAAAAGACTTTAGGCCACTTGAGAAAAGAGTAATGCCTTGACATCATACTCTTCTAAACATTCATTTCACATTTATTTATTCCCTTTTTACCCTGATCCTCCCTTCCTCATCAGTGAAGTCTAAGTAGGACTGACCTGACCAGTAGGTAAACAAATATAAAGAATATTATTTTCTAGAATGTAGTTGCCAAATAGTCAAAAGAGTTTGGAAGAAAAGCTGTAGGTTTTGGTTTTCCTCTTCTCACTCTTCTGGAAAATGAAAGCAAAAGGCTTTTCTGTTACCATATTGTCACAGAGACATGGCAAACAAGAATTATGTTATAGACAAAAGGACTATGCAAGGGTGTTTCTGCTAGCTGCCTTTCAACACAGTTTGCCATTGACCAGTGTCATCTCTGTGTGTCACCTTCAGTGTCACCTGCATTCTTTCGCTGCTGTTTCATCCTTGTTGAGTTCTCAGATTAGTTCTTTCTGAAACGAACCAACAGACTTAACCTGTTGAGCACAGAAACAAACACAGACACCAAGGATTTCTACTTCCTTGTTAATTGTAAAATGCTATTTACCAGCCACTTTGGCTGATCAATTTGGTTTCTCCTCATTAACATATTATTCGGTATCTGAACACAAGTGCTACTTTCTAGCTTACTCCAGCCCCAGCTTCATGACTTGGAAATCTTTAAACCTATTTAGTATGAATTGTGTGCCTGCTCACTATGTGTCTTTGAGTTCAAGCCCTGTAATTATTTTAAAAGATATTTCTTATCTTGTCCTTTTGATTCTTTGGCCAAGATTTAGGTGTGCACATCCCATGGATTTTGAAAGCAACCGTCAAGCTACTATGTGTCTTTGGCCGGGGATCCATCTCAATTTCACTAAAATTAAATGTAAATATCTAGTCTAGGGAGAGATAAGCACCTCCAGTAGACTTAGATATATATGTGGATGAAATCAGCTACCTTCTCACCATGTCTGTCCATTGTCATTAAATATAAAGGGGCCCTAGACAACATGTTTAGTCTGAATATACAATTATTTGCTTAGCTACATTACAATGGATGAATCCTACTCATTAAGCACTTATGAAAACTCCCTGCTCTACATTTAATCAGGCTAAAACATACATACGTCTTTAAATCCAAGGTAGGACTTGCAACAAGTGTATATTTCTGTGCCTTCCCCTAACATTCTAACCGGGGACTGTAAAATCCAAGTCAAATGCTAATGGTAGTGTCATGCATAGTAACAGCAATTACATAGTTATTTGGTAATTGAAAAGTAGAATGCATGGGTAAAGGTGCTATAGTCTTCTATCACTGTATGATTATTTTAACTGTTAGCTGAAGAAGGACTAATTGCGTGGTAGTTTTGCTTAGCAAGAAAACCTGAAAGTGGATGTTACATAATATATTCTTTTTAAGCCATTCTAACTTGCAAATGAACTGTAATATACCTTTCAGTAGAAGATGTCAGTCATTATTAATACCATAAAAATACCTATTTTCTCTCAGCAGCCAAAAAGAATGCTAAAATGATGCTTACCTTTTCAGACCTGTGTCTGATTATCCTCTGCATGGTTTGAATAAAACTGTAATTTTATTTAAATTCTTGATTCACTACTAAACAATGGAGCCACTGAATACTGATTATTTTTAGGAAAAAAATATACCATACAATTGCAACCACAAAAAGCTCCATGTCCTGGTTAGGAAAATTCTTGATTGCAAATGTGCTCCCTGCTGTGATGAATTGTTTTTTAGATATAATGTTGGTCTAATGTAATACCTTGGTACCTCAGTTTCACATTTCTTTATGGCTCTAGCAGAAACAGCAATAGAAAAGGAAAGTAAACCTGAGTCTGAAAGGGTACCTTTTTCACATTTAAGTTGAATGGAGGACAGCGTATGCTCTCACTGCAGTACATCTATAGCTCCTCTTAACATCAACAATTATATTGTTTCTTACATACGCCACATCGTGTGTTGATGTGACTGATAATTGATAGTAATAGTTAAGCATAGCTGCAGGTCATGATTTTTAGAAGGAATTCCTGTTTCTTCTATCAGATTGATGTGATATGGTCTAATGGGGTAAATGGTTGGAGCTCAGTGCTGCCCCATGAGCTCATGGGGCAACAGTGTTAGTGCTGCTCAGTATCCAATGCAGTTCAATCCGTTGTTTTCAGCTGGGATCTGTGAAATCAAATAGGGTTCATGGGTTGCACCTCTGGAAGATATTTCTGGAGAGCAACTTACCAATCAGTAAGATTAGATTCTCTATGCTTCTGTTAGGAAATCTGCAGTGGTCTGCAGATTAGATCTGAAAAGTACTGTACTAAACCAGGAAATTACAAATTTCCAGTTCCTCCTTGTTTATGTGTAGAGGTTTATTTCTAGGCATGCCAAGCTTCAGTTTTGTTCAGTTTCCTTTTTTAACTTCGAAAACGTAAATACGCTAACTTGACTGGAAAAATCCTTTCTCTACTTGGGCATATAAAACCACCAAACTGTTTCTTTTTCCACTCCCAGCTTGCAAATACAAAAGTGATTCTTGAGTAAAAATTTTGAAAAATAAGAACTTGTTCCTGGCTTCAGTTGTACAAGCTCACATAGCTCTTATGTTGCACACATGCACAGTAATTGACTCTGTAATGTCATTGTTTCCAAAGGATGTAGCTCTGTTCTAGAGGTTTGGCTGACAGAAAGGAAGAAGGGTAGTGGCAACAGCTTAACTGTAATGCTGTTACCTCAGGCCTTGGTATAGTGTTTGTATTTTGTTCCTATCCCCTTGAAATGACAGAGACGGTATTACTGAAGTATTTCTGTGCAGGATTTTGGTGTTTGTGGGACATAGAGAAATTATAGGGAGAAGACAAGGGGTTGTTCATGTCTGGGTCAGAAGGGGCAATTTTGGCAATAATTGTTTTGAATGCATTCATTACGTGTGCAACTCTTCTTTTTTGTTTTTGTTTTTGTTTTTTTGGTTGTTTTTTTTTTTTCCAGGAGAAGAAGGAACACAAACACACACAGAGAGCAGCAGCCAAGAAGCTGAAAGACAGACACGATGCCAGTCTTGCACGTCCACATTTCTCAAGCTCATCTGGAGATTTCTGATAATTTTGTCCGTCTCTTCCTCCTGGGTTGGGACCACGCAGTTTGTCAAAGTCACGTATGAGACCTTTGACTGTCCTTTTTTCATGACTTGGTTCTCAACAAACTGGAACATTATGGTTTTTCCCATTTATTATTCTGGGCACCTTGCAACTGCACAGGAAAAGCAGTCTCCAATCAAAAAATTCAGGTAGGCTTTATCATGGCAATATCCCTTTAAACAACCTGATTTCTGTGGACTGAGATCACTGCTTTTCTCAGTTTGCCCCATGGTGTCAGCAGAATAAAGGTCATGCTGCAGAAAATCTCATTCATAAATAGCTTACAGAAGGCTAACAGATGAGTGATATACGCTTGAATTAATGGATAATTGATTGTTAGAGGGGTTTTTTACCAGTAAAGGTAAAGGTCAGTAATTTGCTTATAATCTTGCTATTATATTATCTAATCTCTCTATATTTTGTGTTCTTGTCTCGATCAGGCAATTAATTAATTTGCTCTGGTCCATTTATGATAGAACAGTAGTGTAAAGTGCAATCAAAACAACTTATAGTTGAGAAAAAAGATGTTCAAAGCTGAGGAGATGGTTCCATGTGGAAGACAATGGCTTGCTCTCAACACTCAGCAAGTGTAGCAGGATGAAAACTGCCCTTTCCTCCTCCTGCTGGATCATAGCATGGAGGATGAACATCCTAGTAGCCTTCTCTGCTCTCTTATGTGTGGGGAAGGAATTAAAGCAGGTTGCAGACTCTTGGTTTTCCTTCTGCTGTAGCTCTGAGGGGTAAGCTGGCATAGCTGAGTGTCTGTCATCCTGAGGAAATGATATGATGGCTTTGTCCCATCTTCTGTCAGGTTCCACATGGAAATACCTCTTCCTCTGTGTTGCAAGAGCCAGGGGAAGACCTCCTTCTGACTCCAGCCTTTCCTTATGCCACATGGCTGTATGTTGTAATTGAAGTCTCAACCTCAAGCGCAAAGGAGTCCATAGTACTAGCTATAACGTTAGTCTGCAGGGGTGGAAATTTATAAATCCCTCTTCAGTAGCCACTATGAAAGCATAGAAATACAAGGTTAAAGGGGAACCCAAAGAGATCATCCAGTCCAACCACCAGCACTGCAGCAGGGCCAAGCTAGCTTAGCTTCACCCTAGCCAGTTTTTAAGAAAGCCATATCTAACCTGTTCTCAGGGCTTGGAAGTACCACCGTGTTCTGGGACAATTAATTTCACAGTTCCTCCTCCACTTCCATTATTCTACTGATCTGACAGTGA
This sequence comes from Pandion haliaetus, assembly GCA_013401275.1. Taxonomy (NCBI): domain Eukaryota; kingdom Metazoa; phylum Chordata; class Aves; order Accipitriformes; family Pandionidae; genus Pandion; species Pandion haliaetus. The sequence goes on from VYZV01044260.1 coordinate 269,930, forward strand.
AGTAGAAGCTGCTTTAAAGGTTGGAACTAAATTCAGCTTGCCAAGAGATTACACACCTTGCCCATGGAGGGAAGAAATTCACAGAATAATTTTGAACTGGGACCCAATTCTGTAACTCCAGTGCAGACTTGCTTTGAAAACAATCTTATTGACTTCAGCAGAGTTGTCTGTTCTACAAGGTGTTAACCAGCATGTGGCCCATACCTTGTTCCCACTGACAGAGGGTTCAGCACAGCTGTCATTGAGCACACAGGGAATTCAATTTGTGACTGTCAGGCTGGAGTGTAGCAGGGCCAAATTCTTCCCTTGGCTGCTTTTGCCAGGATCTGGGATGTAATTTGGTCCTAAATTATCATTTCTGTCAAATCAGCGTGACTGAAATTGAACAGTTGCACTTAATTAACTGCTTCTCTGAAAACCCTAGTGCTTTGTACGTTAATGATGCCTTCATTCAGATTCTTGCTGGAGTATTTGTGAGAACATTAACAGTGTCAGCTTGGCTTCTGGGTATGGGGTAAAGTAATAACAAACGCACAGTGGATAAGGGAGAAGGTGAGAATAAATATCCCTGCAGATAGATCCTCTGCAGTTAGTTGGTTGATTATATATCCATCAGAGCAAAATTTTGGGCAAAACATTTGGGGCAATGCATAATACAAGTATGCTTAAATAATAGATAACATTTCCCAAGCTGTTAGGAGTTCAGCTTTTAAAGTTGAGGACACATGCTTACATGCCCAGAGGAATTTCTGCACACATTGAGATGTGAAGTAGTTTTGTGAATGTATGCTAACAGGAGACCTGATGGGCCAATGGAAAGGCATCTTCCCAGGGTATTTCCTACTCCAGATATATCGGGAACTCACATCCCAGGGAGGAGGTAACTGCTGGTAAATACTGACTTTATGATGGGGACCAACGACTTGGTCTGCACCATGTTATAATTTGACAAGCCAAACTCTTTCAGTTTGGGTATGGGGACGGACATCTCTTCATGATGAGTGCTTGATTTTATGATGACTTAAAGAATTTAAAAGCATCGTTTGTAGTTTTTAAATTCAGAGAGTTATAGACAGATTTAGTTCGGAAAGGATCTTTGGAGGTCATTTAACCCAGCCTCCTATCCAGAACAGGTTTATTTTCAAAGCTAGATCAATTGCTTGTATAATTGTTTCGTTTGTGTTCTTGATATTGTTCCTGTTACAGGGTTTTTTATTACATTTTGTAAGATTCCTTGTTGCTTCATTTGCTGGTTTTTTTTTTTTCTGTGGAGTAGCTAATTCTTGTCTTTAAAGCCCATCCTGTACTGATTCCAGGCCTACCTCAGAGTCCAGAGGTGATTTATCTTTGTGTTTCTGGAGTACATAGTTACTTACTAGACGCTTTAAAGACATAGGACATTTTGTCCAGCAGATACTTCTGGTGGATCAGAACAAACAGTGTGTGTGATATATTGGCAGAGATCAGTGATCATGCAAGTGACTTGCAGAGTGCTGCCCCAGGCTGGCAAAGCTGTATAGAGCCACTGTTACTTTAATAAATCCCACTTGGAGAGATAGAAGTCTAAATCTTCAACTTTAGATTGGCTTTCTGAAAGGTTTATAATCTTTGAGATTGTATTTCTTACCTTTCACACTTCACCTTAGAGATCAAATTTTGTGGTCTTAGAAACTAACTCATGGTTATTACCTCCAGGCTGCGTTTCAGTAAAGTATCTTGGTTGTCTTGAGGCAGAAGACAGCTTTTGGTGTCCCCTCAGTATTGTAAATAAAAGGTATGTCCCACATAAGGAGCTTGAAACTCCTTGCATTAGTGGTAGATAAAATGATCTGAAGCTCAGTAAGGTCAGTAATAGGAAATCTAACCCTGCCAGTATTTACCACAGCAGAAGACACTCCAGACTTGATGTAGTATCCTAATAGAGTTATGATTTGGAATAGGTGGATGATATTTTCAATGTCAATAAATTTTGCCACCCCATCCACGGTCTTGGCTTCTCAAGGACAAACACTGTGACATTCAGCAACTTTCTTCCAGAATATATCCACAATGTAATAGCTGAGGTTAGTCCTACAGGCGCTATGCAGCCTTGAGGCACTGCCTAGGAAGAGTGTTGGTAGGTGCAGGTTTAGTAAATGTGAATATGTTGGGAAGAGTTGGTTTTCTAGCAAGGAGGATAACAAGATGTGAGCATCACTTGAAGTAAAAACAGAGCCATAAGTAGCTGGTATTTGCTGTCATCTGTCATCTACAAGTTTGTCACCTACAAATCTTTCCATCTATTTTGCAGCAGTAGCTCAGTCCAGCTTCCTCAGCCACTTATGGAAATCTAGGTCTGCACTGCAAATCTAGATCTTCACTGGAAAGGGCTTTTCAGATAAGAGATGAGGATCTCTGTCGCCTGAAGCTGCTCCAACCCCAAAGGGCTCAACAGTAGGAAGGAAGAGCAGCAGTGCAAAACCGGGGCTTCCCTTGGACCATTCCTCTTGGGAGACAGCATTCCCATGGTGCTGCCCCCCGGGCCAGACACTGCTTATGTGAGAGGTTCACACACAATTCCCTTTCTTCTTGCTCCAGCTCTTGAGCAGACAAATGCAGCTGGCCAGACTCTTTCTTAATGTTCAGACTCGGTCAGTCTTGGAAAACAATTCACCAGTTGCTTAACCACCGTTACTCTGTTCAGTGCCTGTCTCCTGAAATGGAGCTGGAAGGTATTTTATTGCAGGAGATGCCATCATTTAGATAGAAAGACTAAATGACATAGTAACAACTTGTGCTCACAAAAGGTCCCATGGTGCTTCATAATGTCACTGGTGGCCTTGCCAAGTTTTAACCTGGCTGATGTAATTACATTTGCCATATTCACGTTACCCCAGGTAGCGTCTGTTAGCTCTGCTTTTTCTGTAAGCTGTTTTAAAACTAGCTGCTGCCTTACACTCTGGATGCTGCTGCGTGTCAGGGGTGAATAAACCCATTCTTCTGCAGGGACTGGCATCGGAATAACTAAGAGGCTAAGCAAGCTATTTAGTGGGTGCCAGAGGCAAAGCTACATGACTGCCTGAGGTGCTGTAATTCCTGAGACCACGGCACACTGCCCAGAGCTGATGGCTGAGGGCTACCTGCAAATAAAAAGAACTATTTATGTTAGAGGGCAGGTTTTAAATAGACTTCTTGTGCATTTGGAAATAGTTTGTGTCATAGTTTCAGGGTCAGCTGCCCTTAGATACGTCTCTGCCTTTAAGTCAACAGCCTACAGATATTATCTGTATGGGGAGGGATCCATGAAGCCCTCTCTCCTGAGCGCAGGGTTTTAATCACTGTCGTGTCTCATGACTCCTGTGAGTTTAATTTTAGTTGCATGCCAAAGAGGCTGAGTTAACCACTGAGCAACCAGCCCTCACAAAGCCCGAGGCAATCTACTGTAGCCATGGCTGGGAAAATAAAGTATTTTTCCTATCTTCTCATTCGCTGAGCATTATTCATGGAGTTCTCCTAGGCATGGAGAATTCATCAACTCTCTGTCTCGCTCAGCATGACCCTGTCGCAAGCCTTTGCTGTATTTTTTTAATTGAGAGGTGAGGAACCACTGGCCCCTCTTTTATCTGGTCATTGTTGCTGTGTGTGATGGAGGCTCTTCCATCTGCTTAAGCAGCCCATTGCCTGGGGCCTATGAAGCATTCCAAGATTTCTTTTCCTAACTGTGAATCTCTGCTCATCCCTCCCACTGCTTCTGAGAACTCAGAGATAAGTGGCATTTGCAGGGTTGCCACAATGGCCTCTCCCAAATAGTTGACCAGCCCACAGAGTCCAACCCAGAATAATACAATAATCACTGAGTCTTCCTCCTTCTAAGGATTCACGGTCAGGGCACTTTGGACTCCATCCTCCTGACTCTGCTCTGAGTTTGTCTGTGTGCAGACATCCCAGAGATCTGCAGGACAACAAAACCTGACCCATTCTGGCATCCCCCACACACACCCTTTTTGGCTTTGGAAGCCACCCGCCCTCCCTGTGGATGGAGGAGCAGAAGCGCTGGGCTTATTCCCAGCATCTCCCTGGCAGTGGGGGGGCCACGATGGATGACAGGGGTATAATATCCCATGGCACATTTGTAGAAGAGCTTTTCCTGCTGTCTTGCAGACTCCACCAGTGATGGGCTTGGATGGTTTTGCTGTTGCCTTTGTACACTATCAGCATAGCACTGGGGTACTTAACTGTGCCCTGCATTACTATAAGCAGCCCAAGCACCTTTCTCCTTTGTTTTAACACAGCACAAACTTCTTTCCTTTAAGACAGGTCCTGATAGCTTCTGAGACAGGTTGGATTTACAACTGTGTAATGATCCAATCATGCATCAAAACCAATGGCAGAATTCTCACTGGATTGGAGAGAGCTGGCTCTGTACAGGTCTGTAGTTCACAATGCAGATCTGTTCTTGCCAGGAGATGGGGCATCCTGGCTCTGGTGTCATGTAGTGGTGACATAGTCGTGGTGCGTCCAGGTCAGAGGCCACCTGTCTTGAAGTGAGATGTAGTCTGAGCTCAGAATCACCCTCTGCATCCACTTAAGTCTCAAGGGGAGAAAAACATCTTTTAAATGTAAACTGCTATACCTACATGTCAACAAACACTCAAGTCTGTGCTACCAGTGAGTCCATTCTCACACGAGGAAACTCATCACCTTTAACTCCTGTTGAAACCAGTGGTACAAAAGCCTACAGTCAAACTTAAGCATTAATTTGTTTGCTTCACTGAGTATTTACTTTGCATCTCAGATAAATGATACAGACCACTAGCTATTCTCTTTCCATGTGTGACGTTTCTGTTCTGATCTTTGGAGAACAGGCTGACTTCTGAGAACGTCGAGGTCTACTACAGTGAAGGAGATAATTAGCAGATTTGCCTGCCTGAGTGTTAACTTGTTGGACACCCTGGCACAGAGTTTGAGAAAGGAATTTATTGTTACCAGAAATGACTGCTTTGTACCCCAGGTCATTTTAGTGGCAGCAGGGAATGAATGGTAGAAGTAGAATCATAGAATCATTTAGGTTAAGACATAGCTGATCTCGTGTATTACATAGATGTTATTATTCTACCTTCCTCAAAACAAGAGGCATGGTTTCCATTGTTAGGAGTAAAAAACTGCAATATTTTTAACAGCAGAACTCCCCAGAATTCCTAAAGGTGGTTTAGGAGACCTGAAAACAATTCTGTCTTTAAAGGCAAAGCCAAATCAGGATAATTATTACACCATCACCCCCGCCCCCTAAATAACAAGTGGTTTTGACTGTGTATTCTTTGAAGTTACTGATTAGTTCTACATAATTAGTGTTTTAGCAATCTTCCAAACACAGCTATATTTGGCTGTGAATGCTTTGGGGCTCCGAGGCCTCGCAGCATTTAGATTAGTCCCTTAATGTTGCCTCATAAGGATGTGTTGCAGATTGATGGTGCCTTGGTTCACTCCATTCGTGTTTTGGTTGTATGAAGCACTCACTTGTGGGACCTCTCATGTTTTAAATAGATGTGTCAGAGAGCCTGTCACGTCAAGAAATTAAGTGTACTGGGAATATCTTGAGGAATAACTTTAACCAAGAATGCAGACAGTGAGTGGCATTGCTAAAAAACATCCTTCCCAATTTGGGAAAGGTAGAGATGTTTCAGGAGGGGTGCAGTGATGAGCCTTTAATCAAGCTGCATGCTTGAGTACCAGTCTCCCCTTAGTCCATGCAGGTACCACTTTGCACAGGAGTGCTGTCCCCAAAAGCAGTGTCTTCTGAGCTGACCCTTCCCTTTTGTGAAATCCTAAGAAGCAAACAGCTCACTTGCTGTGTGTGACAAAGTGTTTGGGAAGCTAGAGATTTTGTTTGCAATTTAATCCACAAGGAAATCTCTCTAAGTGAACAGAACTTTTCACTGTATAATAAAATAGTTAAATATCCTTCCCTCCCCTTTCCTTCCTTTTCTTACGTTCTTGTTTGGCTGGCTCAGGCCCACTGGCTGGTGGCTCACTTTCCCACCATGGTGATGTGTCTGGCAATATTTTTTAGTATCTTTAGGCAATTCTTGAAGCTTACTTGGCCATACATGAGAATATATTTCATTAAGAATAAAAACAGGTTTTGGAGCAAAGCAAGAAAAAAAATTGTCAAGCTACAGAGAAAAAATTGCGGTTATAATCTCTCTGTTCATGGCCTTGAAGGCACAGTCTGTTAACTGTCAGTGCATTATAGATAACCTTCATTTCTGTGTGTGAGTCCCTGGGATTATTGTTGCGTAGAGTGTGATTATTCCAGGTAAGTTACTACTTTTCTATTTGCGAAATCACTGTTTTAAGAAGATTGTAGGTTATTTTCTCTGTGTGAATTAAACAATAGATTCTTATGGGTGTGCAGAGCAGTTAGGAAGAGCACCTAACTGAACATGATAAAAGTCTAATGAATGTTTGTTGTGCTGGAGTGAATGCTAAGGAAAATCCTAGCTGAGTTTTAAACTCTCTTCTTTTCATAGGGAATGCAGTCGGATTTTTGGTGAAGATGGTCTGACGCTGAAACTCTTTCTTAAAAGGACTGCTCCCTTTTCTATTCTGTGGACTTTGACTAACTACCTGTATTTACTGGCTTTAAAGAAGCTGACAGCCACAGACGTCTCTGCCCTGTTCTGTTGTAACAAAGCTTTTGTCTTCTTGCTTTCTTGGATTGTGCTGAAAGACAGGTTCATGGGAGCAAGGGTAATGACAAGCCTGATTTTCAACTCTTTCTTGTTTTCATAATTGCCCTTAAATCCATAAGCTATTGTGCTGCCATAGTACAGCTGCATTATGGTATATACATACACCATGAAACCATTTTTCATTTAATGTTATGATGTAAACCTAAGCCTGAAGATCAGTTAGAGATTTCAGACTCCAGAGGTAATTTGATGTGGGAATTTCAAGAAGCTATTACAGCTAATTGTAATTTGATGAATTAGAATAGGAGGACTTCCAGTTCCATATAAACCTATTCTGTCTTGGGTTACAGTGTTGAAGTACAGTCAATAACCAAAGCAATTTTATTCCTTGTTTGGGTAGATAGCTGTTTTCAATATGTAATGTATTTTTCTTATGCCACTCTATTCCTTTTTACATATACATAAATGAATACACATGTGCATGTGCTAAATATAGTTTAAAAGGGACAGCAACTGTTTTGCATGAAGGTGTATTTTGCACTAAAGTGTTATAGGACTCATTGGCAGTAATATGAACCCGGCAAAAAGGAAAAAAGAACTCGAGCAAAATGATGTGTGCCTGGATCTGGGGGAAAGCAAGCAAGTTTCCTGTAATTTTACATACACAAATCTCCTAATATGCAGCAATTTAAACTCTTGACTTTATATCTTGGCTAAGGAGTAGCTAGGTCTTCTGCCAGTTCTGCTGATGCAGACTCCCCCGTTTAAATGGCTCAAGGCCTAATGGTCATGTTGGGTACAATCCTGATTAAACTTTCAAAAGCCCTGAACTTCATTAAGAACTGGTTGGGGCCAGGCACGGTGCCTGTGACTAGAAGGGGCCACCAGCAATTGCATCTAAGTTCCATGGAAAGCATGCTGGATCAGGACACTCATCTGAGTGAGTTTGTTTTTTAAAAAATTAGCACGGCAGCCTCTTTTGATTAATAGTGTGATAGAAGGGTTCAGAAATGAAAGGAAAAGGCATCCTGTTTTCACAGGCATCTGATCTAGCTCTTGGAGCAGCCACCAGCACACTGAACAGAGAGCACTGTGCTTGGGGTTTGGGAATGGAAGAGGAAATTGGTTAAACAGTTCCCCTAATTTCTTGGTGTGACAGGGCTGGCTGGGCAGTTAGTAATGGTATAGGGCCTAAGCACCTCAAGACATGCGTGCTATCACACAAGCGAACTCTTGGGCAGAGATCTCCTTCAGCGGAGGGTCTGTCCAGACCAGGCAAAGTCAAGGAGGTGAACCTGTGTGTCACAGACCTCAGTCATAGTGCCCTTGACGGTAAGGACACGGACATTTCATCTTGCAGTGCTAAAGCCAGACACCTGTATATCTATTTTATTTACAACTTAAAATATAGAAGCATCAGGTGAATGTGACCTACCCTCAGCCTGCTGATGACTAACTCAAAGAATAAGCAGGGTTTGAAATCCTCAGTTCTTCTCTACAGAAATTAACAGGACCCGTAACTTCCCTCCCCTGCCACTTGATCATGTCAGGTTCCAGCTGAAAAAATACGAAACTTTGTACCCTTTAAGCTAACTTTTGTCTCAAACCAACCTCTTTCTAGATGAGCAAGCATAGCTCTTGTATTTTCCTAGCCTACTCTCTTAAAGAAACCTAGATGGAAAATACTAAAGCTATTTTCAGTTATTAGTTATTTTTCACTGACTTAAAAAAACATTGCAGTAAATATGTATTAGTATTAATGTTGTACACACCATGAGGTTTGCACAAGAAAAACCTGGCAGAAAAAGTGAGCAGCAAATTCTGCACGTACAAGAAACTGGTTTTTGGTGCTAACTGGCAGATTCTGGATGCACATTGCTGAAAAGGTAATTAGCAGCATTTTCCTGTAGCCCTCCTGCCAGAATAACACTTAATGATGTTAATAACCACGCAGGAGAGTGTTTCAGAACTAAAATATGACAAAACAGCACGGACCCAGCCTTTTGTGCTTTGAGTGCCTTTACTGCTTTCAACCCCCGGCCTCTCAGAGAACAAGTGTAATTAGGTTATTTGGACAGTAAGGAGACAAAAAGAAATAAGGGCTTAATCATATACTCTGAGCCAGTGTTTTTGCAAAAGCACTTAGCACCCAGGAGCACAGCTGGTTCAAAGGAGCTCAGCTCCTAGCAGTTCTTTCAGAGCTGTTGGGCATGTCTGCAGCACATGGGAGGTGGGGATGCAGCCGGCGCTTGTGTGCCCAAGACAGCTTTCATCTGCCTGAGCTTGAGAACCAGTGGCCATCAAGGCTCAGCGGCTCTGCAGCAGATTCCCAGCATCACCAGTTCCCTGCCCACCTGGTGTTGCTGCAGGCAATCTCCAAACTGCCCGCAGATGCCCATGGGCACTTGGGAGCTCACAGCCAGCTGCCTGACAGCTCTCCGATCCCCTGGCTGTGTGCCGGCACACCATTCCCACACACCCCAGAAAGCAGCCGCTGGCTAGGCCGGGGGACTGGATTTTCAGATGGGCTGTCTAAACACAAACCGGTCTTGATGGCCACCTTATGGTATGGCATAATCTTGCCCGTTGAAGTGTTGACTAGCTGCGGAAGGGCTGCTGGGGGCTGCACACAAAGGTTCAGCTGCCCTGGCTGCTATTGAGCTACCCGGAGTGCATGTTCTGCAGTGAGAGCCACGTGCCCTCAGTGGTGATGCTGTAGCTTGGAAAGAAGCTTGCACCCAACCCAAGAGAAAAAAACACCAGCTAGGGAAAGAGTATTCATATGAGAAGGACGCACACAGCAATGACTATATAGCTATTTACCTATAAAAGTAGTGCAGGTAGACCTTAGGTACCTTGAAGTACCTACTGCCCTGCACTAGGAAACATAGCACAATCCCTGCCTGTACTGTAATCTTCTTTGCTTGGACGCTTCTGAACATCTCATGAATGAGTAATGTATCCATGTTACACTGGGCCTTCTGGAAGTCCAGACAGCTTTGGCTCAGAGCAAGCACAAACACTTAAAAGACTTTGTGTATTTGAGTAGTTCAGTTGGCTTGCGTTGCTTAGATTTAGCCACATGCTTAAATGTTTGCATGTTTGAGCCCTGGGTTGCATTTCATCTGTGAAGTTGAATTAATGCTTATTAGGTAGGTATGGAGTGGTTTGGGGACATTTTTGCCCCCCCAAACTGTTGACTCTAGCCTGGAAAAAGGTTTCTTTGTAGTACAGCACCTTATTTTCTGCAGTGTTCCACATGGGAAAAATTGTTCCTGAGTAAAATGTTGGTTGGCTTTGCTCCCTTCCAGGGGGAAAAAAAAAAAAAAAGGCAGGCTAATTTCAGTCCTTACCTAGGATGCTCCAAAAGAAAGTTACTACCCTCTTCCATTAATTAAAAGCCTTGTTTAACGAGCTGTCAGCTACAACAACCAGCTTTGCTTCACTGTGACCTTGCTGCTTCTTGTCAGCTTACAGAAGCGTGTAGGATGTTCTCTCAGGTTTCTAAAGCAAAGACATGACAATTGTTAGGCAGAGGTCAGCTGTGCTAATGCAGTGGTGTAGAGCTTGCGGGAAGAGCTTTGGCCATGAAACTTAAATAATGTTCTTGCTGTTTTTCTAGTGTCAGGTCTTATTTACCTAGTATCTCATGAGGTGGTGCTCCGTATGTGTTCATAATTTTAGTTGTTTCAGGAAAAAAAAGTGCTTGGCTTTCTAAATATTTGATTAAATTAGGAAAGTGGCTCTAAGTTTGGTGTAGTCAGACTGGGAAGATATTTTTCCCAAAAGGAGTAATCTCCTAATGGGGATGATGGATCTACTCATTTTCACTAATGCAAGGAAAGGACTCACTTGCTGGGTCTGAGCGATGAGTGCACTAAGAGTTAAATCTCGATTCTTTCCCTTGGAAGGAGGGGATAACTACATTGGACTTTTCTGTTTTGCCTTGTGGGAGACGTTGCTTGAAACATTACAGCTGAAATATTCCAGCTGACAGCTGAAATGCTACATCTGAATTTATGTGCAAGGCAAGACGTATAGTGCAGCCCAAGATGCAACCAGCCAGGCAGTGTAGCAGGGCAAGGGGGGCTTCTGGAAACTGATAGGAGGGGCCATGCTGATGTCGGAGAGGTCCTGGGTGTAATTCTGCATTGCTGCAAGGCTGGACTTTTGTGGTATTTGCATCTTAGGATAAGCTGTAAGGTGAACAGCAGTGTTACGCAATTATATTACTAACAAGCTACTCACTAAACCAAAGGTAGGAGGGAGAAGCTCTGTAGGGACCGTTCCCCCTGAACGGGGCTGGAACTCATTCTTCTAAGAGAATTTAACTGTGTTTTGCTCAGACGTCCTTGTGTAGATCTAAGGTGAGGGATCAAAATAAGTATTGCTGCATCTTGGGTGATAGTATGCACGTACTGTGCCAGATGTGCCCTGACTTTTCAGCAGGGTGAACAGCAGAGGGTGATGTCCTCCAGCACCCCTACTCACTTAAGAAGTGAAGGATAGATTCCCATTTAGGCAGTGGAAAATGCAATGTGCTCCCCTGTTCTCCTCAGCAGCCTGCTGGCAAAAGCCCAAAGTCCAGAGATGGCAGTCTTGGATCCATGTTCTTCCTCTGGATGAAGGGACTCAAGCCCTCCTCCTGGGATGGCCTGACTGCTGGGATGTGTTATTCTGGGAAGGAGGGGAGGGAAGCCATCTGGTCCCCACTTGCTAAAGACCTTCCAGATCTCATCGAGCCATTGCATTACACCTGAGAGACTGTGAGTACATATGTGACTCCAGGCCTTGTCATTAAGTTGGGGGATCTGGATTTCAAGTGCCATTTCATGGTGAATTTGGAGGTATCAATGGTATCTTCAGGTTTAGGTGACAGCTAGGCAGCTTTGTTGAACTGTATGTTGGAGCTTGGATGTTTTAAATAGAAGTAAGGTGGGATATAGACATGCACTGTGGTTTGTGACTGCTTTCAGCACTGTGACTGCAATGCAAGGCAGGTACCTGTATGCCTCAGTTACTGCCAAAATAGGGCTAACGGTGAGAGAGAAGTACTTAAAGCTGCACCTAGGAGATGAGTCCCCCAGAGAAGATGTTGCCCTAGATACCTATGGGATTTAGGAGTGCTAACATTTTTACTTGTAGTCTCAGAGATTGGCTCCACCCTGGGAGTTGATTCCTGGTTCTCCATTGTGTCCCACGTGTGAACACCTTTATCTGAGTCAGGTATGTGTTCCTTGAAACATGGTTTTGCTCTACTGACTGGCTCTGTTGAAATTATTTTGTGGGATATTTGTGCTTATTGCCTCAGTCTGGCTCATGTCTGCTCAGTATCAGTATCAGTGTTTTTTCTGGGCCTCTTGGTAAAACTATGTGAGATCTGAAAGTCAGGCTTCTCTGCAAAAGGACACACGATTTGATCAAGATGCCTTTAAAATCTGTGGCGTGAAGCACATGAAGATTAGGTTTGTCTAGTAGTAAATATTTCGTAAATGAAGTTTAATGACATTTTCCAGGAAGCAAGTGTCCATCTCACGTTGGTGTTGGCTCAGGAGTTGTACCAGAGCTGCAGGAGCAAGAAGGTAAAAAAAGCCCTGCCTGGCTCAGCAGTTGAGTTTGGGAGCCAGTTGGCATGGCAGCGTTGGTAGAGGTTAGCAGTGTTGAGATGAACCACGTTAGTTTCTTCCTTTGTATGAATGGAGAGAGCCTGCCCGTCCACTGGGGAGTTGTGTGGGAATAGAAAACAGGGTCTGAACGTTCAATGTTGCTGGTGATTCTGTAACAGCCAGCTTTGGGTATCGGCATTTGCGCATCTTCTGCTCTACACCCAGCTCTAATACACAAACAACCTTTTTTATAATGATAAGATGTTTAACGTCATACTGATTTTTTTTTTTTCTTAAATCTTTGTCAAAAAAACCCCTATCTTTCAGAAACGGAGCAGTGACTTTCCACAGGTCTGAGGAAACACTTTTTCCTTTGCAATCCATGGAAGCTAGGTATTTAGTGTCTTTGAAATTCAGACTCTGTATTTACCTGTAATTAGGTATAGGGGGGAGTTTTTCAAAGAATAAAACATGTCAAGATCCCTACCACTTCCTTAAGGTCCTTGGAGTCAAGACCCAGGATTTCAGATACAATGTAGTTAATTACTTCTGTTCTTTTTCTTTGAAGCTCCTTAGAAGCTCTGTCTGGGTTTTTCAAATGAGGCCAAAAACCTAAGCACAAAGGTAAAGGCTTCATAAAGAAATTTGGTCATGTCTGTCCAAGAAAGCTGGCAAGGCTGTTAGGAAATACCATGCGCATCTGGAGCAGCCTGGAAGAGCTCCCAGTGGTACAGTGGTATTCCACAATACAGGGGTCATTCTCCTGCAGTGATGTCCAGGAAGGTCAGCCATCTAAATATCTGCATTTCAAGTCAAATTGGTGGCATTGCTAAATATTTTTCATGTTGTATAGTAGAGCATAATATCTTAAAAGTTCTTGATCTTGGAGTCATATCTCCAAAGTGGATGTTTAGCTTCTAAAATACTTAATTCTGTCAATGGGTCTTGCAGGAGAACTTGCAATGCTGTAGATCTGTATTGCTATCAGTGTATACACTTCCATTATGGTTTACATCTCTCCCAACTGCACATAATTTTTCCTATTTAAGTGAAAGCAAGAAAGCTTCAAGTCAGAGAAGGTAGCTAGTGACACTCATTAAAACCCCACACAGTGATAATCTCTTTCCACGTAATGAAATTGCACTGAGCTTTACGTTGCTTTGCTTTGTCTGTGCAGATAGTTGCAGCAATAATGGCAATCACAGGAATTGTAATGATGGCATATGCAGATGGTTTCCAGGGTGATTCAATTATCGGGGTAGCATATGCTGTTGGATCAGCCTCTACATCTGCATTGTATAAGGTAGGTCATAACTGTTTGTTAGTATTCTTATATTCTTTAACATTGGATGTTAAAAATGCATGAGAACAAATCGAATCACTATAAGATAAATGTTTTATTTTATTCATCCCTCTTGTATCATTCATATTGTGACCAGGCGATGTCACGATGTCAGGAAATCTACTATGAGGGTAATTAGTTGTTAGCTGCCAAATATTCAGAATCTCTTTGCTTTATGTGCCTTTAATGAAATCTCCATTACTATGCTGCGAGGAGTTTAGGATCATGTTTTAATCATTTCCTGCCACCGCAGTTTATTGACACTATTTCGAAGGGGCTTGCCATATGCAGCAGGGAGGAGAGCCTGAATGCGGATAGTGCTGCTTTCTTGGAGCGGGGACGGACGGCTCATCCCCGGTCTGCACTGCAGCTCTCTTGTGTATTCTGCACTCGTGCTGGGCTTGGAGCCTGTGTATGTGCGCCCGGTGCAGGCGATGCGTTAGAGACGTGCAGGGCTTTGCTGCCTGCTTGAAAGTAGTGGCTGCCCTTGAAGGTGAGGGATGAAGAAAGCAGGGATGTGTCTGAGTCAGAAACAAGTTGGGCTAAACGTGGCTGTATTTATTGTTAGCTTGGGGAGGGTGAAGTGTGTGTAAAGAGGAGCAGAAGTTTGGAGTTGTAGTGGGATAAGAAGTTGCCTCCCAGCTTTAGACTGTGACCATTTGTTGTGACCATTCACAAGTCACTCAAAGTGCATGAATTTAGGCTCATGTAGGATGAACCCTCTGTGAGGCTTGTGCTGCCTGTGAATCTGAAGCGAGTCCCTCCAGGCTAAGGCTTTCCTCTCACAGCAGGTTCATGCTGTGGAAGTCACTGGAGTCCCTTCACAAATCCTAACAGTGCCAAGCACAGCCCAGATCCTGTTGTTGTCTGTGGGTTCTTAGTTACACTCCTCATGGCATTTTGTATTAAGTGTTGCTATACAGACTCAACCGTCCCCACAGTAATAACGTGGTAACCCCCTCTGTGCTAAAACACAGGAAAGGACAGAAACTGGACCAAAGCTCTCCTTGCAAAACTCTTCTGTAGGAAAGGGCCGGGTTGTGGCATGCTGTCCTGGTCAGGGCTGTGCCCCGCTCTCCTGAAGGGAATGGAAACTGTGCAGGAGGACTTTGCTTCCCATGACAGGCATGAAGTCTAAACCCCTCCTCTCTCCTCCTTTGCAGGTTTTGTTCAAAATGTTTCTTGGAAGTGCAAACTTTGGGGAAGCGGCTCATTTTGTTTCTACCCTGGGCTTCTTCAATTTAATTTTCATCTCTGTTACCCCGATCATACTGTATTTTACAAAAGTGGAGTACTGGTCCCCCTTCTCTGCTGTGCCGTGGGGTTACCTGTGTGGTGTAGCCGGCCTCTGGTTAGGTATGTGATAAAAAAATTTACTCATTTTTCTAGTTCTTCTCCTTCTTTTCCTGCCACCCCAATACAAAATTGGCCTCAGGCACAAACAATTCCCACCCCACTCCCTTAAGCACAGAGCTTTCTCACAGATTAAATCTGATCCCAGTGAAAACAGGTACTCCTTGAGAAATTATTTGTATTTTTCATAAGAAGCCTTAATACCAGTATTAATAGCAGAGAGTAAACATGAAGAAGTCATACTAATTGTCCACTTTTCACCTTTACATTCCTACTGTAGTTTTGTTTGTATTAACAGCTTGATTGCTATAAATCCAATTTCGAAGGGCTGCATGTACCCAGTTAGTTCCTGGCATGCTCTGTGGGGTGTGTGTGCACTGACACGAGGACCCACAGCCTGCAAAGGCTGGTGCTGTTTCGTTGCCTGCAGTCTTCACCTCCCCTCTACAGTGCTCCCTCTTTCAGACCCACAATTGCTATCCTCTAGCCAGGCAGAATAGCTGTTGGATTCAGCCCAGGGGCATTTTAATTTACAGATATAACATCCTTTCCTTCAGTAAAGTCTCTATTATTTCATAATTGAAGAGGGGTTTGTCTCCACTACAAGTATATTAAATGGAAATAAAGAGGATGGCATTGCCTGGTATGTAGCTCATCCACGCAGCTGTGCTGAGACATGGTCGGGCTGACAGCTGAAGTGCTGTGAGCACCTTGAAACTGCTCTAGCCAGAATTGCAGCTGGTCTGTGAGCACCTAAGGGACAAAGAGTAGGGATAATTTATCACCCAGTGATCTGCCCAAGTGTGTAATCCTAACCAAGAGGGAACAACGTTGTAGAGCAGAAAAACTCGCTCCTTTTGCATAGGGGACTCACCAGCAGGACTGGATGGTGGGTGATCGGGGAGGGGGGCACCTGGGGTCCTGCCACAGCACTAGCCCCTGGCTGCGAGAGCTGGAAGAGCACCCTAGGGAATGGTATGAAAGGGAAGTTTTTGCAGTTTGCTTTTGGTGTCTCAGGGAAATTGGAGGCGGCTGGGAATGCTGTCATGTAAAAAAACCCTCCCCATAAATTAAAGGTGTGGGAACATTTGTACTTCTGTCAGCTTTCATTTAGCCACAATTAACTTCATCAGCTAATTGTATTTAGTCTCCTTTAGAGTATGAGTTCCTGCTGCCATTACCTTGGGTGCATGGTCCAGCTAGAGGGGTGTGGAGCCTTTCATTAGTGAAATGTCCTACTAAGACAAGGACAACACAGCCCCAGCTAAGAGGGGAAGTTGGGATCACCATCCTTCTCGTAGGAAGAGAAATGTATTATGGCAGCAAAACTATGTTGTTGGTATCTGATTAGAGCTTGGACAAAGCTGTGAAATACAAGTGTGATAACCTTGGTATTACAATTTGTGTAAGGATGTACAGCCCTCCCTCTTCCGCCATGAAGAGATTCCCCTCATTTCACGGTGATATATAAAAAAGTAAAAATCAATCACTTTGATGTAGTTGTCACAGTGTGGTATGCATGCTGAGCATATATCATACTTGGAGAGTCAAGGTGGAGGAGAAGAGTCTCACTCTAGTATTTTCCCCAGTAATCATGTATTATTTTCTCTGTTTTTCCCTAGCTTTCAATATTCTGGTTAACGTTGGTGTCGTGCTTACATACCCCATTCTGATCTCTATCGGCACAGTGCTCAGTGTCCCTGGAAATGCAGGTACAGGTACCAAGGTTGTTGGTGGAAAAAAGAGCACGGGCATGCAGAAAGCAGAAGCAGTTTATTGTCTAAATAGTCAAAATCTGTTGTCACATATTTCAAAAGCAATTCAGTCTCCTTGGCTTCTGGTGATGGTGGGTGTTTCAGTTGGTGAATGCCTTTTTTCTGGTCTTGTCTCCTTTCTCTGGGAGTGACGGAATGTGTCCATACCACGCAGAGGAGAGGGCAGGCTGATCCCCAGCCAGCAGCCCAAAGCTGCTGGTTGCTGCTGAGATGTGGCAGGGTCAGCATGCTGCTGCTGCGGCTCAGCACTGTGCTGGTGACTTGCCATGCAGCAGCAGGGCAGGGTGTATATGTGGAAGTTCACTCCAGAGTCCTATCTCATTGAATACCCTCTGTCTCTGCTCTTCCAGTCTCCTCCGCCCTCTTAGCCTCACCACTCCAGGTATTTGAGCATGTTTTCAAAGCAACATCTATTTTTAGGGGAGTGCAGGTCAGAGCTGTGAGACAGTCAGTACCTGTAAGAGGCTGCTGAAGGGCTCAGATGTGCTGCTGTTGCTGGTTTTGGATGTCAGAGGCTGGGCTTGGAGGCATTGACTCCAGCTTTCTGACATTCGTGCTGCTTTTTCCCTGTCACTGGTCCATACAGCTGAAGGAAACATTATGGTGATGCAACTTGCTGTAGATAAAGGGTTACCATAAAGTACCTTCCGTCTCAGAGCAGATAAGCAAACCTTGAGGCTTAGACCGACCCTACAAGGCTTCCTCAGAGCCTGCACAAAGGCTGGGAGGAGATGTGACACTTCCAGTACCACACTCTCAGGTCAAAGCTGTTCTCTGAACTCAATGAGCTGGTCACTGTAGAGGATTGAGAACGACGTGGCCAGTATCATGGCCAGAGTGCAACACACAGGTTACAGACGTGTGCCAGGCTGGTCTGATGCTGTAGTTCATCCTGCTGCAGTTTTGATGGCATTGTTGTTTCTTCTTCACAGCTGTGGATCTGTTGAAGCACAAAATGATCTTCAGCGTAGTGAGGTTGGGCGCTACCATCATCATTTGCATTGGGTTTCTGCTGATGCTGCTCCCTGAGGAATGGGATGAAATAACCCTTAGGTTCATCAACAGCTTGAAAGAGAAGAAAAGTGAGGATCATGCCGATGACATCACAGACTCCAGCGTACACACAAGAAGCAGAAGTAGAGCTAATGGGACAGTGTCTATACCACTAGCTTAGGGCTGATGGACTTTAACTGCACGCAGATGTATATTCTGTGAATATAGCTTAAATTTCCTCACTAGTTGTATGCTTAAAAATGACATTTACTCTGAACTGGGGATGAACTGTAAGATGAGAGAAAGACATCTATAATAAATGTTTACATTTATACACTTATCAAGGAACGGGTGTAAATAACTACAATAAAATGTTTTGTAATAAAAAACATTTATGCTTGTGTCTTACTGAACTGGTGGGCTTAAAATATGATCAAGTCTACATTGTTTATCTCCTTCTGGTGGCAAAAGTAGAGACATTCTCAACGATATAGATCTTGGATATCTACCTAAATCTCAAAATTGAACATAGAATCATAGAATGGTTTGGGTTGGAAGGGACCTTAAAGATCACCTAGTGCCAACCCCCCTGCCATGGGCAGGGACACCTTCCACCAGACCAGGTTGCTCAAAGCCCCATCCAACCTGGCCTTGGACACTTCCAGGGATGGGGCATCCATAGCTTCTCTGGGCAACCTGTTCCAGTGCCTCACCACCCTCACCGTGAAGAACTTCTTCCTTACCTCTAATCTAAATCTACCCTCCTTCACTTTAAAACCTTTACCCCTTGTCCTATCAGTACAGTCCCTGATAAAGAGTTCCTCCCTGTCTTTCCTGTAGGCCTCCTTTAGGTACTGGAAGGCTGCTATAAGGTCTCCCCAGACTCTTCTCCAGGCTGAACAATGCCAGCTCTCTCAGCCTGTCCTCATAGGTGAGGTGCTCCAGCCCTCTCATCATCTTTGTGGCCCTCCGCTGGACTTGCTCCAACAGGTCCATGTCCTTCTGATGTTGAGGGCCCCAGAGCTGAATGCAGTACCTCAGGTGGGGTCTCAAGAGCAGAGTAGAGGGGCAGGATTCCCTCCCTTGACCTGCTGGTCACACTGCTTTTGATGCAGCCCAGCATACGGTTGGCTTTCTGGGCTGCAAGTGCACATTGCTGGGTCATACTAAGTTTTTTTATCCTCAAGTCCTTCTCCCCAGGGCTGCTCTCAATCCACTCATTGCCCAGCCTGTACCTGTGCTTGGGACTGCCCTGACCCATGCGCAGGACCTTGCACTTGGCCTTGCTGAACTTCATGAGGTTTGCATGGGCCCGCCTATCAAGGTCCTTCTGGATGGCATCCCTTCCCTCCAGCATGTCGGCCACACCGCACAGCTTGGTGTTGTTGGCAAACTTGCTGAGAGTGCACTCAATCCAACGGTCCATGTTGCCAACAAAGATGTTAAACAGCACCGGTCCCAATACCAGTCCTTGAGGAATGCCACGTGTCACTGCTCTCCAGTTGGACATCGAGCCGTTGGCCACAACACCGAGTGTGACCATCCAGCCGATTCCTTATCTACTGAGTGGTCTATCCAGCAAACCCATGTCTCTCCAATTTAGAGGCAAGGATGTCATGTGGGACCGTGTCAAATGCTCTGGACAAATCCAGGTAGATGATGTCAGTTGCTCTTCCCTTAGCCACCAATGCCATAACCCTGTCGTAGAAGGCCACCGAATTTGTCAGGTATGACTTACCCTTAGTGAAGCCATGTTGGCTGTCACCAATCTCCTCCTTACTTTCCTTGTGCCCTAGCATAGTTTCCAGGAGGATCCACTCCATGATCTTGCTGGGCACAGAGGTGAGACTGGCCTGTAGTTCCCCACATCTTCCTTTTTGAAAAATGGGAGTTATGTTTCCCCTTTTCCAGTCAGTGGGAACTTCCCTGGACTGCCACGACTTCAAATATGATGGATAGTGGCTTAACCACTTCATCTGCCAGTTCCCCTGAATGCATCTTGTCAGGTCCCATGGACTTGTGCACCTTCAGGTTCCTTAGATGGTCTTGAACCTGATCTTCTCCTACAGTGGGCAGTTCTTCATTCTCCAAGTCCCTGCCTTTGCCTTGTGTGGCTGGAGCACTTGCTGGTGAAGATAGAGGCAGGAAAAAAAAAAAAAATTGTTGAGTACCTCAGCCTTCTCCATGTCCCATGTAACCAGGTCTCCTGTTTCCTTCCAGAGAGGACCCACATTTTCCCTAGTCTTCCTTTTATCACCGATGTACCTATAGAAGCTTTTCTTGTTGCCCTTGACATCCCTGGCCAGATTTAATTCTATCAGGGCTTTAGCTTTCCGAACCTCATGTCTGGCTGCTCGGACAATTTCTTTGTATTCCTCCCAGGCTACCTGTCCTTGCTTTCACCCTCTGTAGGCTTTCTTTTTGTGTTTGAGTTTGTCCAGGAGCTCCTTGTTCGACTTACTTTCAATAAAGTGACCTTTCAGTGAGGTAGTAGTTTTGGAAAGCCATTTCAAACCTTTCCCAGCCTTTTAGAGAATTCATTTCTGAAAGAGGCCGATGTTCACATTGATATTAGGAATTATTATCAGAATAAATATTCTGTGACGTGCAAACCCTTACTTTTTCATTGTTACATTATTGTGAAATATGCAATGAAAGCTACTTTGCCCATAACCTGGCCATGCTACAGTGCTGTTAGCCCAGAGACACAGCGCTGTAAGCTTGTCTCCTCTCCACTGCGTACTGCGCCTGTAGCCAGTGGAAATCCATGGCTCAGTACTGATGTCCCAACCCACGCGACACACAGCACATCATGGGGGGCAATGGGACGGCTGGGTGTTGCCAAGACACCTTGCCTCCCAGCCTGGTTGGAAGAGAAGTCTGTTGCCGAATGTAGGCAAACAGGGTGTTTACATGAGCTGTTGCCAATTAAACCAGTTCAAACTAGTTTTGCTAGGATTGTAGATTTGTAGGATTTCTACCTGCCCTTCTCACCCAAACTGAGTAACTGAGCTGATGTTGATCACACCCTCGACTCCAGGACCGCTGCTACGCCTTTACCTGGCTTCACGCTTTGTCCCAGCCTTTGCTAAAGAACCGACCCCACTCATGACACCCGTGGTCTGCTCCAGCCTGTGACCGTGTAGTTGCAAACATCCTATACACCTGAAACCACCCATAGCTTCATCCCCCTGAAAGGCACCAGGCTCCAGCACTAGCCCTGCATCCCTCCCAGAGCCACGTTGAACTGTGCCTCTTTCCAACACCAACTTCCTAGCAGTGGCATTGGATTTTGGGTGTTTTTAGGAAAGCCAAAAATAGCCTTATTTATCCTTTTTTCTCCCAGAAAAGCTGCGCTCCCACCTGAACAACAGGCTTCTCATGTGAGACTGAACACCCTGGATCATCAATGTCCCCAGGAAATGTCAGTTCCTATTTTCTAGAGCTTTGGGCCAAACAATTATTATTCTTAACCTCCACCACGGAAAAGCCTTTCAAGAGCCAAAACAAACCAAGCTACCCAGTTCCTTCCCTAAGCCTGTCACTGTGTAATTTAAGCTGGCTGTTTTCTCTTACAGTATTCCTAGGATCAACCATGCAAGATTACTTTTATTTGAGAGCACTTCATATGCAGACAAGCACTCTTTTTTTTTTTTTTTTTTTTTTTTTAAGGAAGAATACAAGCAACTAGAAAGTATCACAGATTTCTGAGCTCTACTGGCCTGCTTACTGTTTGTGAGTTCGATTAGCAGCTAGTAGTGGGGGGGGGGTTGATGGTATTTCTGCCAGGAAAAAAAAAAAGTATTAGAGAAAGGAAGTGTTTGTTTTTAATAACACCAGTTATATGATAGCAACAACTGATTTGTTATTAAAAATAACAGCAAGAGCACACCCAGCACAAAGCTGCAATTTATACTGGGGCTGATTGCAAGCTCACCTCTCCGCGAGCACGTCCTGGCTGTCGAGTCCTAACGAACCCCTCGTACTGCACTGATGCATGGGGGGGCCATGGGAGCCCCACGGTTTGGAGAAGTGCCCTGGGGCATCGCTGGTCCCAGGAGCAGAGGTGGCAATGATGGGGCTGGAGGGTGGCAGGCAGCGCGCGTGTCCCCATGGCCATTAGGGCTTACTACTGCTGTAAACAAAGCAATTCATGTAAATAATAGCAAAAGCACCTTTTTATTTGATTCTTTTCTATTTTATGGGGTTTTACCTTTCAATGTTCATGTCTAAACTGTTCCTTGCAACCAGCAAAGCTAACAAAATACATGTGAATATTAAAAAAAAAAAAAAAAACAAACAAAAAAAAACCAACCACAAACTTGGGCACTTCCATCACACTGCTGCAGAATTAGGGCTGTAGAAACCAACCCAAACAACCCTCCCCTTTGCACTAAACCCAGAGCTGTAAGGTTTAGGTACACACACTCTTTTGAAATTCTCTTCTATTTGAGAAGATGGGCTCAGCTCATCGTCTGCTGCTTTCAAAAGGAGCTAGACATTAAAAATATTCTAAAAAAGTGAATTATATTGAACAGGAGATACTGATGGGAAGATACAGCTGAGAGCAAATAGCATATGGCAGCTTGGGCACCACCCCAAGTCAATTTTGGGGTTGATATATTCATTTACATTACTAGATAGTTTTAGAGATGAGTTTTAGTGAAATTTTAGCTCCTGCCAAACTGAACACATGGGAAAAACAAACAGTTCCTTTTAGTACGCATTGATGAGTACATTTTGGCAAGCAGCCTCATGGCAGCATCTTCAGGCCCTGGACTGGATCCTTCAAGGAACTTCACTGAGTATTCAGCAGAGAAAATCATGTGAAAACCCTGTGTTTGATTCAGTTTTCCCCTACTTGAGATGTTTCATGGCCAGGGGCAGAGCGTGTTACTGTGCCAGCCTGTCACTCTCTACGAGCAGCCCCTGTGCACATCCCATCCCCAGGGACCAGCGATCACCTTTGCATTTCCACAAGGAGAAAAGACGTATAGCGCTGAGCCCAGCAGCCACCTTCCACTTCATATCAAGCTTAACAGACATCACCTAACCCAACCCAAGCTTTCTGCTACGAGCGAGCATCCCCCACTTTGCTCTCTGTACGGCATACAGCACCGAGGGTTGAAGCAGAGCTGCAGGCGGCTTTCCTCTCTCTGCCACCGCTTTGCTGTGGGTGGGCAGGAGGGATTTGCTCCTGCATCCTTCCCCCACCATTAGCTCCAGGCAACGTCCACCGCTGTAACCGCAAGACGAGCGGGTACTTAATCCCTTGGTTGCATTGTGCCCACTTCCAGGGGTGGTCGTCCCACTCAGCCATTCCGTAAGGCCCCCTCGTTCACCCACTGCTCGACCTGCAGTTTATCTTCCTTATTAAGCCCAGCCTTTCAGCCAGAGAAAAGCCATTAAACCCAAGAAATCAGACAATAAATGGAGGCTATTTTGCATGATGATGTTGATGACCCATCAGAGGAATGCAAACCAATAATCACATTCATCAAGTTACCGATCAGATGTGGTTACTTCTGCTGCTGTGGGTGTCTCTGACGAGCCCTTCTACCATCTCCAGCAATGGGAATGTTTCATTTCAGTTGCACTGTCTCTTTTGCACCCCAAGGAAAATGCCAGTTTTGATCCAGCAGCTGCGTTATCAGATTCTCCTTCACGCCCAGGTCTCTGGAAGGAAAACAAAACACGTTGCGAATAACCCGCCTCGAGCATCACCGCCTCTGCAGGGCTCAGCGACCAGGCACCGTGGACAATGTTATCTCAGCACCACTGGTATCCTCAGCCTTGCCTAGGATAAGATGAACATCCCCTGTTAATGCAAGCAACAAGCAGCAGAGGGAGGAACAAGCTGTATTTCTTAACTTCACAGATGTGTAATAACAGGATCTATTAGTCGCACTGGTGTGCATCCCAGCTGGTGAAACAGTGCTGGATTATTTTCCTCTCTTCACTGCTCCGTTTGTTTGCGCTATCGCTAGCTAAATGCGCTGCAAACATAACAAATGAGCCTATTCACATCATTACGGGTCTTTCTGCTTTACTCACCAGAGATTTGCATAAAGTTCAGGCATTATTTTGGCAAAAATCCATGCTGCCCACTTTCCATCTCCTCCTGTGCCCGTGTTTCCTGGGATTCAAGGGCAAAACTTGCATCAGTATCTGTAACACATTGGGTTGTCACAACCCATCTCTTCCATTTGCTCTCTTGGAAGGTAAAAGACAAAGGGGACAGGAAATGCTTACCCGACCACACACACTTACACCAGTACATCTCAGCATTTGGGGATTTTTTGCCCAGGGTTTTGGACCTTACGCTTCCCCCACCCCGATCTCCGTGACAAGCCACGATGCTCTGACAAGTGGCTGCTTTCCCCATGGTTTGGCACAGGGTGTGCACTGTGGAAAGCAACACAGCACACGCAGTTGTGACAGTAATTTAAAACTCATTTTCAAGGAGAAGTTTCAAGGCAGAGGCAATCTTCTGTTGCAGCTGGACATTAGATGGGTACCCTGTGCGAATCCTCCCCTTGGTTCACCTTTGCTCCATGTGTGGGTGAGTAACGAACTCTGCTCCTCTGTGGGAAAATGCCCTGCCCCAAGTCATGGCACAGCCCTACCCTTGAGCTTTTCCCTGTTTCTTCCATAGAACAAGGGCATCAGAGCACTTAGGAGTCAATGACTTCATTTTGACTACAATAAATTTGCTGGAAAATCCAATTCTGGCAAGACCAGTATCCATTATAGGTTCCAGCTGAATTTGCTGGAGGGTTTCAGGCAATAAATGAAATGGGAGAAAGGTACAAAGAGCTTCCAACTCTCCTGGGAGGGACCATGTGCTGACCCTAATGGCAATGTATGGGACCAAAGCTCCTTCCAGCCCCGTGTTTCTAGAGCACAGCACTTGGGAGTCAAACTGAACCTTAAATACAGATAAAAGGCTGCATTAAATAACCCCTCAGTTAAAGAAAAGGATGAGCTTTACATCACCAGGAGGGCAGCAATGAAGCCAGCCTGAAGCTCAGGCATACCTCAACCCATCCTTCGCCCCTTCAAATGCCATCAGCTGGTGTTAAAGGCAGGTTTAAGCGAGGGGGTTAACACAGGGTTACTTGTGCTGTAGCAGTGGCTGTCACCGCTCACTGTCGAGCTGAGCAGGTCAAAACGATGGCAATAACCACAATCCACACCACTGCACATGCACAGCTCAGCCAGCAAACCCCCCAGCATCCACACAACACCCTGCATAGCCACAGTCCAGGGAGCCTGGGTAAAGGCGTGAAGGGGTAATTTTGACACAGCAGTTGCAAGTGATAATATTTAGGAGTCTCTTCCAGTACCATTGGGCCCTTCTGGAACCCAGTTCAACCCCAAACTTGTTCTCAGTTTGCCCCAGCGACCTGCCAGAAGGGCATCTTTTTGCAGCCTGCCTTCCTCCCCCCATCCCAAACCTACAGCTGCTGCTCTTGGGCCTCTTCACTTTGCAAAGTAAAGGCACATGGAGATCAAAGCACAGCTCCAAAGTACACAGATGCTGAGATTTTAGGGAATTGCTGGGAGATATTGGTCATTAACTGATGCAGCATCAAGGTGCTGCGCAGTGCTATCAGACTAACATCCTTGGGCACATGTAGCACAGAGCTGTACTGCAGCAGGGGAGGTGGGACCCAGCGCTCAAGAACCAGCCAGAAGGATACTGCATCACCTTTAAATGCAAAGAGGAGCACCTCTTCACCCAGAGCTGAAGTGCTTGGAGCAATATCAACTTCAGGTACGTGTCCCTTTGCAACCCCCTTCCCTAAATCACTGTACGACAAGCCATGGTGCCATCTTGCATAGCAGGTGGGGAAAACCAAATGGCTTGGAAAGAAACCTGGCCACAAGAGGGGGTTTGGCAACATGGGGAGCAGGGAGACCCTGCGAGGACTTCAGCAGGGCCAGGGCCACAGCATTACACCCAGATACAGCACGATGGGCGCTAGCTTTAACATCCACATGGGTTTTCCACCACTCCGAAACATCCATCCTTGCATTTAATTCAGTTTTCCCAAGCTGCTTAACAGGAATGACCTGTTCTCAGCAGGGGAGGCAGAAGGGAAAAAAAATTTGAAAAAATAGACATTAAGCATTGAGAAACTCAGGAGGGAAGCAGGGTGTTGATTTTATATTTTCATTTGAAAATAAGAAGGAAAAAAAAATACAGACTAAGCTACTCTGCTCCCTCATGCCCTGTGTGACCTGTTGTAAAGCAAAGTCACAAGTGATGTTGGTGCTTTGTAGCTAAAATCATTAACCGGTTGGGTTGCTCCAGGGATGAATAATTTCTTCTGGGAGGTGCCACCCATGGCCAGTGCCATTTTGCAGCTCAAAACCTCCCCGTTTCCATCAAGGGGGAGTTGAGTGGTTCATCCACGGATCTACTGGCCATGAGTGCCAGACACTTGGTTCTGCCGTAACCCTCGTTGCCCTCTGCAACCCTCTTCTCCCAGGAGAAAAGTCACAAGAGGCCTCAGTCACTCCAAACCTCTACAGGATCACTCCAGGAATCCCAGTGGGATATGCTTCCACTAAATGAACCCTGGTTCTGACACCGTTTAGGGCTCTCCCTCACACTCTTGGTGTTTGCTGGTTTCCACGTGTTTTGCAACAGAGCCCACAGGTGCTCTGACCACCTTATGCAACCCTACTGCTGCCACAAAACCCACCCTGCAATATTAATCTTGTTGCATAAATAATCCTCCCTACATATTTTTCAACCACTCCACCTTGGAAATGAATGGCTCTCTACAGCTCCGAGGAAACCATGCCCTCTGAACCCCCTCATACGCCTTGGGAGCAGATGGAGAAGTACAGATCTTTCCCTTATGCACCGATCCTGCTGCGTTTGGCCCATATCCTGCAACACCTCCAAAACTGCAGAATATACTCACTTTGGCTGATGTTTTCAGGTGGTTTTGTGCTAAAGCTGCATTTTTCCCCTGGCTGGCAGGAGCAAGGGCAGAGGATGCTCCTCGGCCAGCCCCTGTCCCCAGGCTGTTTCCCCCAGGCAGGGTGGGAGACACTTTAACCCTTCTGGTTCTCCAAGGATTGAATTTCCTTCCAAAACCCGAAGATTTGCAAAAGAGCTGCTTGTAGAAAGAAATACCTCCACATCAGCCGATGGCCAGCTGAGGTGGTGCCCCTGCTTGAAAATCACTTGTAGGTAAAAAGCAAAGCTTCCCTGGGGCTTGGCACTGGCTCCCCAAGCTGCTTTCCACTTCTCCGTCAGGAGCAGCCACCTCCTGTCCCTGCAGGGGAACGGCCAGGGCCGGGTCAATGTTTAACCAAGCAGGGAAGGAGGTGTGGGAATGTCGGTGGGAGCCAGCCCCAGCCTCGGCGGCTGGCAGGGAGCTCCCTGGGAACCACAGTCACTTGCAAAGGTCCCTCCGTGTTCAGGGAGGACAGTGCATGAGGGGTTTTCCTTCTCCTTTTAAAGCCACTGCTCTGCAAAATGGGTCTGAGCTCTTCCAAGGCACACCCCAAGGTGACCAAGGTGGCACCGATGCGTGCCGGGGAGGAGCTGCCTGCTCTCACCACCCCATACCAGCTTCCCAGCATGCAGCCTCCGGCCGCAGCAGGATGGGGAAAATCCACATTTTATGGGGAACTTCCACCTCTCCGGGAGACCTGGTATGGGAGAGCCTCTGCAGGTAAGGAGGTCATTAACAAATTATTGCTAAGTGCAGGGCAGAGAGCCACAGGGCATCATCTAGGGCTGTGGGTTTGGTTGCTGCAGTGTGGGGTGGGTACAGGTGTGTGCCATTCTGCATCAGTAGCTTTTTGCCATTTCCAGGACATTTTAGCTTTGGGAAAACTCGTTTCCTGTCCCCAGCCTGTTTTGGAAAGCGTGTTGGTCACCAGAGCCCAGATCCCAGGCTCCTTAGTCCCATCACTCATCCCCCTGGGAACAGCCCCACTCCCCGGCATCCACCTGGCACGCGATGACACCAGCCTGCACCCGAGCAAGCCCTTGTGCAGCAGCCCTGTAACTCCCAGTTATACACCCGTTCTTCTCACCTTCCACCACTGGGCATATCGGTATCATTGGCTAAATTAGCATTAGATTTCCAGTAATGTGCTCAGCAGGTAAAACTCAGCATTAAAATAAATTATAGCCATGTCTCGCACAGGGCTAATTTCATAAGCCAAGAGGCAGAGGAAGGCAAATAGCATAGCTATGTTTTTCTACAAATGGCATCGTGCATCCTCTCCCACAGCCTTTCACAGTGGGGTTTAAACTCCATTCATACCCAAACCCTTCCTGGAGCTGAGGAAGGGGGTTTGCACCAATCTGAAAGCAGATGCATATCTCCACAATAAGCTGGGTGGTGACGAATGGCTTCCCACAGCCATATCAGGTGAGCGTTGGGAGAAACCCCCATGAATGTCAACATGGTTTGAGAAAGGGTAATGCAGAGGAAGGAGGTTCTGCAGCCCTAGTACCCTCCTCCCCTCTTCCATTTCTAAAAATGAATTTCTGACACACGCTGAGAAGCGTTAAGCACTGCTGCATCACCAGGGACTGGATATTTTCTTTAGGATCATCCACCAAGAGGCGTCAGGAAACGGTGAAAGCAAATAAGCCTCTGGCACGATAGCAGTGACATTCCCAGAGCCGGAGGTCTTGGGGAGAATACAGATCAGATTTGGCTGTACGATGAAGGGTTTCAAGTACTTAGTGACAGCAAGAACAGCCAAATATTCCTGTGCTGGAAAATTATCATCACTGGGCATTTAACAAGTGCTTTTAAGAAATGTGTACTTTTATAAAAAACTTAAAGCCCCCTTAATAAATGTCATTTTCCATTACCTTTCATTTTCATAAATAAAAAGAGTATGCTCAAGAGTACTTGAGCGACATATTGCCTTGAGCTGCTGTCTAAATAAGCAAAGCCTCCAAGAGAATAGGTTTTATTTGGTTTATGAGGGTTCATCTTGGCTTGTGTTAAATCCCACCTCCTCCAGTGGGGAGAATCTGCTGCTACTAAAGTGCAAGGGTGAGAAATAAAAGTCACGAGAATGACTTCAGCTTGGGCTTGTGCTCCCTCAGTGGTGGCTGTGTGGTGGGACGATGGTCCCTCCCCGCCAGCGAGCACTCAGATCCCAGTTCTTTATCTGTACAGGATAAGGGCAAATGTCCTCCAAGACACATGTATGGATAGGATGAGAGGGAATAATTTAAATATATTAAAAAAAAAAAAACCTCATAAGGGAGAAATAACTTCCCCAAAGCCATACACCTTGCCAGAACAAGCTTCTCCTAAGTCCAAGCCCCAGCCCTTGCCTGTGGCAGGTCCCTCTTTATGCACTAATTTCTCCTGCAGATTGAGAGGCAATAACTCAATAACCCCCCTTTTGCTATTACAAGCTGCTATTTCAGCCTGTGTTCCCCAGCAGCTGAAGTCCCGTCTCCGGAGGAGCCTCCTGCACTGGAAATTTTCACTTCAGGCATCCAGTCCTGCATGTGCAGAGCAGCTGTAGCTTTGCTCAGCAGTTAATCATTGCCAGTACTCAGCAGAGCCCAGCAATCATTTATCCGATGGGAGTCACCATCTCCTCCCAAACCCCAGCACCTACCTTCCCTCCATCACCTTCTCTTCTCCAAGAGCCCTGCCTTGACAATCTTCCATGGGGCTCATTTAAAGGGACCACCGAAGTCCCCCATAAAGTGACCTTCAAATTCTTATTTTTCTTTTTAATATAACTGTTCAATTTGGCATCAACTATAATGTAGTTCCAGCACTTTATCCCCAACTCTCCTTCCCTGCGGCCACCTCGGGGCTCCCAGCACGTGGGAGCAGGAGCTGCTCAGCAACACCTCGCTCAACTCCATATACAAAATGGCATTTGAAAGCACCAAAACAGTTTCTGGGGAGAACAGGTGGGATAGAGAAACTCTTTTACAAAAGAAATACTTACTGCACATGCAGGTATTTATTTGTGCAAGAAAAAAAAAAAAAAAAAAAAAAACC
>VYZV01044260.1:299718-328949 GCA_013401275.1 Pandion haliaetus
AGGCAGCAGTGTCCACCCAAGAGGACCAGCACAGAACAGACCCGAGCTCAGACCATGTTCAGGCCTCAGCGAAAGCACTGCTTTAATAACTAACAGGGGACTGCTAGTGCGTAGCATGTTATCTCAGGCTGATTTCCAAAGATGAGGGTCTGTGATCATACCGCTTATCGGACCGTAACCCACTGACTTCTGAACCCATTGGCTGGCTGTAGCCAAGGTCTGCCACAGTCAGTAAAAGCAGAGATATTTCTCAGTTCCACCAAAAAATAACAATAATAAAGTCTCAGGGACTGAGCAGCAAGAAAAGACCCAAACTGCTGCCTGCTCCCCACTTTAAAAGCACAAAAGCGAGGAAGCAGCAAAGCTCACAGGTTTCTTGGCCAGCTGATGGTCACGGGCCATGGGAGGAGAATAGGACCCTTAGTCACACAGGGGGACCCAGGGAGACCACAGGAGATATGGAGGATGGTTATTGTCACATAAAGGGTGTATGGGGGGTTGTAGAGGGAAGTAGGAGAGGTATGCAGCAGATACAGTTGTTAGAAACCACAGGTACATCGTCACTTTACTTCTGCAGCTAATAGAATAATTTATACCATGTGTTACGGCGGTACACCAAGAGAGACAATAGTAGGACATGCCAACCAAAAAATATGGCAGAAAACTATTGCTGAGTACAACCTAGCAGCTAATGATCACCCAAAGGTAACTTCATCCATTTTTTCTCTAATCTTTAAGGACCCCTTTCTTTCAACACCGTGCTGGAAAAGGGAGAAACCAGCATCATTAAACAGCACCCGCCTCGAAGACCTCAAGTAAGACGAGTTTGAAAATCTCCCTATGAGTTGCTCTGATTGACCCGTTGACGTAGAGTGTCTTGGGGACATGGGCACACATCACAGCACCACGGTGGGGGAAACAAATGTCCTACAGCAATGCAAGTAGGAGGTCCTATTTCTAGAAGATCATCCCTAGGTGAGCTTTATCACCAGCCCAAGTTTGATACCTGGGGCAGAGCAGGTACATTGACCACAGAGAGGTTATTTTTGGTTCATTAGCACAAGGGAAAGGACTTCATCTTTTAAGAACAACCAAAAAGGGGCCAATGCAGCGAGGTCCTGCCTTTGCCCTCCTGCCTGCCTCCATGGGTCCATGCCTCACTGGCCAGCCCTCACGTGCTATGGAGACATCCAGTGAGGACAGGTGTCCCAGTGCTGTCCCTGAGGCCACCTCTCCTGTAATGACCCACTTTCCTTTGTGGTATCTGGGTACCTGCAGCCAAATCTTAGCACTGCCGTGGGGCTGATGTGGCCAAGACAGAGCCCTTTGTAGAAGGGATCCAACCTGCATCACGTGGGGCTGGTTTTGGCTCTTCAGATCAAGTATCCCATCAAGGTCTGCCATCAGCTTAGGGGCAGAGAGGCAGGTAAAGCAGGCAGATGTACATTGCAATAGGGGCCGGTGAAAGCATAGAGAAATTATTTTAGGTTTCAAGAATTGCTGTGCACACTGTGTACCTACATGTACCTTCACCTTCTCCCCTCAATAGTGCTGTATATACATGTGCACACACACATCTGTGTATCTAGATATAAAAATAATCGTCCCCAAAGAAACATAAAACACCCTTGTTCACTCCTGCTTGACCTCCTCCCATTCCCCTTCCTGCACTTTCCACATCCCTTCCCCTCCAAGCCCTGAAACCCATGACCCTGCCTGACCCGGCAATCAGATTTTTCCCCACACAAGAGTTATCACAACACAAGTAAAGCTCCAAAAAGATATTTATATCAATATAATTTACTGCAAAGGAGGAAAGGAAACACCGCTAGTGTACCATGCTGCACAAGGGTTAGAGTTACTATTTCATTAAAAAAAAAAAAAAAAAGTGACAAGAAGCCCTTCACATGCATTTTGTGTTCTGATCGTTTTCTGCACTGGTGCTTTTGTACAATAAAAAACCTGGTGAGGGTCAGGCCTTGGAGAGCCCCCATCATGTGCTCACAGGGCTAAGCTGGAGCTGCATTGCCAAGGCTGTACAAGTCTTGCCATAAATCAAGTTCTTTAAAATCCAAACCCAAAGCAGCATGCTGCTTTCTCTGCTCCACCTGAATTTTCACTGCTTCTCCACACCCTCCCAAATCAGCCAGCAATGCCTTCCAATTTCCCATCTCTTACCTGCTCACCACTGAGGATGCAAAGCTGCCCGCGTTTGGCTGAAATTGAGTTCTCCCTCCTTCCCTACATGCCCACAGATGGTCAGGGACAGACATCAGGGACACCAGGCTCAGCTCCGCTCTGGATGCCCCAGAGCTGCAGCTGCCCCACCTTGCTCCTCAGATCTTTCTCTTTCAGAGCCCCTGCTTGAGACTTTTAGTTGCGTTTCTTCTCTGCTGCCTGGTCCAGGTCTGTGGGCTCTAAAACAAGAGAGCAAATGGCTCAGAGGAATAAAATCAGGCACGGAAAGGGGACAACTTGAACAGACCCCTCCAAGTGCAGGTGCAGCAGGGTGTTCTGCTTGGGGAAGTGCTCAGCTGCTGGAAATAATCCCCCCCTGCCCCATGCTCTCGTTTAGGTAGGATTTTCAATTAGCAATTAAGGATCAATGTTGTACCTGCTGCTGAGACCCCTCTAAGAGAAAACCCAGCTGCACAGGGCACATCAGCAGCCTAATTAGCCAGCTGGAGGGAGTCCTCAGCAGTGGGTGGTTGGGGATAAACAGAGGCAAACACACTTCTTGGCTGTTTAACCCATGAAAGAAATGTATTTGCCCTGACTGGCCATGTGCTTCTCTGTAGTGCTCCTGTAGGTGCTGGGTCATCCCAGCAGTGGGTGCAGCTTGGAACAGCCCTTGGGCTGCCCTGGGTTACACCAGTACTGAGCTTCCCCTCAACTGCCCACACTGGTCATCTTCCTTCCCAGGCACCTATATAAGCCCTTCCCATTAAAATCCTTGGCTGAGCATCTCACCACCCTGCACTGCTTTGAGACTCCCCTGTTCTCTCCCGAGAGCATCTCCACTTTCCCAAAATTTGGTGACAAACCCTCTGCACATGTCCCACAACAGCAAACCCACTGAAGCAGGACTGCTTTGCTCAAGCCTTCCTCGCTGTGATTAAGGTCTTTTTAATGTAATAAAGAAGAGGCACCAGATGGGGTCAGTTAAACCCTCTCCACACCAGGCTGTGGCTCTGGCCAAGACCGGTGGCTTCAGAGAGCACAGGCAGCCACCAACTATTGAAGGAAGTGTCCCGGAATTTGGTGGGAGGATGAGGCAGCAGCACCTAGAATGAGCCCAGCTACACGCTGTGAATTGTCACATGGAATTACAGCCTCATTTGAAAATCTCCTACCAATGTGTAATTTTTAGTCATTGATCTTATTTCCATTACGGCTGTATTTATGTATTGCTAAAACACTGATAATACTCATTGCAGGACAATGACACCATTAATCCTACCTTGTGTTTCTGCCATTGCTGTTAGGGAGTGTAAACCGCCCCAGCAAAAGCCCTGCAGGAATATTTCCAAAGACAGCAGAGCAGGATGACGTGGCCTTCTCAAGGACTTTTAGAGGATTTTGGTCAGAGAGTATTTCCAGAGAAAAATCCCGTGAGGTTCACAGAGTCGAAATTAAAGGGTCAATTTTCCAGCCTGCGACACATCTTTAGCTGAAAGCCTGAAACTTGGCCTCTCCGCTGCGCCCAGCGAGATGAGCCCATTGATGCAGGAGTTTATTTGCCTTCAGCCACCCCACGCTGGCTGCCTTGGTGGCATCTGGGAGTGATGCGCAGCCCGGACCGCAGTTTGTGGTGTCACATGCTGCCATCTAGTGCCATCTTTTAAGCTTCATATTCAGTTTTGTGGGGGTTTTTTGATGCTAAGAAACAAGTGAACTTGGCGTTGGGGGCTGACAGGGAATTCCCCCTTTACATGATGCTGCTGAATTTTTTTCTCCTGTGTTTTTTGCACTGATTTACAGGATGCTTCAGAAGCACGGCTCAGGCTTGGCAGCAGTTCAGGGCAGCCAGTCAGAGACATGTTGCCATTTATTCGACACTAGTTCATATTCAAGGAGTCCCACATAAAGTGTAAATCAGGTCTTACTGATGAAGTCCTTGATGATGCTCCCCTTAATTTTTATGGAAGCTGTACGGAGCTCCCATCCTAGAAGGGGACACTAGCAATATCAAGCCATGAAATGACCCTGTGTCATCTAGTACTTTGGCATGATTTAAGGAGGCAACTTAGCTCCTTAAAATAAAAATCCATGCTCAGAGCAGTCTGTAAAGCAAGTCTGCCCACTTCCATTAGCCACCAGGAAAAGCACTTTCTACTATGCGCAGTCCTGCAGAGAAAGGTTGTACTCTACATAAAAGAGACTGGTTGGACAGAGGGAATGGTGCTCTGGGTCTCAGGTATCTGGGATCTGCCCTTGGATGACCTACTAGGAGACTTTACATTAAATTATGATACCTCTCCATGCTTCAGCTTCAATATGAAGCAATCTGGGCTGGGGTTTGTCTTCACTCTGGTCTTGGCTGGAGTTTTGGGCACTGTTGAGTCTCAAAGAAAAACACCTACAGGGATGAAACTAATGGCAAACTGGGTTTTTTGCTGCTTTGACTGTAATGCAGGAGATTCCGCCCCAGTTTTGTCCACTCCCGAAGCATCTAAGGAGATATTCATCTCCCTGTGTTGGCTAGAGATGCCAATCATCTCCTTCCTGTATCCCAAGCAGATGGGCCAAAATTGGAGCTGGAAAAATGTCAAAGCAGTTTCATATCAGGTTTTATGATTGTGTGGAACAAGCAATACTGAATATTATAAATATTGGACTCGTAGAGGCTTGAACCTTCTGGCCCTCCACAAGCAATCGCTCCTGCAAAGCCCTGGAGTCAGCAAGAAGTGGCTGCAACCCCAAAAATGAAGGTAAGGGCATGGGTTGACCTCCATGCCTGAGTCATTGCTGGCTGCAGGCTCTCATGGTTCAGACACCCCGAAGAGCAAAAGTTGTTTTTTTACACCGGCTGTGCTCCTGTCCCTGGCTGAGCCCAGGAGCTGGCTGAAACACCAGTGTGTGTGGGTGAAAGGATACAAAATAAGAAGGGGAAAGTTTTTGAATCTCCAGCATGACAGTTCCTTGGAGGAGGTGGACCTGCTAAGCCAGGGCCTTAAATATTTTTGAGGCTAAAGGTTTGAGGACCACTTTTTTAAATAGCTGAGCAACTTGAACACCCATCGCTTGCAGGCTGCAAGTGCTGTGTGCCGTAAACATCCCCTGCAACCCCTTCGGATCATGAGATTATCTTGGATAGCCGACTCAAAGCGGTAACACCTCAAGGGCCAGAAACATGTATACATTGTTTTAATGAGGATTTTTTTCCATCATGCCCCAGAGCTGTGAGATAAACTGCAAACTCCTTGAAAAAACCTGTGATAAATTGCTGCAAGTTGGCTATGCAGGGAAAAGCTCACTGCCTTTATCTGGGGAGTGCCCAAGGGTCCAGGTGTGGGTTTGCGAGGTGGTGGCTGTTCCTTTCTTTTTCAGAAAGTGCAGGTGTATTTATTTACACTTTTAAATACCTCGTAGGCTCTGGAGAAGAGGGGGCAAAGCCTGAGACACCTCCCGGGCAGGCGGCAGCACTTGCACAAGCTGCAGATGCTGGACTTGACCCGCAGGCGCCGAGAGGTAACGCTGAGACGGCTTTGGGGATAGGCTGGGGCTTCCCCTCTCGGACAGGGATTTGTCCATCCCTGGTGTTGCTCTCGTGGACCCGGAGGCTTAAAGCCTGCTGCTGGGAAGGTCAAATGAAGCTTTCGCATGGGCTCAGGTAGAGGAGAGGTGGGGAGCGTCCGTGGGCCCCTGTGACCAGTAATTTCTTCTGATTTTTCCAATGCTTTGCCCTCATTTGGTCGTGGCTCATGAAGAAACCAAAAACCTCTGTCCAGGTCATGTTCTGTCACGTACCCAGTTTGGCAAATACTACTTGCCTGGGTTAAACTATTCGACTGCGTAATTATTTTCAGCGCCAACCCCTTAATGATATGCCGCGTTGAGCTGTTAAAACGTGTTCACTCCTCTGCTGCTTGTGTTGACGACTCGTTTGCAAATCCAGGCAGAGCTGAAGCGAAATCTCCACAGGGAGGCAAAAATCAATAAACAAAAAATCAAGGAATTCAGCCCAAAGAAAGTCCTTGACACTCTCCAGAGAGGTGACAGTGCTGAAAGCCGAGACCTCGTCCCTGCTGAGCACAATCAGCATTTTCATGGAGACGACCGTGGTAAGTAGATTAATTTTCCAGGGAGATGTAAAACTCGCCAGCTTCTAAATGTCACCAGAGAAGTTTCCCTATGGAAGCTGTTCCCACTGCTCCATCTCCTGCTGTGACAAGGTGCAAGTTCAAAAGACGGAGAGGGGGAAAGCAGTGAGATGTGGTCGCAATGCAAAGCATTGGGATGCCTCAGAGCAGGACGCAGATCTCTGGGTTGCTTCTCTGGTAGCATCCAAACAGACCTGAGTAGATGTGAATT
The DNA here is from genome assembly GCA_013401275.1 of Pandion haliaetus. Classification (NCBI taxonomy): domain Eukaryota; kingdom Metazoa; phylum Chordata; class Aves; order Accipitriformes; family Pandionidae; genus Pandion; species Pandion haliaetus. Next base: position 306,253 of record VYZV01044260.1, read on the forward strand.
AAGAGCCATGGACTAGCCATAGGGGCATAAAACCAAAGTCCTCAGGGCCAGGCCCCTGCAGGAGCAGGTTCCCACTGGCAGGAGAGGCTCAGCTTGCCCCATGTGTCCCCTGCACAGCAAACTGAGCATGAGGACAGAGGATGTCCCCAGGGTCCCACATCCTTGGAGGGTCATAGGGTCCATCAGGCAAAAGAGTCCCAGGAGGTGACCATATAGACTGCTGCATAAGTGGACATACACAGGCTAAGGGCAACCACTAAAGCTCCACCAACATGACAGCCGAAGGGCTGAAGGAGAAAAAAAATGGAAACCGACTGCCTGAAGGTCAACCTTTACACCAGGTTTTGCCCCTGGCCTCTGCCCTAGCATGGGACACCTCCCACCCGAGCCCGGGGTGTGCTCAGGTGGATGTAGGCTGTGACAGCATCACAGTGGTCACTCTGGCAGGGTTGGCAGGCACGGATTAAAATGTGCCCTGCCAGCTTTCCTTCAAGCACAAGACATGAGTTACTCTGGCAGAGTCTCCACCGCAGCATGCATCCATTCTCAGCTGGGCAGCCGAAGCCAAGCCCCAGCCCCACACTAACCCAGCGATTGCCCCGTGCAGGCATAGAGCTGGTCCCTTCCTGGAAGGAGCACAGGGCTGAACCACTGGTAGCTGCCGGCATCGGTGGGTACACAACTGTGTGGTTCCCTGGCAAAACCTGGTTTGGAACCAAACCTGGTTCCCTGTGGTTCCCAGGTCACGTGGTGCAACAAGCCAGCTCAAACCTTCAGCTGGGGTCAAGCAGGGTGGGCTTCAGAAGAGCTCTTCTACTGCACAGGGTTGGCCAAGTCTCAAATTTTTCTGCTCTGGAGAAAGGAAGTGTGATATTCCCCTGCAGCAAAAGGGAAAGCTGGATGATGTGAGATCACTGGTTATTTTCAAGGACTTTGTGAGACTGTTTTTTGGGAGAAGAGTCAGCCTTGTGTCTCCCCCTTGACATGCATGAAGGACTAACAGAGGGAACTCACATACATTTTGGGGTCTTGAACCTTGCAGTAAGTCTTCCCTGGCAGAGCACCCTTGGGCACGTTGGGAAGCTGGAACTGGGCTCAGCAGGAGAAAGAAATGGAGAGCGAGCTGCTTAAGCAACAGCCTCCAGAGATTTGCTCCTGGCTTCATCATTGCATGGTCCACCAATATGTTGCATTCATATGCATGGGGTAGCCTCTGGACTCCTGCCATCCTTAAATGACCATGGGGTAAACGTTACAGTCACTGAGGTTACTCACTTTTTAGGGTTAGTTTTATATGGAAACCACTTCCCACTGCCCAGAGCCAGCCAATTTCCATTGCAGATTTGCATCCCACTGGGTGATGTGTAATTAAGGTGAGATGTTCCCGGTTAGACAATTTCCAGCCGTGGCTCTGTGTTACTTTCAATGTCTGACGTGAAAACGCATCAGGTGAAATTCATTTAACGGTGACAAGATCTCAGCCTCTCTTGGGCACGTCTCCCTGCTGCAGCCCACGCCGTAGCACAGGATGGAGCATGGCATGGCCTACATGACTGTGACGCCAGCAAACACTGAGCAGGGGCTTTCCATTCCCCCACGCGCCTGAAGGACAGGCGAGCAGCAGGAATGGATGTAGCGTAAATCTGGAGGGCTGACCTGCGGTGCTTTGTGTTTGCACCAGTTGATGCAGGCTGGAGGAGCAGCTGGGGGGGTTGGAGATGCCACGACACACAAGGTGACCTCACTGTCCCTAACGAAGGGGAAATCGAAGCGAATCTCAGCCGCCACTTCATACCGATGTCCCCGAGGCACGAGCTCTGTTATGCTTTGCTTGCATGTGACAACCTTCGGCACAGGCTGGAAACCTATCACTGAGCGTAAAAATGCTTAAATGAGTGAAAAACTTGTCTGACGGTGAACTTTCACCAGGAGAAAGGGGAACGGACTTGGCTGCTCCTATTCCCTTATGTTTCTTCACCTCAGCTCGGGGATAAAACCATATTGCCTCTTGCCAGGCTCTGTAATTTTGCCAAATATAACCCTGAATACATTACACCTTACCCTGCCCAGCCCCGAGCATGGGGTCTGGTCTTAAAGGGATCTCTCAGGGTCATCTTTAAATGCTTCCAGCTGCCAATAGCCATTTCCAGCTAAACACTAGGCGACTGGGCATGCAGCTCTGCAAAATTATGATTTTTTTGTTTGTTTTTCCCCTCTCCCCAAGGAAACATGTGGGGTGGAGGACTCTCCAGGCAACATCATGGGGCTGAACTCTCTCCGGGCAGGAGCGGGAAGGTTGACCTGTGGTTCTGCAGGGAGCCACGGACGAGGGATCTCTTCTGGGACACCTCCAGCACAGGCTCCGAGGAGTGGGAAAGGGAAGAGGAGAAGATTTACCGCAAACCTACACTTGTGAGAACCAAGACGGAGAGAGTTTCTCTCTTCGATGACTTCTTTGATAGGGATTTCTAGTGGCATGGCTTGGGGCGAGAGGGATGTGCTGAAGAAAAAGCCAGAGCTCTGGTGGGGCTGAACCACCCCCACCCCCCCAGGATAGATGGACTAAGGGTGGAGACATGATGTTGGCAGTAAGCGGCATTTCTGGGAGTATGGGCTGGTGGAAAGGACAGCTGGAAATGAGGAGATCACTGACGCAGAGTGAATAATGACTGTCTGGGTTCTGTGGCTGAATCAAAATATCTGAGGAAAAAATGGCTTGGACTGAGCAACAATGAAGTGGGGGTGGAGGGAGGAGGAGGAGGCTGGCAAAAGAATCAAGCAGAAGCTGGAAAATATTCTGGGTTAACCCCAAATATAAAGTTCCAGCTGAAATGAAATGTTTCACTTGCCTCTGGGTTACTCAACCTTGCTGTTTAACTTGTTTTTAACCTTATATCCTTTTCTAAACCACAAAAACCCAGTTCAAAATGCAGGATAAAATGACTCATTTAGGAAATATTTAAAATAAATATTCTGGCATTTCTAAAATTCCTTTTTGACATTTTTTCAGAATTTCCTCCCCTGCCCCAGCCACATAAATACATGTGCTTTCTTCAGTACTAACCTCCAGTTTTATGGAAAATTTTCTGAAAAAGGTGGCTTTCATTCACTTGCTTTCTCTGTCCAGGGTTCAGTGCTGCGCAGGGAATGGTGGAAGCTGAGGAATCTCCAGCATCTCCTGCAGATGCTTACTCTGGTGGTGCTGGTCAAGGCTGCTGCATCCACCAAGAATTTGAACAAGCTGCCCTGTTGCAACCTGACATTTCCAAGTATATTGAAAAAGACAGTTATATGAAGGGTACCAGGTCTATCAGAGATCCATGCAGTTTCTATCTCTCCTAAACTGCATTTTTTTTCATAAAACTGTATGCTATTCCTTATAAAATCATTTGTTATCTGAGAGGGAACTTCACCCAGTTCTCCTGTCTCCTATCTGGTTGTTTTGTAGATCCGTAAAGGCCACCACAGTACAGGGGCAACAGCTTTGTAGAACACAGTAAGTCAATCAAGCACATATATAAAATGAGATTTCAGTTACACATCATGTAGTTATTTTAACGTGACACACTGGATATGTAGGGGACTGGTGCTACACAAGGGAAGGATAGAGCCCACCACCAGCCCTGGCCCCGGGAAAAAGACCTGCCTGACTTCCAGCATCAGTTTTACCTCTGTTTGAAGTTGCAGAGTTGACAAAGGGCATTAACTCTTCCTCGTACCTCCTGCTTATCTCCCTCAGTTGCATTCCACTCGGTCTCTCTAAAACTACCAGGGGGTAAAACATTTTCAAATCAGGTCGTTGCCACAGGGCAGAGACTCCAGGAGTAACAAATGTTTATCATCACAGCGACTTTCCTTTCCTTCAGCTGGAAATCTTATCCTCTTATTTTTCAAGTCAGGACATCCAGAATAACTACATCTGGAGTCAGTTCTCAATTATCCAGGACAGTGCAGGGCCCGGGTGGCTCAGGACAGATGAAACATGTCCTGCATCACTGTCTCAAACCTCTGCTACCTCCCAGAAAGCTGGTTTGGATGTGTCTGAGCTGCGTCTTCAGCTTCCTGGATTACACAGCCAGAAAAAGAGCAGGAGAAACATTTTTACACATATTTAGGGGAATTAGACAGCCATGGCTGACTCAGTTTCAACGGTATTTAGCTATTTGTCTCTCTCAAGCTTTCTTGAAAGTCCCAGACAGAGCAGGAGCTGGAAATCACAGCCAAAGCCCCAAATCAAAGGTGGAGCCTCCAGCATAGCTGCCCAGCACCGAGCTTCTCTGTCCTGATTTCACCTCTCTCTGGTTTTGACATCCCTAAATGCATAGCCCATTACAGCATGTCTACATGCTTCATGAAGAAAACTGCTCTTTGGAGAAAGCCCACACACCAAGCGTGATTTCACTGAAAAGCCAAGAAAATGAACCCCAACACAGAGAAGGAGGAAGAAGAGAAATTATTTTAATGAGAAAGGAGAACTGCTCATGGCTAATGAGTCCATGTCTGGAGTCTGTGTGTTTTAAAAACACCCCTGAGAACTTTGCTGATAAACACACTCATAGTGTGTGAGCTGGAAATATCGTGAGAGCTTTGAATTCAATGTTGAGGGTATGCTGAAAAGGTCAATGATTTAATGGGCTGGAACAATTAATCTGGCACTTGTCTATACACCTGTTCTCTTAATGATGTGACACATCTCCCTTCTGTGTTCCCATCTGTCAACAATTAAGCTATAATTGGTGGAAATGCAATTTATCTCAGATAGAGCTGATTAGTTTTCCAATAATCACGTTGCCAGCATTGGGGAAGAGTGCTGCCCACGGAGAAGTGTATGTGGACCAGTCAATCCATATCACAGACTGTGCAGAGAAGAGACTCTGAGCATTAATTTATCAATTTACAGTGTGCAAAATTTGCTCTTATGGAGGTGATAAAACCAGCAAACCTGCTTTCTACTTCTGGTGCTCAAAATTGTTTGACTCTGCTGCTCTCGATTGTATTAATTCATCATGACCTGTAGAGAGGCAGACGGCAACTCATCCTCTTCTCATGTTTTCTAACTTCCTTCCAGAGGCTGGAAATGAAAATGTTATCTCTATTACTAAAGGTGAAACTTAGATTTTTCTACAAATTACAGAAGGTGGAAAAAACCCACAATGCATATGCTGCAACTCAGTGAGGAAGACTTTACAAAGATGTTTTTCTCTGAATAGCTCCCAATTCCAAATGCTCAGTATTAGCTCATCATTTGAATGCTGAGTCATTACAGCCAACTATGGAGAGGATGAAACTTGCCATTCACCCTAACTGAGCACACACAGCTTCAATCTGAGTCCCGCACCACAGAAACCAGTGTTTTAGCAGAGCCCCGTGCCTTGACCTCCCCAGCATGCCTCCCCTGGGGAGCAGAGGCTGGACCACTGCTGCATCCCAGCTGGCAGGCACAGATGTGGGATGAGTTTTAAAGGATAACGATGAGGAAACCTGTGTGGGGTTTGATTTTGGTGGTGTGGAGAAATGCGTCATCAGAGGAGGAAGAGCCAAGAGGGGAGATTTCAGAGCAGGGAAGTAGACTGGGATTTTCCTGACCTAATTCTGGCTATCTAAGGGCTGTGAAGCTGATATAAACCAGTCGCCTACTCTGTTTATAGCTGAGAGCAGGAGAGGAGGAGTGAGAGATGTCTGCAGGGGGTGATGTTTCCCCCTGTCTATCCTGGGATGGGAAGTTACCTGCTGGCTAAAAAGGTGTTTCTGTGGCTATCTCACACCACCCAGCCAGCTTTGAGGCAAGGCTGGACCCATCCTGTGGGTTAAACGTGCCTCCAGAGAGGAGCTGTGCTGAGGCAGAAGCTGCTCAGCCCAGATTTAGTATGTTCAGCAAATTCACATTATCAGTTTTCACCAAAATGACACAGAATGGAGATTTTATGCAGTTAATGATGTGGCTATGGGTATCAGTAAATGCCACAGCCCTGAAGAAAGGGGAGATACGGGTCAGATAGATCCCTGCCCCAAAGCACAACGACATTTGCTTTTCCCAGTGAAATGGTTATAGGATATTTTTGGTGGTTGTATGAACATGGCCAGAGTAACCCAAGTTCCTCCAGCTCAGGTTTAGCTGAACCGGTTTTGCTGAAATGCTAAAACAAAATTATAATGCTCAGCCTGAAGCAGACAACCGAGCTAGGGAAAGCGAGCACCAGCGGTTAATGTCTGGCAAAATTATTAGCAATTAAACGTACAACTTGTAAGAAGAAATGTCAATGAACCTTACCACTGTATTTAAAAAACCAGGAGGATATTTCAGAGACCTTGCAGCCAGGGTTGCTGTAATATCTTTGTTACTGCTCCTGAGCAGAAAAATTATTTACTTACACTTAGTAAAGAGAGGTGTTAGGTAAATAAAGTTGAACAAAGCCATGCTGTAACTGGATCTCATTGAGTAGCCTGGACTACTATGATTTTCTAACCTTCCTGGGCTCTGTCCCACCTGATACTCAGAGTATTTGACCTCCTCAGGAATGCAAGTTTTCAGCATCATACAGCATCCTCCCTTCCGCAACACATGCACACATTCAAAAGCAGAAAAATACCCACCATCAAAGACACTAGGATGTATCTACTACCCTTATTAAACCCTTTATCTGCCCTGCCTTACTGGAAGGTGTGACAGGCAACTGGGATTGTTTCAATCTGCTTACACAAAGCTGCGAGAGAAAAGCGCCCGAGAACATCGACTTGAGCAACTCCATTTCAGGCTGTACATGAAGATTAAAGTATTATCATCAGCTTGAAAAATACCAACCGTGGCACATTTTGGTTTGTCTAACTAGGTATCCTCAGAGTGTGCTGTGATAGCACAGCCCTAAACTGGTCAATGCTGGAAACAGTGATTAAGCCCTTGCGGTTTCCAGCTTCTTTTAAATAATTCCTGAGCAAGGTCAGGAGATGGTACAAGGGTGCCCTGATGAATTAAGAGGGAGGCAGCTCCCATTCCTCTTCTGAGCCTCTTTACCTGCTCCTGATATGGGATGTTGCCTTTTCTGGGATGTCTCCTCCCTCCCAGCAATGCTGGTGCAGGGATCTCTGGCCCAGGGGGAACACGATCCATCTCCACTGATGGGATGGAGCTGCCCACAGATACCACCTGTTCTTGCAAGAGCAGGAAAAATATTTATTTCTTGCTTAGCACAAGGGTTGTAGCTTTTTGCCACCTACTGACATGTTGTGGGAACGGCTCATCCTGTGAATTTCTGCAGAAAGGCTTAATCGTGCGCTGGCTCTGTCTCCTAGTGCATCCAGCATCGGCTGAGCGGTCCACGAAAATATTTATTTATCTACGGCACTTGGCATACTGACAGGAGAGCAACACGTATTTGATCAGTTGTTTCTTGCTATAATTCCCTCCTTGCCCCATCCCTTGAGCACCTCATTTCATCATTCTAGAGAGCAGGAACATGGGAGAAATCATGCATCTCACTTGCAAAACAAAGCCTTGGTTTCTTCCCCTTCTTTCCCCAGTTCATCTATTTTTTTCCCTTCATCTCCCCCTAAAGTCTCTGCCTGGCTTTTGCCCTTACCCAAGTCACCTTCCTTCTTCCTTAGCTCTGCTGAGGGCTTCTGATCAGAGGACAGAAGGTCTCTGCAGGACCCTGCTCATTGCTTAAGCTTCATTTAAATCCCGTTTTGATGGCTTAAGCAATGCACAACGCTAATAGGGCTAACTCATTACTCAGAGTGGACTTCAGCCTCCGTCAGGGAGCTGAGTGCACGTGTTCGTGTCTCCTGCCAGTGATGCTGAATGAAGTGTTATCTCTGCAGCAGCAGTTTTGATGTGGCTCTCGTCCCCTCGTAGAGTTGCAGTGAAGCTCAACTGAGCTGTCTCCTCTCAGTCCTTCACAAGCATGCTCACCCTTGGCCTTCTAGTGGCTTTTAACAGAGATCTGAGTGTCCTCAGTATTAAGAGATACCTGTGTTGGTCCTGGGAAGCCTTAAATCTGGGGAATCCTTCATCTGCTCAGAGGTCCTCCCACCTCGGTCCATGCAGCCTTCCTTCTCCTTCACTCCCACCAGCAGCATGCTTTGCTAACGCACACCCTCAATGATGAGGTAGAGCAAAACCCTGCTGTACTGTTGATCCAGCCTTGAATTTCCCTGTTCCTCCTAAGTCACCCTGAGACACAGCAGGTACCTGTGCTGGCATTAGCTGGTGGTCCACGCAGACTGAAAATGATCCATTTAATCAAACCAGTTTCTATGCAGCACATGATTTAACATCCAAACCTACTTTATTAACTTGGTACTCAATTAGGTAACAACTGTTCTGGGAGAAAAGAGGAGCAAGAAAGCACCAGTTTTGCAGTCACCCCTTGCAGAAACACACCTTTCATGAAATGTTGAGGACCAAGCACTTGCCTCTTGCTGGTAGCCACTTCATCCCAGTTACAAACACCACCCGAAAGCAATCAACATGGCTCATGACTTAGTCTGCACAGCAAAAAAAGGCTGAGCTTAAAAGCCAGGAGGTCCTTCTATTTAACACACAAATCACCTCCTTCAGTTTAGCCAAGCTGACCTAAAAATACAGCTTTTTGCCACACAAAGCCTCCCTTGTGAGACTTGCTGGAGCTGATTTCTCCTACAGAGTTCCTCTGTCTTGAAAAAAAGCTACTGAAACTTCATTTCACTGCGTCACACTATATGGTGACTATGAGCCCATTACTGCTTCAGTGTGATGGGGATTGATAAAATAACATGCTTAAAGCTTTTTATAAGGTCAGATGAAGAATTAGCATATGCTGCTGACATCGTTCTGCATGTTTTTCCAAACTCGATACTTAGAGAAGTAGGTATGATTTTGAGCAAAATTTATTTTGTTCAAAATGCATTTATAAATCTTTACAAAAAATTGTTTAAAAACTTGCACTTTTCCCTGAGAACTGGCCACTCAAAAAAAAAAACCAAGACAAGCTTAAGAGCAGGGTTTTGGTTTGGGGTTTTTATCTGGGTTTGATTTATTGAAAACCCAATTTTTAGCCACAACAAGTTACTGTCGCTATTTTGGTAAAGCTAATTTGTCACAATGATCTAGTTAGATGTTACTAAAAATAATCACAAAAATGTGGAAGAAAGTATTGTGCTAAAGCTAGAACAGAAGAAAGGGCAAAAAACCAAGAAGTCCCTTTGATCTCCAAAACCAATTTTTGCAGTAACCCTTACTTTCAACCTTTATTTTGAGTTTTCTCATTCCCAAGGCTCTCCAGGTCCGCTTTGTGGTTGCAAGCAGAAGGACTGGAAGTGGCCATAAAGCAAAGATAATTAAAATCTTCCTGCAGACCTTAAATCTTTTTTGCTGAAAGATTACCTGCTAAAAACAAATTGCCCAGCCCCCGTTTGAAGCTGAGGACAAGGAGCTGGGAACAGCCCATTGCTGCGCTAGGTTTTGATAACTTCTTCCTTCAACCTTTGGGCATGTTATGTTGCTCTGCCCTCACTTTTTTTTTTCCCCTTTCCTCCTTCCCATCTTTCAAAAGAAGATGATACTTAATTAGCTACCTGCAGGGATCTTGTACAGCTAAGTTAATGTTCGGAAATTGCTTTGAAGGCAGCCAGCCTTGTACAGTTTCTAAGGATGAGGGGCTCCTCTCTTTCTGACCCTGTTACACCTACATGCTGCTCTTGGCTCCGGGAGCCTGCTCTGACCTCCCTGCAGCAGCGACCAGTCCTGCCCAGGCGTTTGCAGCATCTCACACCACGGCACCGACTCTTGCACTGTAACAAGTGGAGCACTTCTTCCATGCTTAAGCAATCAGATTTCCCATTGAGATCTAATATACAGGGATGGCTTCAGGCATAGACGGAATAAGCCATTTCCTAGAGAAAGAGCGTGAGGAGGACGTAAAGCCACCGTGGTCATGCTGGTGCTGGAGACCTGGACAGCCTGGCAGCTGAGGCTCAAAAATTAGGGTTTATGTGGCTGGAGGCAGCCCCATCTTTTCCTTTGCCAGCCAGGTGCTCACTGTTCTGATTTATTTTCCCAGCTCTGCCCTGGTTTCTTCCTCTCTACCATCCTGCAGCAAGAGCCCCTGTCTGAGCCCCACATCCTTGGTGTATCACACTTGACGGTTTTTTCCATCTCAGCTAATGGCCAGGAAAACAGCCGGGAGTGCAAATCCACAGTTAGGCTAAAGGCAAAGGAGAGCAGCTCTGCAGAACTTGGGGAAACGCTTCAATCTCTTTGGGATTTTACTCCAAGACAGTGTTACTGAGATACTGTTTCATTAGTTCCATTCTCACAACTTCCATCCCTCCTAAAGACCTCAGTACAGCAAAGGCTCAGTGAACGCATACACCAGCTTATGTCAATGGGAGGTCGCTAGCGATGCGCAAGAGCAGGAATGAACTTTATGGCCTTGTGGGAGCACCTGGCTTGTAGGACTTGATGGTGGTCCTGATGGGTATGTTGGTCTGTGAAGGTGGCAGAGGGCTTCCCTTCGAGTAAAGTGGAAGAGCCTATGGTTTTGCAGCTGTAGGATCAGATGTCTGGTCTTCTCTCTGTAGGACTGTGGCCTCTACAGAAAGATGGCACTTCTGGACAGGGGACTTGAAGGACCTCGGACATTGCCAGTACGAATCTGATGCACCTTCACTTACTGTGGGAAAACAGATGCTCAGCTGCACATAATACAAGGTTAGCCACTGTTTTCGCTCTTTTGATGTGATGCACTGATGAGTTTTCTGATCCAGGTGTTTAAATTATAGAAGCCTGGTCTTCATCTGTGTAAGAAGGAAAAAAAATAATGGCAAAACACTAAAAAATGAAAATATAATCTATTAGAAAAAAAACAGAGAAGACTGCTAAGTATCTGTCTGAGTTGGAATTAGGTAGCTGCAAAGAGGGAAAAGGCTTTTGTTTATTGTCAACAAAAGTCATGTAAGTGGTTACGATGTGGAAATAGTTAAAATGAAGGAGGTCTTACCTCTTCATTTCCCCGCTTTCAAGTGCTTGGATTCTGTAACTGATGTTCTAGTTAAGCACAGTAAGACCCACCTTCGTGCTCATGCCAGGAATTGAGAGGGGCACTGAGATCTGGAGCAGGGAGTGAATCCGTGCTAACAAAAACCTCCAAAGAAAATCATTACTCTTAACCCAGATGTGTTCTGATTCAGGCCCTGTACTGAGAAAAGAACACCCGCCTATGGCAACCCTACTTATTTATTTTGCTTGTTTGTATAGAATGAAGTCCTTTGCCTTTGGGGTTCATGGGACTGATGGCCCTTAAGGGTTATTTTTGAAACTGTGGTGTTTTTGCAAAGAAAGTTTCACAAAGTCGGGGAGGAGGGCACTGTAAAATTTGGCTCAATATACTAAAGTGCTTCCAATCAGATGGCTTCTGTCACAAGAAAAATAATGAAATGCTTTTAGGGCAACATTTTCCCTGAAGTTACTTCACTTCAGTGGTGGATTTTGCCAATCATATGCAGATTCCCCTATTAGACAACACCGGTGAGTCAGGTATAAAGTCAAGTCTTACTCTGTTTGCTGCCGGGACTTCCACTCCTGCGGGGATGCCTCCAGCCACTGCCACCAGTTCCCCAGGCCCATGGCTATCATCTTCTAGCCGTTCTCTAATAGCCTGCTTTGATGTCCAAGTGTAATACAATTCAGCGGTGCTGGTTTCATTGATTAGCATACAAATCATGCCCAGAGACTGGATGTTTCCTGCACTTAATCATCCACTTGGTGCATTTCAAAGAGCCCAAGAAAGATAACTTTTTTTTTAAAAAGACAAACAAAAAGATCCCAGATGGAAAAGTAAAACAAACAACCGCTCCCAAACACATGAACAACATCGTCTCAGATTTTCTGCTGATGCTTTTTTCACAGCACAGAAAGCACCATTGCCTTCCTGTTGTCACAAGAAGAAAGGTTTTACTTTGGTGACTGGACAAATAAATGCACATGAAGCTCCTAACCTTGAGGAGAAACATCCTTGCTTTCCGAGGACAGCCAGTAACCCAACACCTGAAGAAGGAAGTGCATTACCCACACAATTAAAGCCTGTTAACATGAAACCCAGCCTTTTCTTTCAGATAGACATCTTGGGTTAAATGTGCTGGAAGATTAGGATAGCAGAGCCTGGTTTGAAAGAACCACAACAGCTTTTTCCCCATCCCCTGAGGTGACATTTTCTTAGGCTGTTCAGCTTCTGCCCAGGTTCCCAACCTGCTACGTCTTCTGCTGCAGCAATACATTTCCTAATTGTTTAAGATTTGTAGCTCCTCGGTCATTTATAGCCAACGCATTTCTGCCCATGGTGGTTTTTCAGAGGTGTACGTGGATTTCTGCTCAAGTTCCCTTCAGGGGCCTTTTGAAGGACTTCAGCACCACCATATTTCACGACTGAAGCAGATGAAGTAAAGCTGTGGCCTTTGCTCTGAGGAGGGAGCCCTGAGCATCCATCTCCCTGCGATGCTTTGGGGGGGACGCAGGTGGCTCAGGGGGGGCGCAGCCTACACCTCCTACGATGGCTTTTCCTACCTGAAGGACAAAGGGCTATTGCACAAATTTTCATGAATTTTCCCCCTCTCAGTAACTGGCCAGAACCAGACAATTACCCCAAAGGCATTCTTCAGAAAGAAAAAGCTTTACTAAAAGGAAACAAGGGAGTTTTCAAATGGAAAAGAAGGGTTTATAATTCCAGGTTTCCTTGGTAAAGCTTAATCTTATTTACCAAGAAGGATTTGGCAGGTGTGATTAATTCCCTGCTCTTAAACATGAAAACATTTATCTGCCTGCTTAAACCATCCCAGAGGAGGCTCGGCACTCTGTGACAGGTCAGTGCATCCAGAGCATGCCTGTAGGAGAAGGATGTGATCCTTCTCTGGCCACATCCATGTCAGGGCAGGGGACATGGTGGACACAGAACTTGAGGACATCTTCTTGAGAAGTCCCTCTGCCTTCCTGCTCCTCTGGGAGAGTCCTTGCTGCTGTATCAGGCTGGGGGGAAAAAGGTTAATCAGAGGGGGCTGGAAAATCAGAGGCTGAAGAGCAAGAATTTTGTTCTTACAGGAGATGTACACAAGAGCAGGGTTTAATCCGGGTTTAAAGTCTGTGTTATTTTATAACCGAGTTGGAAGCTACTCAATGAGAATGTACCCAGAGAGGGCAGTTAGTGCTGCCCGCATTCAGCTGCGAGCCAAACTGCCTCTGGGGAAAGTTACTCGTGATGACTGAGCTGCTCTCTTGGTTCTCACAGCCGATATACAGAGGTCCACCTCTCCCTTTCTCCACTCTCAGCCTTTCCTCTGCTAGGTGAACCTTTCCGGGAACTGATTCAGTTCACTAACCCGGCAGAAATACATCACAAGACATATATCCTTGCCAAAGGATACAATTTTCTCAGAGGAGGGCACACAACTGGTCTGCAGTCAGGGCTGCTTTTTCACCCTGTTTGTTTTTTTCCATAGGGTTTGGTGGTCCATTCTGCACCAAGAATTCAATTTTTTTTGGTTAGTCTTCCTGACATCACTACTCAGCCCATTCAGGTACCTCCTTCTGGCTACACACAGCTCCTCAGGTGAATTAAGCATTGCCCTTTCAGCCCAGACCCTCCTGAAACCTCTGCAACAGGCATCACGTTTTCATGCTTTTCACTCCCACATTAGCTGCAAAATCCCCCTGCAAGCCAGCCAGAGCGCCTGTCTCCACGCATGCTGGAGACACAGGAGACAGTTCATCAGCTCCACACCTCTGATTTCCCATCGCTGCCGCCTATCTTCCCCTAATCGCTCCCCAGCCACTATCCTTTTTCCCCAACCCTGCAGGGTAATTTGAGGGGTGGGTAACCAAGCACTTATGGTCAAGGAAGAATCTGTTTAAGCAGGTTTGGTTTAACCCTAGTGTGTAAAGCACATGAAAATATGGGACTTATGTGTCCTTGGTCTCCATCCTCTGCCCTGTGGTACTGCTTTATCCATTAGCACAGCTTTGCCTACCTGCTTTCCCTCTTATTTCCTATTAAAAAACAAGCAGAGAGATTAGACCTGTGTATTCCATCCTTCTCTTGCCTCATTTCTATGTAAAGCTCTTATCGGTCATACCAGCAAGCCCAAACCACTGCTGCTGAAGATTATTCACCTAACACATACAAGCTGGATCGTGCAAGCAGCGGTGAAGCAGACTCCCAGCAGAATCCAGACGCATCGTAGATACTCCAGATCTTCGGAAAGCAGCCTGGTAATACTTGTTGAACCAGATAAAGAGTGGTGTGGGACACAGCCGTGGGAGCCAGCAGACTGTAAAGCAGTTGGAAGCTTTACAGAGCCTTTCACAAGGGGAAAAATCTTGAACTGCAGTAAATTTTGTCTTTAAAAGGTGCCCAGATGTTAATATGGAGCAAAAACTGGATACTCTGAATGAAACCTTTCTCTTGAAAGGACAAATCCTTTGTATGGGATCCGTATCCTGAGATTTTTGAATGACTACCACGAATTCAGAGCAAGGATGTGGAGAAGTCTGAAGGCCCCCAGCCCTGTACCCAGGTGTTTACAGCCAAACTGATGCCGGTGCACTTGTGGTCGGAGGAGTCAGACAAGCCTAAATCAACCAAATTAAACATGTAAGCCTGTGATAAAGAACACTTTGAAAATTCACTCATACCTCTGCAGTAAGCCAAGCAGTTGGAGACGAGCAAATACATGGTGCTGTGTCTGAGAACTGCAACTTTCCTTAGCCTCTAAATTAAAAAAATAATAATTTTCTATTCATTTCTAAGCAAGTTGGGCCTGTCTACGGAAAAGTGGGCTGTGAGCACCATTTGAATCATGCATAGCCTGAGGTTTAGGAAAGGTGGTTTTAGCTTTTGTTCACGGCTCAAATTCCTGTGTGTGCAGGAGTAAGCTGGCCTAGGTTAAGGCAGCACCACGATACGCAAGCTTTGGGGAGGGAATTCACTTCGCCAAACGTACTAGGAAACCAGCAGATTTCCAATGGAGGTTTGACTTCCCATTAAGAAGATCTGCACGTTTATCTATACCTTATACACGTATGGAGAAAATAACCTACCAAACTCTCCTTTTTATTCACCTTCACACACCTTTTCATGCTGCCTTTTGAAACCAATCCTATTCCCTGTATCTGCTTCAACGCCTTCACCGCCCAGGTCTGCAGGCACCTCGGCGAAACCTCTTGCTGGACAACAGCAAGTAACGGGGAAAATGGCCAAAATACCCGGGGCCACGACTGCGGCTGAAGTTTCATGGCCAGGGGATCCTTCTGCTATCAGTGCTGGGTAAAGGGGAGCAGTGTCCCGATGCAGGGTTACAGCCAGGACGGCTGTGACAGGCAGCAGGGCTTTAGAAGTGCTAACTAAAGCTATTGTCTGTTCCAGAAAGGTTTCTGAGAGCTGCCAGGGCTGAGACAGCTTCTGACATAGCTGCTATTTCAGGTGACCACGAAAGGATGGTTTGCTTTATTACTGTTTTGTTAGTTATAACTCACTGCAGTTCTCCATTTTTCCCTTATATCCTAATTTTAAAGAAAAATTTGGGTTCTGTTTGCTGAAATGAGGCAGTCTAACGCTCGAGCCTCATGTGAGTCACAGGAGTCAAGAGGCCCCATCCTGTGTCAGGACCAGCTTTAAGGATTAATCCCCATGGCTGCATGAAGTCCCCAGCAAAAACTGCTTTGGCACAAGTCCATGAGATCAGGCTCCTGTAATAACTAAGCACCGACAAAGGGTAACTCCCAAACCAAATTCTTGTTTTCTTTTTTTCATGCATTTCCCCCACCAACGTATGATCCGGTGTTTTAAGTATGCTAATGCTAGCTGAAGTCATTCTTCCTTGTGCAGAGAAGAAAAGCATGGAGGATGAAAATTGCAGGTTTCCTGAGGATACATACCCACAGTGTATCCCAAGCCTCCCGTCTATACGAGACTCAGACAATCCACATACTCCAAGGTATGACAGCACTCGCCACGGAAGAAGCAGCAGTTCTAATTTCCAGAATTTGTGTACCCAAAGGATGCCAGCATGCCCAGACTCTCCTGCCTCAGTTTCCTCTTTTTCTCCCTGTCTGTGGACTCCAGCTCTTTCCTAACCTGCCCTAAAACAGTCGTCGGATGCTGACCGCATCCAAGTGAATGCGCAACCGGACCATGCTCTTTGCTCGCAGAGGTGGGGTGGGTGCTCACTGCCTTGTCTGCAGGAATGCTGTCCCTGCACAGTGTCAGAGAGAGCTTCCAAAAGCACCGTGAGATGACAGGGAATGCTTTAGAAGCAACTCACTGTAAAATAGCCCAGCAATACTGCTAGATTTGTGATGCACACTAACAGAAGATAGTTTGGGGGCTGAATACAATTGAAAGAAACCTTAAAAAATTATCTTTGAATTTCAAGGATCAGAAATTTGCAGCTTAAAGAAATTTAAATCTCCCTGGAAACTATTTACCAAAGAAAACTTACTCACAGTAATACGTTCTTTCAGTGTTAGAAGAGGCTGAAAACTAAGCTTGCAAAGCTCAAACAGGAGTGGAAGAGTGCTCAAACTGGCAAAAGATCTTTAAAAGATATTTTAAAAATGTTTTTCCAAATCTTTGATTTTTATTTTCACGCTTGAAAGTATTTACTAAGGTCTTCAGCTGGTGAGCAAAAAACAGAAGTCACTTCCAGGATCTGTGAAAGAAAAAGGGTTTTCTGTAGGTTGCAAAACGTTCCTAGGATTTTGACGCTGGAAAAGTTTTCAGAGTGCACTTCTTCCGAAGGACTTTCCAAGAACACATAGTTTACTGCAAAACACTCTCACAGAGAACTACAGAATTCCTGTTAAGAGATAGAAAAGCTATTTCTACACAGACTGAGCCAAAACATTGAAGTTTTACATTTCAATAAATGTATTTTTGGCATATTTTTATAAGGTACAGAGGATTGAGTATACTGCAACTATATAGCAGTCTCTTAACTTGCCCAATGCAAGGCAGCACCTATGTAGATGCCTTCTACATATTCCATTTGTCAGCTTATATATGAAACTGTTCAAGTGATCGTTGGTTCATTGACAGCTCACAGATTGCCAGCTTTTCAATTTGCACTTCAATAAAACAAAAAACCCCAAGGAGAACACTTTCTCTTTTTAATCATATCCAGCCCTGTTTTCTGTAATGAAGAACTTCTTTTCCAGCCCCGAGAGAGCAATTTTTTGAATGTCACTTTCAGATAGCAAGATAAAAATCTCTGCAATTTGCAGAAAAGGACTCCAACTGCCATTTGTGGCTTGAACCGCTTCCCAATTTATCTACTTTTTTGAGGCTGTTTACATTTTTCAGACAGCCCAGCTCACTCGTCTCCAAACTCATTTTAGAGCTGCAAAAATGCACTCCGTGCCAGCCACAAGAGAGGCTTCGGACTTACGGCAACCAAAAGGCTCCTGGATCAAATAATCTCTGTAAAAAACAGGGAGGGAGGAAATCACATTTTCTGCTGAATTGTATCACAGAACAGCAGTATTAGGCATGGATTGTGCAAGCCGCTCTTCATTAGGCAAAGGCAGCTTTGCACACCTGAAACTGCCATTCATTCCCTGGAAAGCTGCAGGACCCTCGGAATCAGCACATCGCTGCATGGAGAAGGGAGATGAGAAAGAAGGACATCCTTAATTTGGCTGAAGAGCAGCTGGTTTTCTTCGTAATATAATTAGCTCCTCCAGCAAGCCCTTATGCTTTGAGTCAAGGAGGTTGAAGCACACTTAGCACAATTCAGAAGTGACACATCAACCACTTTCACCAAATGCCTCAAACTTCGAGGGCTCATTTGTTTATGCTTTCCAGTATTAAAGACTAATTTTGATTTAGACTAAGAGCCTTTTCTAGTGCAACCATCCCTCAGGAGGGGGCCGTGGCAACACAAGAGTATTCAATTAGTTCTGTCTGTTCTAAATAACTCATGGAAAGGAGTGCATTCACATGGACAGAACATGAATTTTCAAAGTCCAACCTGGAAGGGGGTTGCATGGCTAAAAGTTTTGGCCCCCTCCTTTATAATATCAGTAATAATTTCAGCTTTGCATAAAGCTTTCTTACCTTAGCAAAGCTGCTCAGTCACCTACTATTTCAACCTTCACCTTTATTGGTATTTTACAAACAAAAAAAGAAAGCAGCAGGTGGTATCTTATTACAGACAGAAAGTAGAAACCAGTTACTATTAAGCTGCCACACTATGTATTTAGCCACTACCTCATCTTTATCAGGTTCTCCCACTCTCCAGCACCTGGAAAGCATTCACTTCAGCAGAAATGATTTTTCCTGCTTTTGCATCTTTTTTTTAAAAGAAAACCCCAAAACTCAAGGCATTAGCTGGTACAAAAAAATAGGGAAAACGTCTATCAGAAAAGTCCAAAAACTATTTTGGACAATTTTTTTTGTTGCTCTTTGGGTTCAGTTTTGATTGTTGGAGAATTTCTTAGATCCAGGATAGAACTTTTAATCAATGCAGAGGTGGAATTTAAAACCACATCTCCCACCTGGGGATTACATGTTTGAGCCACCTGCAAGGCAATGGCTAAAAATTCAGGGAATCATTCTCCATCCCTGCTTAAAAGGAAATACTGAGATTTAACAAAATCTGAAGGGTCATATGTGTATGTGTGTGTGTGTCTTGTGTCCCCCAGGGACCTTAAAATTTCTGAAAAAGTTTTACTAAAAACTTTTCAGTACATTCATGCTTCTCCTCAGGTTTTTTAAAACCAAGATCTCTCATTCCTACTCAAATTACCTAAAATCAAGGAATCATCAACTTAAGGCCTATAGGTAATACAAACATGTACGACAAAATCACACAGTGACCTGCCCTCCAGCTTTGGCAGAGGACTGTGCAAACCATAAATCACACATTGAATTTGACCTTTTTCCTATCTTACGTAGCTGAAGAAAGATCAATAGGGATTGCTGGCAGTGAGAGAGAGGGGATGTTTCTTTTTTCTAAATGGTAAGAGATGTTCAGTGAAGGAAGGAAGAAAACAATTGTATTTTAGCAACGTATTGCACCAAACGCGATCCAAGCAAGGTGCAAGAACTGATCATCATTTAACAAGGCATATTTTAGAGAAATCCAAGGTCAGAAAGCACCACTTAGTTGTAACAGGGTATTGCACTCATCTCTGTGCAGGAGGAAAGACCCCTGGCCCAGTAGGAAAATGCATAGAAAACTCTTACTTATCCCCAGGGCAGCTTTCCTGGTACTGTGTTAGAGCAAATGAGTATTACTGAACAAAAGCACCACTTGTCCTCCAGAGCCCCAGATCCAAAGTCTACAAATCAAGAGCCTTTCCAGCCTCTAATGCCAGCAAAGATGGAAAGCAGTTCCTGTGAGCTGGCCAGTTCCCTGCCCTGTGGTACCATCGCTGTCCTACACTGGTACTCTGGCTCAGACCAAGAATCCATCCAGTCCAGCCCCTAATCTCAAGTAATGGCCATAAAATGGGAATACAGGAAGAGCTGCCACAAGGAGATGTCTTGGGAAAAGGAAAGATGCGGCAAGTATCCACAGTGGGTGATGTTTCACCCAGTGGTCTCTCAGCTGTTGAGGCTTTTCTGCTCTGGAAGCTTCCTGAACCTTGTATGGTTTGTCTACTTAGCACCTCTCAGCAGATCCTTGAGTATTTGCTCAGTCTCTCCTTGAATCCACAGAAACTGCAGGTATCCACAAATTCCTTTGAAGAGGGCTCACACAGACTTCATTGAAGCGGGGCTGTCCTCCTGTGGAGGACAAAGTTTAGAAGATCAATACTTCGTCTACTCGAAATTCTTTTGAATTTCACTCTTTTTTACACTACCCTTGAGCCTTACAATGAAGAGCAATGATCAAGACTAAAGTGTAGTCGCAGTCCTGCCTTCCCCACAGGGAGTCGGATAGCAACGGAAGGAGAAAAGCCTCAGCTTCCTTACCAAAAAACTTTCTGCAGACCTAGAGACATTTCTCTTTTCCCTGTACAAGTCATAGCTCCGGATCCCTCTGCACTGCATATTGAAAGAAATCACAGATTTTTAAAGTGCACATTGGTGGGCAACACATAAAACGCTCATTCCTAAAAATAATACCTAACCAGTCTTGCATAGTCTGGACTATCTGTGAGAAAAATACTTCTTCTAATTTCACATTGAAAGAAATGCTAGGCCTCTCCAAATCTATTTTAGCCCATGCATACTAAGTAGATATACTAGGGCTATAGATACACTGCAGTGCAAGACAAAGAAAAATAATTTAACCCTTATCTTGCACAGAATTCAATACTTGGAGGAATTGGAGGAGTAGCAAAAGCAGCAGAGCTGTTTGCCACAGGTGTATGACCAGATAAAAAGTTACATGCAACCCCCAGCATCCAGTTCCTAAAGCTAGAAAGAAATTTCTATTTACCTGCAACAGTTCCCACTACGAGGACAAATAGAAAGAAGTGTAAGAAGTGGTAAAACACCTGTGAAGCCTTAATTCATAACGAACTCTAGTAATCAGACAGCCTAGCTGTAAGGAATCAGAAAAGAAGCTGGAAGAACAAAAGACTTGGAGCTGCTGTCAGGTGACCAGCAATTTCTAGTAGAAGTTGGCCACGACTCTCATCTGCACACCTCTTACAAGCACACAGCCTTCTCAGAAAGTTTAGGAGCCTAAACATAATTGTAGAGGGAATAAAGCACAAAGGATTTTTAAAATCCATAGGCTCCCCCCCACGCTTTTAGGAGAGAGAGTTCTCAGCTTTGCAAGGGCTGCAAGCTCAACTCTTGCATATTACAACTAAAATAATAAACCCCCCACTTGTTATCTCCCAGGAAAGTCCAGAATGACCACATTAGTCATAACTTAAGAGACATGAAAAAAAGGATCCATTTTAGTTCAGCTCTGACATTGACGTTCACCGAAATGCTATTCAAGATGCTTCCAACACAGGCATGGGAATGAAAATCAAGTAGTGATAAACAACTCTTGTAAATTTTTTTCCACCAATTCTCTCTCAAGAATAAGCATATATTCATATTTTGTAGACAAAGCAAAACAATCATTAGAACATTTCCATTCAAAAGGAAATAGATAAACAACTTAACCATTTATTTGACTGCATTGTATTTAGACAGCTTGTACATTTCATAACCCCACTGTTTTTGTTCTCATCAAAAAGGATAAAGGGACAGAAGAATATAATCCACTCAAAACAGCAGTCCAGTATTTTGAGATACACTTGATATTTTCATAGATGCCCACCTAATACCTGAACTCCAATATAGGTTGTAATGTTTATACAAGACCTGAAATTCTTTTAACATAGCACTCAGTTTTAGCAATGTCTTGCAGTGCCCTGAAAAATAGTTTGTGACGTACTATGCAATGCCAGTTAGATTATGCCTACTTTTCTTGAAATGATCAACCTGATTATTTCTTAAAAAAACAACATAATGCAAACATCCATACTGACATGTCAGCCAATAGCAACATTTGGGCAAATTTAAATATAAAAGTGATCAACTCCTTAGTTAGATTTGTCAATGCAAAAAGGTGAGGGGCAGAGGACTGTGTTTTAGCAACAGACATGAGAAATAACCAACTTTTCATTGCTATATTTCTTTTGAAAACCTATTTTCATCTCTTTGCAAATTCGGAACTTCCCACTTGATATCCAAATCCCAAGCAACACAGAGAACAAATCTGTTTCTTTTAATACAAACCAACACATACAGCTTCAGTATCTTCCGTAGTGAACTGCGTGTTACACAGCAGCAATATCAGAACCTTTCAGGCAATATGCTCTTTTAAAAGAAACATGCACCTATTTTGCGCAGTATTTTCAAAATGTGCATGGCGACAATTACTTCTTACAATAAACAAACAGAATTGTATTTGAAGTTTGCTCAGAAGCAATGTTTTTGGCAGTGCCTTCATGACAAGTGATTTCAGCTAACTTGTGAGTAGGCTTTTAAATCTGAAGACACCCACAGCTTAAATATTAACCAATAGAAAACTTGCCTGTCTGGCTTTTCAGTTTTTAAACATCAGCAGACACACAAGATAGCATAGTTTGCAATTTGCGATACAAGTCCAACAGCTGTTAACAAGGTATGAAACCTCCCTGATCTGTCTCCTTAGTTCAAGCAAGCCAGAGCAGTCACTACGTCCTGGACCACTGGAACATGGTTGAGAGAAATCTCTTTCAATTGATTTAACATTACCAACATTTAAGACTTAACTATGAACGAAACCTCCTGAAAAGCTGCCCAGAACAACTGGCAAACCTGAAGGATCGGGATAATGTGAACAAAAGGATTTATCATGTCACAAGGCAGTAGTGGCAACACACGGGCTTTACGCTGAACTCCAACGTGCTCTGTTGAGTAACGGACTCCAGTTTGTAACGCTTTGTCTTGGGCACCTTTTCAATATGAGTTTTCTTTACTGAGAGGAACAAAGCCCCTCAAAAGCACAAATCGTGTCTACAAGCAGAAAACTCCAAAGGGCCAATTTCCATTAAAAATCTTTATTTTCAAATACAACTCATAATTTGTACATGGTAAGAAATGCCCATCACCATGTGCGATTGGTCTGTGCAAAATAAGGCTTTCCTTTAAATCCAGTTTTCCTGCACAGGGCTCTTTTCCAAATGTTACTGGAGGTAGGGGTTTTGTTGGTTTTGTTTTTAAATGTACAGTAATTAGAAA
>VYZV01044261.1:179-10354 GCA_013401275.1 Pandion haliaetus
GTCTTATGTTAGGGGGGGGAGAGTAAGCTTCTTTAGAGAAGACTCTTCTTGATCATTAATATGTATAAGATTATTTCCTTTAGGCTAAATCTACTCTCGCTATATAAAAAGTCTAATTTCAATTTGCTGTTTCTATCTTTAGTGTTTTACAAGGGAAAAAAATACTGCTTTTCTGACTTACCATGCTATACCAATGATTTCTCCATACTCATTTTGATAAGCTACAATTTCAAGCAGAGCTGAAGATGAAACTAATTTTACAGTTCACCAGATTTTGGGGAGGAAAAGAGAAACTTAGCTTCATTTTTATTAACGCTGCCACATTCATGAATCAATTAAAAATAAAATAAAATAAGNAAAAATAAAATAAGGTGTTTATTAGTAGGCATTTTGCTCTGAAGCCAGATCAAGGATTCAATGTGTGTGGCTTTAAAGGCCTTAAAACTTTAAAAACAAAATACGGGAATTTCTTTGTGGAAGGAAACCTAGTTAAATATAAACTGAGCTTCTCTTACTGTTTGATAGTGCTATAGACAGCCGTGTTCATAGCAGCTGTTCTTTGTGTCTTTTCCAATCAGTAGTGGATAGAGATTGCCAAGAGATTGACTGGCTTTGCTGTAGGCAGCTGTTAAAAAGGCAAATGTTAGTCTTCCACTACTATTTGGAAAAGCTGTTAATAGGTACTTGTTCTGAAGATAATCTTGGCAGAAGGGAAAGCACAAGTGTGAAGATAGTCTAAGAATGATAGCTGTCATCCTAAAGCTGGGCAGGGAATCAATGAGGAAGTTCTCTTCTGTCTGTTGGGTCACTTCCATACTCTTCAGATGCAGGTAGAAGAGTGGTTATTCTTTTCCAGTACTCAGAAGTAATTTTTTAGGTTGTAAGGCAAGTACCAGCCAAAGCTGATAAGAAACAGGAATAAAACACTTTGAGTAAGAATATTTGGTCTTCTCTGGAAATAAGGTCTTTTCACAGACGTTCCTTGTTATTGCAGAGCCCTCATCTGAATTTTCCTTTGGGTGTCTGTCTGCAGTTACTAAATACATTTTAGGTTAGTCTCTGTATAGAAGCCACGGAACAAGATGTTCCAAATTATTTTCTTCAGACATCAAGTTTCCAGTCACTTCCAGGCTTTGGGATTCAACCACAAAGATATTTTGTCATGAACAGGAAATACTGTTAAGAGTCGTGTGGGAAAATTCAGTTCCAATTAAGTTCTCTTCTGTGGATAAATGGGACTCCAGAAAATAAGGTAGCGGAAAAAGTGTCTTGTCCAAGAGCTGAAAAAAGTTCTTTTATTTGTTCTTTAAAGATGTTAATCACTTCAAGAGAAAAGAAAAAAAAAAAAAAAAGTCCTCCTTATGCATGTCTAAAATAAACTTTCACTAATTGNAAAATAAAATTTCACTAATTGTTTTTATTGTTACAGTCTATCCTGACATTTGCACCATTAGTCTAGTAGCTGTTGGGGATATGAATAAACATGTGGATAAGCTACTTTTCTGGGAAGATGTATATGGCTTTGACATGTCTTGCATGAAGAAAGCTGTAATTCCAGAAGCTGTTGTGGAGGTGCTGGATCCAAACACACTGATATCCACAGCCAGTGTCATTAAGGTACCATGCTTCTTAAATTGTTAGTAGTCAGACTAGAGGTTTCCTTTTTTTATGAAGGACGGGAAAAAAAATATGCACACATGAACTTTGGCATCTTCAAAATTATACAAATGCAATAAGGTTCTTGGTGTTAAGACTGTAAGACTTATATGAATTGCTTTTTTTTTTTTTTTTTACCCAGTTTGAGCTCTTAATAAAGTAATCTTCCCACGTTTAGGTTGTTCTCTTCTACGTTTTCTTCTGTGCAAACCCTAATTAAACTATACCAAAAAAACCCCAGGAATATAGAGTCTTCTACTTGGCTTCCCTCTTTACTTCAGTCAGTGTACTGAGTTGCAGAGGGTCTTCTTACCTATTTCTGTGTCAAGCTAGCTGGCTTTAAAGATCTTCCATTGGAGGGTCACTCACTATCACCCATAGCTTCATCCAACAGAATGACCATGTCTGAAAAGGCAACAGCAGTTTCTGCAGTACTCACTGAATTAATTTTAAGCTAACTTCTCTGTATTGTCTTTCTGTATGGCAGCTTTTCTCATGGGGAATAGCAGCACAGTTGGTAATGATTCCTATGAGAGAACAGCTACATGACAATACATAATTCCAGAACACTTGACTAGTTTGAAATTCTGATGAACTTAGTGATTAGTAATAATTTGAACAGTTCAGATCAAATTGAGAGGACTGTTATAAAACAAGGTATTTTTTTTGTCACAATGGTATTTTAATTATTGTTCATGTAATTACTTTTCTATTGTAAAACACTTAAGGCAATAATATTACTGCCCTTCAGTGGGAATTGCCTGTTTAGTAAAGAGGTGATTTCTGCTTAAGTGCATTCCTATCCTATTTTTATACAGAAGAAAATGGGTTTACGTAATTCATCGCTGAACTTGACACCATTACTGAGAGTAGTTCTAGTCTCTTCCAGCATAGAAACTACTTGCTATGGGCAGTTGTCATCCTGCCCACAAAAGCAGTAACAGGTGAAGTACACTTCTGTTGTAAGCATATCCTGATGCAAATTATTGTTTCAGCTTTTCTTGTCTATGATTTTCTTACAGAGGAGATTTAAAAGTATTAAGTTTTTTATATCGGGTATTCAAGTATAGGAAGTACTGAGACTGATATTTCTTTAACTTCAATAGTGACTTTGGCCTTCTTGTGCATCTCTACTTTTTTCTTTTTTTTTTTTACTTCAGGATTCTTTATTTGTAGATGTTGAAGTCATTACAGATATGTCTTACAGTTTACTCTCTGAGCTTGTTGACTAGACTCCCTCTAGAGTCAGTGAAATAAAAATCCTAAGGACATCTATAATAAATTATGTGACTTGAGGCTTAAAGTGTCTGTTTTCCTTGAGTGTAAGGAGAGAGTAGAGTGATCAACTCAGCTGTTGAAATATACTTTGTAGACCTGTCATTACAGGTGTTGTGATTTGACCTCAGCTGGCAACTCAGCCCCACACAGCCACTCACTCACTCCCCCCGGTGGGATGGGGGAGAGAATCGGAAGGGTAAAATTGAGAAAACTCGTGGGTTGAGGTAGAGACAGTTTAACAGGTAAAGCAAAAGCCACGCACTCAAGCAAAGCAAAACAAGGAGTTCATTCACCACTTTCCATTGGCAGGCATCTCCAGGAAAGCAGCGCTCCATCATGCGTAACGGTCACTTGGGAAGACAAACGCCATCACTCCGAACATCCCCCCCCCCCTTTCCTCCTTGTTCCTCCAGCTTTATATGCTGAGCATGATGTTTTATGGTATGGAATATCCCTTTGGTCAGTTTTTTGTCCCAGCTGTGTCCCCTCCCAACTGCTTGTGCACCCCCAGCCTACTGGCTGGCAGGGTGGGGTGAGGGGCAGAAATGGCCTTGGCTCTGTGCAAGCACTGCTCTGCAGCAATGAAAACATCTTGGGATTAATAACACTTTTTTCAGCACATATCTAGAACATAGCCCCGTACTAGCTACTATGAAGAAAATTAACTCTATCCCAACCAAAACAAGCACATTCTCCACCCCTTACTCCTTTACATCATGCCGAGGTACCGCACTATCCAGTACAACCTCATTAACCACCACCACCCCTTCCCATCCTTTGATATAATACACAGATATCATGCTCTTAGTCTATGGATCACCCCTGTCAAATGTCCACAGATGTCCACAAAAGGTCCACTGAGTTAATTGAGTCCATGACTTTGGGCTCCATCTGTTATGGTGGACAACCACCCTTAGTAAATGAATATGCACAAAACAGAGGTACTGAGATCAAGAATCTGAGGCCGTAATTCTTAGCCATCTGACAGGTTTGTGCAACGAGTGAAGCATAGACACTTTTCTCACCTGCCTTTTTTTTTTTTAACAACTTTTTGCGTGTTCTCATTCAGGTGAAAGTGTAGTTGAATATTTCTTGCAAATAGGCCAAGTTTGGTATACAGAGAATGAAGGACGTATAAGGTGCTCTAAATGATCAGCTGCATGGATAAGTTGAGCTCTATCAGTTTGTGAGGCAAACAAATACATTAAAACAACATCTTGACCTGAAAAGTGTTGATAACAATAACTATAGTTAAATGTGCCTAATGCAGTCTATAAGCTGCTGTCATTTTGGAAGCAAAATGCTTTACTGGTAATAGTACATGTCCCTTTAATGTATACTGTCATGAGCAGTCACTGTCCAGCTCAGGTATATATGCTTAGCGGATTTTGTCATCGTGCAGCATTTTGCAGAACTGTTACGCTTAATGGTTTTATACTCATTTGTTCTCAGTAGAAACTGTGATTTTTAAAACAACCTTAAGTCAATGCATGAGCTAGTTTGCTGGAGTTATGTTACAAAGTAGTAAAATTAATGAGTTGAGCAACAGTGGCATTATAGGTAAATTGTTTTAATCAATAGCTATTCCACAGAACAAATTGTTTATATTTTCTAGGGGAAGTTTTAAAATGTTCCCATTCGTCATAAGATTATTACAGAAGATACTTTAGAGTGTTTGCTCAGATTAGCTGCTGCTTGTTTTGTGTAGTTTGTCATACAACTTTTCAGGAAGCAAAACATTACCTAAAGAAAGATAAGGCAGCGTCAAGAAGTATTGCTTAATAATGTATATGACATTTAACTTCAGTGGTATATGACCTTCTTGGATAAAGCATTTTAACCAAGTACGTAAACTAAAGAATTTCATACAGTGAAAAAACGTGGTGGAATTTTTATGAACCACTGAAAATTGAAGCTTGTTGCTCTTTAAAATCACAATATTGAAATGTAAGTTGCAATTTGATTTGACGTTGTTATCATTGTTACCTGTTGTTTTGTATTGATTTCAAAATAGCGAAGCAGTTCTCTGCCTCATGTTCCTTTTTTCCTCTGTTCTGTTACTGGTATTTCACACACTGATAGACTGCATGGTTTTGCTGCCATTCAGATGGACGTCCACAGGCTGGAGAAGTGGGCCCATGGGGGTCCTGTGCAGAGGGCTCGGGGCAATCCAAGGGCAATGCAAAAATCCTGCAGAGGAGAGGGAAGAATAGCCCCACACATCAACAGAGGCGGTGGCCCTACAGGCTGGAAAGCAGCTTTGTAGAAAAAAAATTGTGGGTCCTGGTCAACACCAAGTTGACCATGAGCCAGCAACACACACCCGCCCTTGTGGCAAAGGCAGCCAACCAGCCTCCTGGGCTGCATTAGGAAGAAGACTTGTCACCAGCAGGTCGAGAGAGATGCACCTTCTCTTGTACCGCAGGGAGATGACTTCTGGAGTGCTGTGCCCAGTCCTGGGTTCCCCAGTGCAAGAGTGAGGTGAAGGTACTGGCGTGAGTCCAGCGAAAGACGGCAAAGGTGGCGAAGGGACTGGAGCATCCGTGATGTAGGGAGAGGCTGAAAGAGCTGGGGTGGTTTTGTCCGGAGAAGAGGAGGCTCGGTGGAGATCTTCTCCGTGTGTATAAATGCGTGGGGGGGGTGTGGGAAGTACAGGAGGTGGGTCCAGACTCTTCTCAGGGGCAGGACAAAAGCGATGGGTGCAGATGGAACTCCAGGTAATTGCCTTTAAAAGTCAGGAAGCACTATTTTACTGTGAGGGCAATTGAAGAGTGGCCCGGGTCGCCCAGAGAGGCTGTAGAGCCTCTATGCTGGGAGATATTTGGAAGCCCTCTGAACGTGGTCCTAAGCGACCTGCTCAAGTTGATGCTGCTTTGAGCAGGGGGTTGGACTAAGTGATCTCCAGAGGTCCCTTTCGTTCAACCTCAGTTATTCTATGATCAATACGAAACTAACCTGGCAAATCAAAAAAAGCCCAGTTTTAATCCATATCAGTTTCATACTGTAGCTTACCATGTGGCTGCATGAATAAGGAGTAAAACTTGTGAAGATGCGTGCGAAAGCTACTTAATCTCAACAATGGGCAACTGTCACCAAGAGCAGCTTTCTTGAACAGTAAGCTATTATATCTAGTTCCATACTGCTACTAGTCAAAGTGTTTATTTTGGCATTTGGGAAGAGGGGGTTTAGGTGTTTTTTCAGTGTGCAGATAGGATTAGGTGGTTTTTAAGTCTCTTCCCATTTTTGGAGAGCTGCATTAGTATTGCCCTAGGAGAGTTGTCATCTTACAGGAACAACTGAACAACCTTCATCCAAAGGAAGATCTTAATTTAAATTCAGCACTGTTACTGACAGAATTGTATTATTCCTTTCGACAGCGTATCGACTGTAATACTGCATCCGCTCCAGACTTAGAATTCTCTACAGATTTCACCCTGACCATTACAACAAGCACAAAGTGTACGGTAAGACAATTTTAGTTTCTTCATATATGGTCGGTATTGCATTGGACTAATAGACAATGCGTTTATTAAGCTTCATTTATCATCAGTCCTTGCCTTGAAACATTTGTTTCTGCAGTACTGAGAGTGTCAAATGAGCCCTTTTTATAAAGAGAGATGGATGTAAAACTCCAGTAATAGTGTTACAGTATAATGCAGGTAGATGAGGAAAGGGAAAGGTAAGGAGCCTTAGCATTGGGGTTGTTCTGTTTTGTTCTCTAGCCCATTTTCTGAAGTAAAAGTTTTTTGTTCAGACATGTTACCACCACTGTGCTCAAGAATGACGCAGTCACTATTCTCAGAAGAACTTTTCTGAGTTTAGTAAAAAGCGTGAAAAACAAAATAGATATGGGAAAGGTAGACTATAGCTCAGGTAGTAAACATCTAGCAGCTTATACGGGAAAGAGTTTCCTAAATGGGGAAGTTCCTGAACTTCACATGGGAAGACTGAGGGGAAACAAATACAGCATTAGAATCTGAATCTGAATCCGAATCCCAGGGTTTTTACTGGATCTGTTTTATTTATTGTATGCAAGTTAGTATTTTTACTGTATGTAAGTTAATATGATTTATATTCAAAGGAACACTGACTCTAGAAAGGCTGTGGGATTTGATTGGAAGGGAGTCCTAGTTACAGCCAACACAAGCTTATTCATCTTAATATTACAGACTATGCTGCACTAAATTGAGTGAAGAATCTCCAGCAAATCTGAGTCTGTGATCTCATTCAGTTGAGTACTATTTGTCTATAAAACACTAGTCAATATGAAAAGAAAGAAAAAGAGGGGGGGGGGAGGGGGAAAAGCTTCAGTTTGAGCGTTAGAATTAAAGGAAAACTCAGTACTAGGGCATCTTTCAAATACTTCAAAGCTTTGAAGTTGTGCCTACGTTGTTCAGTATGAATTTACATGTATACACATTCATTTTGTGGCTTTTTTTCTTGGTAATTCAGTATCTGGTAGTTATGAGAAAACAGAGAAACACTGATTTTTGGATTAATGAAAAACGTGCCCTATTTTTCTTTCTGCAAGGGCCCATGCAATTTATATGGTGTGTTTTGTGTTCCATTTTTGACCTATATGTCAAGGAAGTTACCTAAATATTTTTATTTAACATACTTCATGTAAGGATGTGAGTGACTTCTGAAATCAAGATGTTATGAATGTGTTTAAAGCTAAAACAACTTAGGTATTCCAACATGAATATTTAGAATTGTTTAGATTGGTACCTGTGTGAGGATACCTCTTTGATTTGACTTAGTTACGATGCACAGTTTGCTTTCTTCGCTGGAATAGGGAAGAAAAGAATCAAATAGAGAAGGATTTTTCTAGTGTTACTGTTAGGCAGAGCAGTTGGGATAAAGATGAAGTACAGATGAGGAAGTCTGCTGGTGGCTTAGATTAAAGTAATGCGTTGAGTTTTTGAACACTAAATGATAATCAAAGGCAGGATGACCTCATTTTTACAGATTTTATGATTGCAATAATACGCTTTTGACATTCAACATCAATTATAAATGCTTTCTACCAATTTATTAAAATATCCTCATCAAATTTGACAAAAGCTTTTGTATTAGGCTCTGAGATCTGTAGTAAAAACTGAAATTTTTGTAGTCTAGTGTATTGTGATACTTCTGCTGGGAGTTTCATGCTTGGCTTTAGCCACAGCACATCTCGTAACAGAATCAAGTCCAAAGGGGTAATTGGTAGCTAATTTTTAATATATTGCGATAAGTCTGCTACAACTGGTTTATTTGGTTTTTGCATGTGTATATGAGGAAGAGGTGCAGGCTTCCTCTGATAATGTAAACACTTAAGCTGACAACAAAATCTTGGATACCTATGTCAAGCAACGTAATACTTGGTTTTGGATGGGTCTGCCTGTTCACGCTGCTGCATTTGCCACCCCTTTTGCTGTAATAACAGGATACGTAAGAATTTGTTGGTGTTATAAAGTGAAGTTTTCCCACGTATATAATTCAAAACATTGCTATTAGTGTGAGTTAGTAGTTATGTACAAACCCTTCATAATTATTTGTCAATTATCACCAAATTAAGTAAAGACACAGTAACCTCTTGGTTTTTACTAAATGGAAATCTATATGTTTAGTTGAGCCTTCACAAAACAAATCTCCTATTTTTAGTGTCATAGAGTCATGGAATAATTCTAGTTGCCTCAGGGCAGGGCCAGCTTTGATTTCAGACCAAGCTCTGGTGCAGCCCTGGGTTAATTTTCTTAATGTGGCTGGCCACTTTTGAATAACTGATTAGTTAAACAGAAATCTTTACAAAAACTTCATTTCTGTTCTTTGATTCTCTGGTATCATTGACTTACAAATCAAGATGTAAACCTGCATTTTATGACTTGCAGGGAGAGGGGGAGGGAAGTGGGGGAAGAGCAGTGTTTCTGAACTTTTGCAGCGAATGCAGGTTCTAAAAAATGATCAGAACTCTGTAAAGTATTTTGCACTTCATCATTTAGGTTTATTGACACTTTGAGTGAAATTTCCACTCTTTCTATGATGGATTGTAGAAGTTTAGTTGGGGCTTGACAGTTCATCCATCATATCAGGCTGCCTAACCTTGCAGTAAATGAACAATAAAAGTCCATTATTTGTATTGAGAATTTTTGAGGAGATGCTTTAAGATCGCAATTTGTCCTTTGAAAATAACATTTGATGTTTTTTGTTTGCATCTGTGTTTTATTGTTCTGCTGGCTTTTTAATTTTTTTGCACAGAAAGAGAAAGCTGCTTGTATTTCCCCAAATTCTAGATTTTTTGGTACATGTCTGTTCTGATTTTTGCATTTTTAAATATGAACATTGTAAAATACTTTTGCTTTATTTACAAAAAAGAAAAATCACAAAAATAACTATTTGGAAATCCATCCTCATATGCTTGTATATATCAGGTTTTCTTCGCTCACAACCAAAAGTTCATTTCAAAGCAGCTTTTTGTCAGCCCTTTCCATGCCATTTGGTTGTCTTATTCCTAGTGCTGCCATCGACAGCAAAGCTAACTTCAGACCACTGTTACCATCAGAACTAGGATCCCCTCTGTTAAGTGGTCTGTCTTTAAAAACCAAACAAGTGGAAAGCTTGGGTGTGCAGTGATAAGTTAGTTGTTTTGTGGAGCCTATTGCAGATCAGCCGCTAGTTTGCACTGCATCATCCGGTTGCGGGGAGCGTGTTTCCATGTTGCTTCTTTCCAAGGCACTGCATGGGTGCAGAGGAGTATACGGTAGCCGTTCTTACGCGGAAATGTGTCAACATCGTGGTTGCTGCTGCTGAGCTTGTTTTTACAGAAGCTTAGCACTGATGGGAAGTAATTTAGCAAGTACTCAGAGAAAAGAGTTGCATCCTCGTCTAGCTGGAGTATGCAACATAACGTTAATGGTTGAAGAGCTAAACTTCTAGCTGACAACTCTGGGGGCATTAGCCATGTTGGGGCTGTTGCTTCCTCCCATCAGCCTGTGTGTGTGTCTGTGGTAATAGGATGGTAAGTTGTAAAAGCTGAAAGCAATCGGAGCCATAATGCAGTCTTTTTACCAACTCATTACCACATTTGCTTTGCTTATGACTTGAATTACCCCCAGGACCCCTCAGGCAGGAGAGGTTGCACTGCACTTTTTCATTTCTGTGGCAAGATGTTAAGTATCGCTAAAATCTGACCTTAGTTTTTCCTCAGTCTCTTTTTTTTTTTTTTTTTTTTCTCTTCCCATTTTTTAGTGCAAGTGGTTGAA
>VYZV01044261.1:10452-20465 GCA_013401275.1 Pandion haliaetus
TTTTTTTTTTCCCTTCCCCCTTTTAGTAGATAGTGTTTGAAATTCTGTGTTTATTTTCAGTCTCAACAGAGAAGTTGACCTCTTCTTGATTTCCCCATACTTTATTTCTGTTCTTATGAATTGTTCTGGTAAACACTACTGAGAGGATTTTATAAAGGATGAGGGAAAGCTTCACCTAGGGGGGAGTTAGGATCAGACGTTTTTATTCTGTTCTTCGGCTGGACGGAGCACAGGAAGGTTAACCTCTCAAGCCTAGCACTATCCTTTGGGACTTGCCACCCACCTCTTTCTCATCCTTTGAATTACCTACCCACCCCCCATGCCTCCCCCCGCCGCCATTTTGCTTTGTCACTTTTTAGTGCAAACATTTACTTCCTGAAAATTGATAATGCAAGTGCTGAAATAGGTATTTCTCTTCTTTCTGGATATTATTACTGTTCTTGCTCTGGGAAGGCCTTCTTGCCGACCTCTTGGCTAATTATCTGGTTGTATGATAGTGCCACTTAATTGTACTAGAGGTTGTTTGAAAACCGTGCAGTTCAGTAGGCAATAGGCTGTTCTCTGTTTTTAGATAAATGGACTAAGGACATAGATGCCCAGACTTAGTGATGAGCTTGTGTGAAATAGAACAACTATGCAGTTCCCAAAACCTAAGAGCACAGTAGTAATTGACACATACGTGATTCATCTGTCCTTCCACCTGTAAATTATTTTAAAATACTCTCATACTTTTGTATGACCAAAAAAAACCCCCTAGGAGAGTATTAAGTGATGCTTGTAACAGATCAGCCTGATGTCTCTCTGTAGGTGCATTGTAAGTGTATTGCTCATGAACCTGTAATGCGTTTGAGTCATATCCTTAAAAAAATGCTTAATGCTCTAAATAGGGTTTTTTCCAGGTGTTCAGCAGAAATAAACATTTAAAATGTCACCTTGTGCGTGGTGCTTAGGCTTTTAGAAGTTGGGGGGATGAAGTCAAGGCTTTTTTCAGAGCACATACTCTTTCTGTTGATTTTTCTTTTGTTATTACTGTGATTTACCACAAAGTAGTATCTTTTAGCATTAAGTTTATTTATCATTATTCTAGCTTTCAAAGATTGAAGATTTTCAAAGCCTGAAACGGTTGCATGGAATCATTATATGAAATTGTTTCAAAGTACTTTTAGTGCAAGTTGACTTGATTTCAGTTTTACGAAGATAATGGCCAAAAATAAATTTAATTAGCCTGCAAAAGTGCATTTCCCTAGTAAAGAGCTAGGGTTTGTCACTGCTGATTTTAATGAGACATCTGGCTGATATCAGTTAGTAGATGCTGCTAGGAAAATATTCCATTAATTGTATTCTAAGTTGATCACTGTGTGAGCTTTTGAGATAAAATATAATGGTGATTACCCTCAGTGTAGAAATCAATTGACAAACTTTCTCTTTTGTTTGCGAGCATTTCCCCTGTGAGTCCATCAAGGTTGATCTTTCCTAGCTGAATAACAATATCCCCTGGGAGGAAAATGGCAGTATCTCTTCATTGCTCCCAGGAGATGTTGTCAAAGAGCAGGGGATGTGTATAAAAAGTGGGAGGGAGGAAGGGGCTGAAAGAAGGATAATGAACTAGAGGACGTGACTGATGTATTAAAACCTTTAGGAGGAGAAAGGAAGTTGAGTTGACTGGAGAAAATTATTTTGACTAAGGAAAAATCTTTGCTTTTTAAAATCTTCTTAAATATTAGACAGTTTCGTTTCTTAATGTTCAATCTTCCACTTGGGAGCCAACAACAAGTATTAGCATATTAGTCTTTAATTCTGACCTTGGGTGAAAAACTAAATTTTTTCAGCTGAAAGTTGAA
Source organism: Pandion haliaetus (assembly GCA_013401275.1). Classification (NCBI taxonomy): domain Eukaryota; kingdom Metazoa; phylum Chordata; class Aves; order Accipitriformes; family Pandionidae; genus Pandion; species Pandion haliaetus. Next base: position 12,294 of record VYZV01044261.1, read on the forward strand.
AATGTGGCTTTGGGTACCACCGTTAAACATACCTTGAATGCCCGATTTCTGTTTAAAGGGAAGACTATCACGTTACAAAGCGGGATTTATCCTTCTGATCTGTTTAGTTATTGGTAGCCTCCTTTACAGCAATCTCCAGATTCTTAGTCTTTTTAAAACACAAAATTGTTGGGTTTTTAATAGGGAGGGGTTTCTTTTCCCTATGATAAAAATGCAGCAACTCTGCCCTGTGGATGACAAACATTCCATCTCCATGCTTGGATAAACTCCATCAAAAGCACATTATCTCCCACTTCTGTGGCCAGCTGTCTAATTGTATTTGTTGTAGCCACTCACTGTTGGAAGATGATACATACTAGTGAAGAGCAAGAATGATAAATAAATCACTGTAGGTGATAGCGATGATGATAATTTTTAATTTCCTTGTTCCTAAGTGAGTTGGTAAGGTTGCCTTTACGAGTTCTCATAAGGCATTGAGCAGCCTCATTTGTTTTATCCTGTTAAAATGCTGCATGTACAGCCAGCCATTTTCTTTGGAAAAAAGCCTTAGTATTCCGATATTCAGCTAAGCGCTCTGAGTGGAAGAGTATAAGTAATACGTAATAGATTAATATTAGTACGTATGTTAAAGCTCTTTGTGATCTTAATATATTTGGTACATGTTACGTGAATGAATGGGGAAAAAATAGGCTCAAAATAATTTATCTGGGAGGGAAGAAACATATGTTGAAGACAAGTGAATCTCACTGGGAGGATGTGCTTCGTTTACAGTTTTTTCGTATGTCTGCATGAACACCTTTGAAACCCTCAGTGGTGGATGAAGACCGTAAGCTACTTCACATGAACTCTTCATCAAAACCTGGGTTTGATAAAATCAGGTAGAAGTTAGTGGCTGCTATTGTAATTTCAGGAAGATTTTATTCGTAGTTGAGTGAACTCTTTTTGTTGACCTTTAGAGGATGATGCTTTGCAGTCTCTGTAATGTACACCTATTCCTAAATATTTCCTTAGTTCTTTATGTGACCTGTTTAGTTCCCTGGGTAAATATGGAGACTTTGTTCTGGGGTTGGAGTTTTTGTCCTCATATCTCTCCTTTTCTCCTGGCAATTTATTTGAGAGCAGAAAGCAGTGTTTCCTAATATTTGACATCCTTTGAGGCTAGAGCATGTGTCAGGCTAGAGTTGCAGTTATTTATTACCAGTTTAGAAGTAATTAATTTTGTTTTTCTCTTTTATGGTATTCAAGAGACTGGCACTTGAAAGATTCTTCCAGAGAAGGCTTAAGTTTTTGCTGTTTAGTCATTTGTGAAGTTGTAAATGAGCTGTCAAAGATGGAGCAAAAAGATGAGAAAAACGGCAATGGAAGGAAGAAATAACTGTTATCATTATGCCTAAAAAAACCCAAACAAACAAACAAAAAAAAAAACAAAAAACAAAAAAACCCCCCAAAAAACCCCAAAAAACCCACAACCCCAAAACACGGCAGCTGTTGTAAAACATCATCTAGAATTTATGGGGCTGTTATTTGCTTGTTCCATTTCTTCTTTAGTTTGACTTCTTGTAAAAAAGATGCCACTTTTAATAAAAATCTGGCCAGCCCTGTATTCCATTTTAATATGCTTGTGTCTCTGATTGCTTCTAGTATGCCACTTGTAAGTGATTTTTTTTTTTTCCCCTTATATTTTGCTGCTTAGCTGCATGTGTTAATTTTTACAGCAAGGGAGGACTTAATCTTCCTTCAGGCTCTGAACACTGGAAATGTCTTTCTTTGTAGTATTGAATATTTAATAGAAGTTTGTGATTGACTGTTACGGCTACTGCAATTTGTAGTAGTGTTCAAAAGTTAAATGAAAGGAAAATGTTTTGAACTGCACTTTTACAGAATTATTTCACTGAAATGTGCTTAAATACAAAAGATAAGTATTGTGCGTTTCAGCATAAAACCACCAAGTAATGAATGAAAAAAAAATATTAAGATGTAAGGGAAGTTATAAATTCCTAAAAAGAACATAGTAACTCGAACCAAAATTTTATAGCTAGTTTTGTATTATCTGGTATTTCAACTTCGATTTGTGTAGGTTTTTAGATTTGTGAGATTTTGTTTTTAAATGTACAGGACTAGTGATTGTAAATAAAATTGTAGAAAGCATCATTTGCATGTACTTTACTTTGGACTTTTTTTTTCTTTTCTTTTCTTTTCCCAGGGCATTAATGTTGGGTACGAGATCGTTTCTGTAGTGGTGCAAGGCTTACACTAATACACCTTAAGGAGGTGGGGGTGCAGGGTATTTTGGTTAGGGTTTTTTAGCACTTGCATTTGGGAGTATTGAAATAGGCTTTTGTAATGCAGTCAGATTTCAGTTTTTCATAGGCCTTTCAAGGAAGACTTCCTTCTGCTTCATGTAGAAGCAGAAGGCATAATGTTTTTGTGTAAAGCTTTTCACAAAACATTAAGAGGAGAAATAACTAGAATTGTGTTGCAGCTTTGAATCCTGTGATACTTTGCCAGTGACATAGAATCATAGAATCATTTAGGTTGGAAAAGACCTTTAAGGCCACTGAGTCCAACTCTAAACCTAGCACTGCCAAGCCCACCACTAAACCATGTCCCGAAGTTCCACATCTACACGTCTTTTAAGTACCTCCAGGGATGGTGACTCAGCTGCTTCCCTGGGCAGCCTGTTCCAATGCTTCACAACCCTTTTGTGAAGAAATTTCTCCTGATATCCAACCTAGACCTCCCCTGGTGCAGCCTGAGGCCGTTTCCTCTGGTCCTTTGGCTTGGGAGAAGAGACCAACACCCACCTCGCTACAATCTCTTTTCAGGTAGTTGTAGAGAGGGGTAAGGTCTCCCCTCAGCCTCCTTTTCTCCAGACTAAACAACCCCAGTTCCTTCAGCCGCTCCTCAGAAGACTTGTGCTCCAGGCCCCTCACCAGCTTTGTTGCCCTTCTCTGGACACGCTCCAGCGCCTCGATGTCTTTCTTGCAGTGAGGGGCCCAAAACTGAACCCGGTACTGGAGGTGCGGCCTCACTGGGGCTGAGGACAGGGGGACAATCGCTTCCCTAGTCCTGCTGGCCGCACTAGTTCTGATCCAAGCCAGGATGCCATTGGTCTTCTTGGGAACCTGGGCACACTGCCGGCTCACGTTCAGCCGACTGTTGACCAACATTCCCAGGTCCTTTCCTGCCGAGCAGCTTTCCAGCGGCTCTTCCGCAAGCCTGTAGCGTTGCATGGGGTTGTTGTGACCCAAGTGCAGGACCCGGCGCTTAGCCTTGTTGAACCTCATACGGGTGGCCTCGGCCCATCGATCCAGCCTGTCCAGTTCCTTCTGTAGAGCCTTCCTACCCTCCAGCAGGTCAATGCTTCCACCCAACTTGGTGTCGTCTGCAAACTTACTGAGGGTGCACTTGATCCCCTCATCCAGATCATTGATAAACTTACTAAACAGACCTGGTCTCAATACTGAGCACTGGGGAACCGCTTGTGACCGGCCGCCAACTGGATTTAACTCCATTCACCACAACCCTCTGGGCTCGTCCATCCAGCCAGGTTTTTAACCAGCAAAGATTACACCCATCCAAGCCATGAGCAGCCAGTTTTTGCAGAAGAATGCTGTGGGAAATGGTGTCAAAGGCTGTACTGAAGCCTTTGACATGGCAAAGAAAACTTTCTTTCTGCATTAAAGATACACTGTCATTGACGGCTATTTGGAAGAGCAAATGTTTTGCTGCTCCTAGAATAGCTGAATTCTTTGAACACGAAAAGATTTATAAAATTGAGCTGTAACAAAAAAAAGCTGTGCTCTGGATTTAAGATGTTGCGGTAGGAATTAATTGTTAACATTTGTACTTACTCTGTGCTAGATGAATAAAACCAGACCATCATAGTAAGGCTATATGGTTTATTCTTTGAATTCCTAGATTGCTTAAAGCAAAGCTTGGGTGGCTGTAAGAAGCTGTCAACTTTTCTGTAGTATGAAGAAATCATTAAATTGGGTGTAAAGAACAAGGTGGTTCTTTGACGTAGGCCCACCTGCTCTTTAGACTAAGGTTTTCTAGATTAACTGCAAATTTGAGGCTTCCCTTTCTCTTGGGTTCCTTTCTTGCTTTCTACAAAAAGGTCTTAGAGCTATGCTGAGATCCTGCCCGCCCACCCTGTATTTTAGCATAGAAGCAGCCCAACCTGTTTCTTTTGATAAAACTCAGTTGAACGATCAGTTTCATACACAGATGTATTGGAATGGGCGGTATGAATTGTTAAAGGGAATTGAGAAAACAGCATCAGTAGCTAACTACTTAACAGTTTAAACTTTAAAATAGGCCCGAGACCATCTCAGCCTTGAAACTCATTATGACTGTCCTTACTGATGACTTTTCTTGTTCTACAACTTTGTCTGGTGGCTTTTAGGAAGGCCGGGTGTGCTCGTTTTAATGAGCCTGTAGGTATCTATGTAGCTGGCTTGAGATCTCTTAGGCCTGGGGCAGATCAAATGTGACAAAACAGCTCAAAAGCAGAAAGATCTCAAAGGCAGCAGTATATTTAAAAATTTAAACATAGCATGGTGTTTGGATGAGCATGTAAACATACATAGGCTTTAGAGGACCATACAGAACAACCCTTTTCTTGAGAAGAGCTGGTGAATTTAATAATTCCTATAATGCATCTGTTCAGAAATAAAACTGAATTTACTTCATTAAAGTAATGTATAATTTGGATAAATGGAATGCCTTTTAAAGTGCTATGTTATTGGCAGGAGAACACATGCAATCTAGCACATGAAATCTTCCATGTGAAAGCAAGAAGAGGAAAGGAAGAAGGTAGTTAACTTAGGCTGGAGTTACTGGGAGGCTTTACGATAGACTTGACCTTATGTTTATTACCTAGGTATAGGCAAATAACTGTACTTCTGTTGAACAGCAAGTTTAAACTTTTTGTTTGGTTTCTCGTTTTACTGGTTAAGCCACAGACTGTGTGCATCAAAGTGGAATATATTTGATCTGTGCATTTTCACTTTCTGTATCTTTATATCTGTAATTGGCTTGTAAAATAGCTGCCGCGGTGAATATTAAAACAAATTTTGCAGCTGGTCAGTAACTACTGCGTTTGGTATTAGACTTTTTGTTTTCCTGAAGATTTAAAATAGGAGGGGAGAAATTTCTATCTGGAGATTAAACGTAATGTTGTTAAATGATGGCAGGTTGCCTGAAAATGTTTATTAAAAACAAAGTACATAGTTGTAAGCAATTTCACAAAGAAAAATTGTCAAACAAAGTGCGTGTGGTTGGTTTTTTTTAGTTGGCTCAAAACCGTCTTGAAATTGTATTAATAGAAGATACTCATTAGATTTCTAAATTACACTATGTGCTCTTACAGTTAGTTTTCAAAACATTATTCAAGCACTCTACTGTATGTATTTAACTTTAAGCATGTAATTTCCATCTGACTATGCAGGACTGGGGTTGCCTGTTGACATAGCTCATCAGGGAGTGTGTGTTTTGGTTTGGGGGGGGGGCACCCCTCACCCAGTTTTAACTGACCAATGTTTGAGCAGTTTTGGGGAATACCTGAAGCTGTTCACAGGAGTTTATCCTTAGAGACTTGAGGAATTTATTTCGTTAGAATTTTTTTCTGTACTTTTTTTTTTTCTTTTGGCTCAAATTATTTCAGTATCAATATTAAAGGATATATATCCATTCTAGAATGTAACAAAAAGAATTTAATGAATCAATGTAGAATTCTTGTTCTCTGTAATCCCTGGAGCTCTGCATAAGGTGGTCTTGGTGATGTGTAATAATTACTGTTACTACCTCTTGATTTAGATAGTAGAAGTCAGCATTTCAGGTTGTTTCAGTTAGGGAAACCAGTGGTACTGTAAGGAATTTGGTGTTTTACTTATCCTTGTCATTTACAGAAGGTGTACAAATCCTCTTTCCCTGAGCACAGGAGGCAGCAAATAGCAGAGGACAATTTCTTTGCTTGTAACTGCAGTTTTGTTTCAGCTAAAAAAATGCTAATCTGGGAACATATTCTCAGGATAGCATGTAGGGGGTTTCTGTTACTTCTTGCTACCAAGTGTATAGATAATTGCATCCACCGTTCCTATGGTATGTCTGTTGGAGCTTTTAGCTTTTGGGTCCAAAACATAGCTTGATTGTCTCATTTTCTCTGGAAGCCAATTTTTTTTTCCTCTCAATTCTTAATGTATTTTTGTTGTCGCAACCTTGTTTTCCTTTCTCTGCTAATCATATCCTAGGTCTTATTTGTAAGCATATCAACAGTATTGACCTGATGATTGAAAAATGTTTTTTATGGCTTAGTAGATCTCTGACTAGTGTCCAGAAAACATTGTGCATCAATAAAAGTAGCCTGATGGGTCAATAAAACTTTGTCAAAATCTTCTCAATCTTTTCTCAGAAAGGCATATTAGAGGCAAGGCTGTAATTCACTTGGGAATGAGTTTCTCGGCATTGAGTGATAGGACTTTACTTAAGAGATGGAAGAGTCACTGCTTCCAACATCTGGTGCTTGTTAGTCACAAAGGTCCCTCAGTGTCTCCTTGGTTCATTTTTTTTCAAGAATATTTGCCAAGTTATTTGGACCTTTCCAGGCTTATCTGGAGTGCCCTTAGGTTGAAGAGCTAACACAAGTGCATTAACATAGACTTACTTGCTTTAAGACATTGTGTTCACCACCATGTTGGTGAAATCTGTTCTGGATTCAGACTACAAAGGAAAAATACCAGAATGGTTTAGCTACCATTCAGATTACATATTTCATAATGATAAAGCCCTATGCCATTCATTCACTTTGTTACCTTAATTTTGTAAGCATGTTTGACTTTTTTTTTTTTCCTTCACAATCTGTCTCTGAGTCAATATGAAGGGCATGCTACAGAACTTGTCCTTTGTAACTCTTCAGAACAACCGGTTTCTTAGAGTAGTAGAAAAACACTGGTGCTGCGAGAGGAAGGTTGTAATCGGTTGTTTGCAGTAAGTTTTCACGCAGCGGGCTTGCTGTCATTGAATTGGTAGTCATTGAATTGGTACATATCTTATTTGAATGTACTATAGCTGGTGTGGGGAGAATCCCTTCCTGCTGTCACAGGGATAGAGAGTCCCCAGCTGCTTTAGTTGGAGTTACTCAAAAGCCTATTCTGCGTCATTCCTTCAGGCTGACATGTAATAGAAAAGCATAACTGCCTTGAACCCGCGGTCTGATTTGCTTTAGCCTTTTTGCAAGAGGCACTAGAAAGCAAATAAAGGTGAGCATGGACAGGATTTCAGAGGGGGATGGTATTTTATTAGCATCTTCCAGTTCTTTATTTGAATTCTTTGAATTTCTGGGACTCTCACAAGGTGCTTTTGTCCAAAAAGCAGGCCAGTATTAAAAGACTGTGTATCTAATAGTGTCGGTATACTGTTTTGTGTGTGGACGTTTTGTTTTTCTTTTCCTCTTCAAGCTGGATGAAAAATCCCACTAACGAATTATGCACTGAAAAGAGAGGCTCTTTTTGACATTAGGAGCGGGATGGCAGGAGGGACAGAAGAAGTGCTCTGAGGAATCCTATGGAGAGTTACTGTTAGAAACGATTAACTGCTGGAAAGGCCAGCATGAAGCATTTGTGAATCTTTTTCCTTACCTGTGTGTGTGTAGTAGAGGAGGAAAAATATTCCCTGCCTGTTTATGCTCTGCCTCTGTTCCCAGGGAGCTTTTGGGGAAAATAGTGTTAAGGTACACAAAGAGCGAACATGTCATGCACAATCCCTTGTACTCTGGGTGTATCTAGACAGGGTCGTTGGAGCTGTAGAGGACAAGGACCGAATTTTATGTTTGTGGGTTTGTACATTTGAAAAGCTCTTCTCTCATGTGTAATTCTAGTTTCAGTTAGGGGGTGTGGGTTATTTTGGAAACTCGGACTAAAATTTGGTGTGTAATAAAATGTGGTTACAGCGGACTGAATATTCTCAAGTAGAACGAAGGTGCGATGACAGCTTATTTTTTTTGACCTGGGATTCTAGCATGCTTGAAAGCATAAATCTAAGCTTGTTCCTCTTAGTAAAGGCTTGAAAAGGAGTAGAAATCCCAATAAATGTATATATTCAGGATAGACTTTTTCCTGAGTGTTGCTATTATTCCTTTATTATATTTGGGTTTTTCTTTTTTTTTTTTTT
>VYZV01044261.1:20980-35032 GCA_013401275.1 Pandion haliaetus
AAAGGAATTAGTAAGTAAATCTTTCAGCTGCTGTTGAAGAATTTTTTTTGTTTCAGCAAAGCACTGGGAAGTATCTGTCTATACAAAATTCATGTTAAAAATATATATAAATGTCTGCATAGGTATATTGTGAGTGGGCATATATCTTATACTTGCATAGATCTATACTGTAATTTTGATGAGAACTTCTGTACCAAAGCATTTCTGACGCAGAAAACCTTAAGACCAGAACACTGCTAGTAAAATTCTCTTAAGAACATTAGTAATGTTGAAATTAAGTATCATATTTGTCAAGCGATAGCATAGGATTTTTTGTAGCACTCCTGAACTATGTATTTGTTAAATGAGTCATGAATATATGCATGGGTGTTATACCTGGTACTATGGGATTACTCTGTAAACTGAAACAGTTTCAAAGAATTTGCAGCCATGAACTTGATCCATTGAAGTATGGAAGATGTTATTTTGATACACTGTAAATTTTTATAAAATGGGTAAGTACTGTAATATGTTTCACTTTGAATTTGATGCAAGTAAAAAGGCTTTTGTTGTCATCAGGGATAACCCAAAATTCAGATGATAAGTTGTTGAAGTAAGGTTCTGAAGACTAAGTGATGCTTGTTAGTGGTTTTAATTAGTTCTATTTGGTAAGTCTTGAAAATACATTTCTGTGCAAGTAGTCAAATATTCCTTGCTTTATAGACACAGAAATATGTCTGTGATCATCACAGTATAGTTATGCAAGAGCGTAGACATACAACAGGTCAAGAATTAGAAGGCTTGCCACCTTACTCCTGTACAACTGCACTTTCTTGCAGACTCTCCTAGTCTTCTTAGGATCAAAGGAAATGAAGTAGTTTAAATTTTTATGCTGTTTTATGATTTTATTATTTTTGTCCACTTAGCCACTAGATGTTGACTCAGCACCACTGTTGAACTCTCACCGAGTGGTAAATTAGTTGCCTTTGAGGGCCATTTTTCTTTGCAGACTAGTGGGGCCAAGGGAGGAACCTCAGAATGGTGCTTATTTCTGCTGGTCAGTTAATAAACTCATGGTAATACATGGCCCCAACCTGAACAGTTTATAAATAGATCGGACATACTGGGGGAAAGCATACAAAATGCTGCAAATGCTGAAAAAAAAAACAACCTGAGGTCAAGAAGCTTAGAGCTGCTATAGAGAAGGATTGATGTAGATGGAATATTGTCTGTCTTAACTGACCTAATTAGGAATGTACAATCGTGAAAGTAGCATCTGCGCTCAATTAAATTGCTTTTACAGTTGCCTCTTCCAGCTATCAGCCATGACAACTTTTTATCAGGAACCTTTCCTAAAGGCGCTAAGGTCTATGTTATCTGACAGATCATTTCTCTCTTTCACGCTTTGACTTTATGTTCTTAAATATTTTTTATTTGCATATTCTTAGGTCCTATCACTTCTTGGGATGCGCATATGCATTGGTGCATTTGTACTTTGCTTGTGTTCTGTTCAGTTTCTCATTATAGACAAGACTGGCTAAAGTCTCCTCGCTGCAACTCATTACGTTTCAATGTCATAGGGTGTGAAGTGAAACTTTAAGTGCAGTGACATTTGTTAGAATATGCACATTATTTAATATTAGATAGATCATTTGACATTTATCAAATGTGTAAAATTACAGGGAGGTGTGCCTGGCTCCAGAATTCTAGTCTAGGTGCTGTGACTTTCTGAAGACAACTGCAGAAAGTGTGCTTTGAAGCAGTGAACACAACGTAGTTGACCTTGAAGATCACTTTTGCCATAACTCTTTCCTTTCTCTTTATTAACTCGTCTTTCTTAAAATTACTCCCGTAGCAAATCTTGTTACAGCTATGCTTCTCTTTTCTTGCTACCCATTTCCTTCTCTTTGTAATTATTTAAGTTCCCTTTTCCCATCTTTTAACCTGTTCTGTCTAGTTTTATATCTTATATAAAATTACCACTTTAATCTAGGATTCTCTGCCTGTTTGTTATTTCTAGTGTTAGACAAGGCTCTGAGAGAAACTCTTGATATAATTTCCTTTTCCTTTGTAATCCCAGTTTTAATTTCTGTGGGATATTTGTTTTTCTTTGATGACATAAGCCCATCAGGGCAGAACGTGTTTCCTGATACGTACATAGGAATGTTTCTTAATTTAGGTGACTTTTTTGGGGAAAAACCATTCTCCCTGACTTTGATCCTTCTCCTTCATTGTTCAAAAATCATTTTTTTCCTCAAGACATGTTACTATAAGTACAGATTTCCTTATCTTCCATTTTATTTCAATTTTTTTTTTCCTTTGTTAAGGTAGTGAGTCTTGGTAATTTGTGGTTAGCCATGTTTTTTGATTTCTTCAGTCTTTCACTTACCATTTTACCAGCTAAACAAACTGCTCAAACTTCTTGTGCAGTATATGTCACGTTGAACTTCCAGCTGTTTCTCATCTGTCACTTGTTAATGAATGAGCACTGCTTGTTACAATTTTACCATGCATTGTTTCTGCCTGGCATGTTGAACTGAGCTCCACTCCAAGTGTACTTAGCTTTTGGGGAAACTTTCTGTCTTCAGATGGAATTTTCTCAATGCAAGTTAACTGAAGAAAAAAGTAACTGTATTAGATTAAACACATTTGCATCATTTGAAGGCTTCAGCCTTTATGCCCATCCCTGTGTTTACCAATATTCCTCAACCCTCTGTAGAAATTCTAACCATAAGAAATGTATATACGACCCACTTGTGACTAAAAGTATTCATAGAATCATTTAGGTTGGAAAAGACCTTTAAGGCCACTGAGTCCAACTCTAAAAACTAAACTAATCTAAACTGCCAAGCCCACCACTAAACCATGTCCCGAAGTTCCACATCTACACGTCTTTTAAGTACCTCCAGGGATGGTGACTCAGCCGCTTCCCTGGGCAGCCTGTTCCAATGCTTCACAACCCTTTTGTGAAGAAATTTCTCCTGATATCCAACCTAGACCTCCCCTGGTGCAGCCTGAGGCCGTTTCCTCTGGTCCTTTGGCTTGGGAGAAGAGACCAACACCCACCTCGCTACAATCTCTTTTCAGGTAGTTGTAGAGAGGGGTAAGGTCTCCCCTCAGCCTCCTTTTCTCCAGACTAAACAACCCCAGTTCCTTCAGCCGCTCCTCAGAAGACTTGTGCTCCAGGCCCCTCACCAGCTTTGTTGCCCTTCTCTGGACACGCTCCAGCGCCTCGATGTCTTTCTTGCAGTGAGGGGCCCAAAACTGAACCCGGTACTGGAGGTGCGGCCTTCACTGGGGCTGAGGACAGGGGGACAATCGCTTCCCTAGTCCTGCTGGCCGCACTAGTTCTGATCCAAGCCAGGATGCCATTGGTCTTCTTGGGAACCTGGGCACACTGCCGGCTCACGTTCAGCCGACTGTTGACCAACATTCCCAGGTCCTTTCCTGCCGAGCAGCTTTCCAGCGGCTCTTCCGCAAGCCTGTAGCGTTGCATGGGGTTGTTGTGACCCAAGTGCAGGACCCGGCGCTTAGCCTTGTTGAACCTCATACGGGTGGCCTCGGCCCATCGATCCAGCCTGTCCAGAGCCTTCCTACCCTCCAGCAAGTCAACGCTTCCACCCAGTTTGGTGTTATCTGCAACATTGTTTGAGTGAGGACAAGCTCTTTTCTTAGTAAATATCGGAAAATAAATATAAATAATGTGATTTGAGTCTTGCAATAATCTGACCAGCTTACCCATGGTGGCATTTGCTTTCTGTATTTCAATAGGTAGTGAAAGAAGAATTTGGGGGTATAAAATGCATTTAAAATGTTTCCTTGTTTTGAAAGCATCTTTCAGACAGGGCAGTGTGGGGTTTTTTCCCCAGTAAAGAAAAATGGTTCCTTCAGATTTCTAATTCTGAGTAAAATAGTAAGGCTGACTTAAAGTCTCTATCAGATGCTTTATAGCTTTTACGGATATGCCTGAAGTGGTTATAAAGCACTGATTGTATTTGGATTTGCTCTGTAAAAGAGGTTGAGTTTACAGATAGCTGAACCTGTTGGGTATTTTACAGGAAAAGGCTCCTTTATGCCATGGCAAAATTGTTTTGTGAACAAACACAGTGTGAACTAGCTAATTTTCTCAGCTGGTTGATGCCAGGTTTTTTGTTGTAAAAATAGATCTATTTTGTCAACCACAAAAAAGACTGAATGTTTTGATCTCTATTCTAACGATAACAGAATCGACCCACTGCAAGCTAAAGAATGGAGCTTGCAGCTAATCCTCCCTCCTTTGCCGTTCCTGCCACAGCCTGCGCTAGGTGTGCAACGTTGGCAAATTCTCTAGGATGAAATGGGAGACGTTTGATCTAGGTCCAAAGATCTGGAGAGTGAGGCAATAAAAGTTACACCTAATTAATACTTCTGATTTGCCACTGAATTTCAGCTTGATACAGAACTGTGGTAGACAGCTTTGTATATAGTTTTAATGGATAATTTCTGATGATTTGGTTTAGATTTAACGTGTGAGTGCGGGATAGTCTCTTACTACTCGTGTATTCTGAAAAGCTAGTTTTCCCCCTCACAGACTGTGACGAGAGAATTGAAGCTGATGTACAATGAAGTAAAATAAAATAGTGCCAGCGTGTTGGATATGCTTTAACTGCTTAGCAAGCAGTAAAAATAAAGAAACTGGAGAAAGAAGCCAGACGATGTTTTATTGTCAGAAAAGCTGGGTTTTCTCAGACAAAAGAGTATTGTATTGTAGACTCCCTACAGAGTACAAGGCTTCACTTAGCAGCCCTTTGAATAGCTCGAAAATGTCTTTAGTTTGAAAATTGAAACTGAGATGCCAAAGCAGTATGTTTTTCTTATTAATGGTCCAAACATAAGTCTTTTCCTTTTGTTGTTTGTTGAAATATTCCTGCTAAGTTTCATTAACAAAAAAATTATATACAGAATATTGTTCTCATTTGGCTCTCTCAAGTATTTACTAAACAAATAAAATGCTTATAAAAAATAATTTAAAGGGCCCACGGAATCTTTTCAGTAACACTGCGTTAAGTTAAAACCTAGGTCTGTATGCAAGCAAATTGTATTAGCAGTAAACAGCATATTGTCAGCGTTTTGTGTTCTTGATACTGCCTTGCAGTGGAAATAAAACCTTGATTTGTTTTTCAGTGGTGCTAAAAGGGGCTGGCACAGCAAAACTGAAGGAGAACTCACATGACTAAGCCCGTGTAAAATCCTTTATTATCTTTAACTCACCAGTTTCCATAATTGGGTAGCTGTTTGTAAATTTACAAACTGAAAAATGTTAATTTGTCTACTTAGAGAGCTTTGTTAAAAGTAGGAAAACAACACTGGCACAATTAATCTGTCTGAATGTTTTGATCTTATACTGAAATACTTCAGTATTGTGCATCCCAGTCGGGTAATTTGGTTCCTAGCTGAGATTTTAGTGTCTGTTTTGCCTGTCTACAGCTGCAACGTGGTGTGTATAGAACGCTGTCACTTGTTTACTTACAAGTAATACCTCCAAAAATTATGCTCGCTTTTAAAATCTAGTAATTGTTAAAACTTGATTTTTGAGGTCACACTAAATCTTGCATACGTCATACTGTATCTTTTGAAGTCTGCAGTTTAAAATCATCCTGCTGACTTTTCAGAAACATTTCTAAGTGTGTATTTCAGGCACTGAATTGAGAGAATCTCTTCCCATGGCTTTTTATCTCTTTGAAAGATCATAGAGGTTCTGTATCTAGACAGGAAAACTTGGATGGACTTCTTGTGCTGTTCTGCGTGCCCCCCTTTGCAAGTTCTGCAGCTGCAAGGGGGTATGGTTTATACAGCAACAACTATCTAGTTTTCTCAGAACTTTGTCACAACTGCTGAGAGGGGAAGATTGGGACAAGGCTATACAGTTCAGGATCTCCACTACAAAAAGCAGTGAATTAAGATTAGTTCTAGGTGTGTGAGTTTGACTACTGCAGCTATACGTTTTGGAGGACTATGTATGTGGTCTTCACCGTTTCCTGTGGCAGCCATTTCTGGTACCTGAGCTATCTTGGGAATCTCGGTCACTTGCAGTGCGTGCACGTTATCTGAGGCAGCCATACAAGGCTGTCTTACCTCACCCAACTGGCTGTGTAGACTTCTTTGCAGCAGCTTAGTTCATGGTTTGTCTTGGGGAGTTGAAACATGCCAATTTGGTACAAAAACCTCTTCAGCGAATGTAGTTGGAGCATGAAAGGAAAAGACAGAACCTCAACATAGTTTCAGAAGGGGGCGAACAGTGGTGTAACACAAGGAGTTGGCAAAGAGCTGCTTAGTTTTTAAAAGTGACCAGCCAGTGGAAGAAGGATGTCACAGATCAGATGGATAATATTGAAAGGCAGCGATTACTGCTCAGTACGGAAATTGCTCATTGGATCTCGTTGGGTTGGGGATTCAGTAAGAGAAGCGGCCAAGTGGGAAGGTGGCAGTCTGTGTACAGCTGCAGGTGCCTGCAGTTTAAGAAGATGAATGAGAGGATTAAGGATAAGTTATTGAGTTTAAGGGAAATGCTCGTGGTCCCATCACAAATTATTTCTGTCTTTCGTTGTTCTTTCTCATTTTAAGAAGATAGATGGTTCATGGAAACCACTTTCTAGCCAACTCTTCCAGAGTAATGCTTTTGAGACTTCCTTTCCTTCAGCTGCATGCTAGACCTCAGTGTTGCATAAGATGGTGGGTTCGGTTGGTCTAAACTGGAGTGGAAAACTAGATTATGTTTAAATTGTCAGCCTCAAGCGAGGACAGCCTTACTGCGAAGAGTCGTGTGGAAGCTTACGGTTATATAACTGTGAAGGCACGTACGACTACCACTTAGATGCTTGCGGTTATTGCAGTGTAGGGGATTTGTAGAGGTGTTTCTCACCAGCAGTTTGGTAGTTAAGGGGCCTTTAGCCTAAATCCGCTGCAGTTTTCTAGCAGCTGTCTTTAATGCCAGTGAGATCTCTTCTAAGGTTCTTAAATTTTAACGGGGGTCGGCATAAAGAAAGCTTTGAGTACCATGTTCTTACTTGTCTCACTGTTAGCTTCATAAAGCTCTTCCACAGGAAGAAAAGAAGGAAACCTGAAAGATCTTGATTGCTGGCTACCTTCAGTAACTCTTTCAATCTTTTTCATAATCAAAAGAGGGAGGGGACACTAAGTTGCATCCTGTAGATATAACATCTACAGGAGACTGCGTGTAGTCTTTGGGGTCAGTCAAATTCTTTCAGATTTATCAGGTTACAGACTGAAAATACATGGTTTGTTGGGCCTAAACACTGTTAGTGACGGGGCTCTTGCACTGAGAGGTACCTTCGCTCACAAACTGCAGGCTTGCCCAATGTATGATTGTATTGCACAGACATGAGTGAAAGACAGGATTGCTTACAATTTCACTGATGGTAAAAGTCAGAACCAAAATAAACTATTTTGAGTGTTTAGAGCACATGCATAGGGTGTACTGTAGAGCCTGTAGTCAGACAGGTATTGTTTGGCAGTGGGTCGGTATGGACCTAGGGATGCGCTTTTTTTNCAGAATTCTTTCGTGGTGGTTTTTTTCTTTTTTGGGACAAATTTCAGGGCTCCCCAAGGAATAATAAGAATGCGGGAAGGGGTTCATAATAGATTCAGTTTTGTCCTAATCAAACTGCAATGGCGCTGTGCGGTTTACTTGCATTCAACTGAGCGTGATAAGAGCAAGGTGATGCAGCTGAGTCCCAGAGACAGCTTCCTCCAGGCAGCTCACAGGACAGCAGAATGGTGAAAAAACATCAGTCATTTTCTATCTACATGACATTGATTAATTGTTCAGAACTGCCTTTCTGTTTGTTGGTTGCACGGCTGTTGTTTGCTTCAGCCCTCAGAAAAGGCTGTTCAGAAAGGCGGATTTCATACGGTTACTGCACAAGAAATAGCTGAGAAAAATCGAGTGCTTCATTTCATTAACGGCCTTTACAAACAGAATCTCAGGGTTCTGTTCTATGAAGTCAGATGCGATCTATTAAATTATATTTAGTTTTTTACTTCATTTATTGTATTGCTTTGTTTATAAATGTTTTAAAGGGTAAGATTGCCGCATGGATTGATTTAAATAGTGGAATTTTAATTCTCTTAGAGGCCCTTTAGTCTTAACAATTTTTAAAACATTCAGTATTATAGGATGTTAAAATATATCAAATAATTCATTTTGCAGTTCTGAAAATGGGTATGTTCACACTAGGAGAAGCTGGAGAGAAGCTATAATGCCCTTTTTTCTTTACCTTGTCCTTCTACCTGGCAAATCTGTCTCTGCTTAAGTAATCTGTGAAACTGTTTTCGCAATTCTTTGCAAATCGCATTGCATTATGTCAGTCACTTGTGTCCTAACAACAAAGCTGCACAGGAATTGAAGTGAAATTCCCAGCTAACTGTTAAATTAACAAAATAATGCAAAATTATCAAAGAACACAGGTTTTTTGATGTTTTGTGTAGTATTTGTACTGCAGTCATTCTTGTTGAAAAGCTTTCTGTGATGTTTGTATTGCAGCCTTTGTCAAAATGTCCTGCATTTATTATGACGTGGATCTTGTGTCAGTTTACTGTTTGTGGATGTAACAAAGAATTGTGCAAAATGAAGGCTTCTAAAAATCTTACTGAATTTGAAACTGGTTTAATTTTTTGATTGCTGTTTGGTTTCATTTTTGCGATGAGAATATTGAAAATTTTGGATTTTTAAGGGAGCATTAGTAATGGCTTTTAAAATCACAGTAAGTAACGAACAGCCGGGAAATACTTTGGATCCAGTGAGATAGGAAAGTAGTAACAGGGGATGTGGCTGCTGTGAGGGATGAAGACGAATGGGGCAAGGGAGGCCTAATGGAAGAGTAGCAGAGAACTTACTGCTGTAGATCGAGATCGTGCCTTCCTGTAACGTGTTTAGTAGAATCATCTCTTAGAGGTAGTTCTTGTGTTTTAAAATGATGGTATGAAGTGGCTTAGCAATGAGCTTCCTAAATATTTACAAATCTAACTGAAATTGCAGGACTTAATAGAGATTGAAAGTAAATTGACATTAGTTTTTCTGGTAACTGCGAGCAGCAGTCTTCACAAAAGCGTGGTGAAATTGAGATATCCACTCGGTGAGATGGTTAAAAAGAAGACTAAAAGCCTGTATAGGTAGTATTTCCCTGCAATATGAGGCAACATCAGTATTTGTGAATTTTTTTTTTCCTTCAGCTATTAGAATATTCACTGAGTGTATAGTTCCTAAAGATAAAAAGGATGCTATGTGTATGTTGGTCATCAAGCCAGAGCCAGGCTATCGGAACAGAATTTGTAATTCTAGAACTTCCTCAATGACATGTAAGTTTGAGCTGTAGCTGACCTTTTGAGTATCTGACTGAAGGCCACCAAAGAAGATGTGCTGATTCTTATAGTCCCCCAATGTGTTGTAGAAGGTGAAGGTCCTCTGACCTCAAAATTAGTCTCTTGCCGGGGCACTTAATTCCAAATACCTTACTTGAAAATGTTAATGCTGTTGGCTTAAAGTTTTATTTTATTTTTTCTAACATGAATATGGTGTTGTTTAAAAACTCCATACATTGACAGATTTAAAAATTAAATACGCATTCTGACTCTCTGCAGTCCATGCCTTTAAATAAAATATAAAATACTAACCTGAAGGTATTTGCATTCAGCTCCTGGGTTGTATCTTGAGCATTTTGTAAAATGACGATTTAGCTATTTTTTTTTATGTGACAAATCTGAAATCGCTCCTGTGTTATCTGAGTTTCAGTCAAGCTCTGATGCACAATGTACTATTATTATTTATGAAGTTGAAAAAACTTACAAATGTAGTAATTTATACTTAGAGGGACGTTGGTACCTTCTGACTTCAGGCCTTTAGTCTAGACACCAAAATTGGGAAGCCTTTCTTCACATGTATGTTCTTCAAATTGCTGTTTTATATAAATATTTCAAGCATGGAGACATTTAAAAAGTAATCTTTTTGTACAGGCATAACATTATATATTCAGTCATGTATGTCCATATCAGCAAAGAAATTTGCATTTGCAAATAAGCTTGCAGGTTCCTTCCACTTCTTTACTTTTTTTATTTTTTTTTTTTTCTCTTTCTGTGAATCTAAAGATTAGAGGCTAAATTCTTCAAGTACTAGATTGACAGCCACACTAATGTTTTGGAAATTAACCTCTCCCCAGTATTTAGTGGGGACAGTGTAGCCCAAATATCAGTTGTATATGGTTTCGGGAAATTTATGAAACTCTTCGCTCTGCCCTCCTGGTACCAGTCAGGTACGCAAGTGCATATTGTTGGTGTGTGGGGTGGGGGTTGGGGGAAGCAGGTGAAAGCTAATAAGAAAACTACATTCTCTTTCATGTCCTCCTGTACCGCCTTCTCAGTAAATTTGTGCTTAATACTCCACAATATTGATATTGTTAATTAAAGTAGCTCCATAAGTATCTGGATATCAAGAACCTTGTTGAAAGCTTGGTCTCTCAAAAAAATTGCTTTTTTAAATAAAGCTTTCAAGTAAGCAAATAGTAGACCCTATGACTAGTTGAAATTAGCTATGGATTTCAGTTTGTGTGACTTTCACATGATGGGTACAAACTTCTAAGTCTTGCCTTGAATTTATATAGCATCAATCTGCTCCTGGAGCTCTTTAACTTCTGTAAAACCTAGTGTTCTGCTATCTTCTTATTATAAGGATCGTAGACGTGGGGGGAAAAAGAGAAGTTCAGAACAGCTGTTCCTACAGAGAAATGGACTCACTGTTCCTTTGTTTAGTCCTGTATAAAGTTTCAGGATGTTGCATAGCTATAAAGGCTTTTTACATCTTATCCATTGAGTATGTTTGCATGACAATAACATGGACTGTTGTATAATGAAATTGGACTTACAGATCCACAGATAATCTCTTACCTTGTTTGTGAAAAGTAAAACCTCTCTTAGTATACACAAGTTCCTAAGCTGGCACAGCAGGCTTAATTTTTCCCCTTATTTATTTCAGAATCTGAAAGTGCTTTTACAAGCTAGAACAGACCTTTGAATTACGTAGGGAATAAATACGGAAAAACTTGAATGTGCTGTGGGACTGTAGCTGCTGTTGGGATGGAACCAGGCTTGATCAGTACAGGCTAGGACAAAAGGTTAAATGGAAACATCGAGGCCTGGAATTTCTCTAGGAGAAAAGCTTTAACTTAAATTTAGTAACACCAAAAGCGAGCGTTGTGTCTCTCTACCTTGGGGAGATGTCTCGGCTCTTTCCTTCTGTGTCAAAGCATTCTGTCTGGTTTTAGCAGCAGCCCACACATGCCAAGTGGTACAATCAAGAAAGCCTGATAGTTTGTAAAACAAAGTATTACAAATTAGAGCTTAAATGAAATGCAGTGCAAACACAAACCACATGGCATATGAAGTAGGAAGTTCTGTGGTTACTTGGTTTTAATCAAAAGTTGATAGTAGTGACGCGTTTAAATTAGGGAGCTCAACAAAGGAATAATGCAAATATTAAATTCTATGGACTAGCGATTTTGCTTTTTTTATACTTCTGTATTACTGCTAATTTTGTTGCTTACTTCACAGTCAGAAATCTATGTTCAAGAATTTAAAGACGTAGTATATCATTTCATGAGAATATTGATATTTTAAACTGGTGCGGGGATGGGGGGGAATAGTACAACGGCGCTTAGTACCTTACCTGTCCAACCGAGACATATGTGCCTGGAAATGCTAGGTAGCGATGTGCCGATGCGGCTCAAGCAGGTACAACAAGAGGTTGATGGATCCAAGGAATACAGTATTTTTTCCTCAATCACAAGTAAAACAATCGGTATATCAGCTCTCTGGGTGGGTCATCTGAGAAGTAAAGCAGCAGACATAACTCAGCAACTCACTCAGTTGAACTGCAGTCAGTTTGACTTAACATTTGTTGTCAAGACCATTGCTTAGAGCTTTGAAAAAGTAAAGGAAACTTTTGTTTAATTCTGATTAATTTGGAACAGCTGCTCATGGAATGTAAGGGTATGTAATGCATTGTTGCTATTACTGTGCATGATTCGGTAATGTAAGCCTAATAATTTCCTTTTTACTTTTGCAGGAGAGGCCCTGAGAGGAAAGATAATGGTCCGCAAAAACAGAAAGGATCCACGGTCCCTCTTTATAACCCTTTCAGTGAAGGGCACACAGCAGACCTACAGCCTGCAGTGAAAATTCTGTGCATATAACTTTGGAAAACGTCAAATTTAAATGTTAGATTTAACTGTTGATAACTGTTTCTAGATACTCAAAAATGGTAAACTCTTGAATCTTTTATATGTATATGCACACACTAGAAGATGAAAAGTTTACCTAGAATTGCGAGAGTACTGTTTGTATGCTTTTGCAGTGGGATGTGGAGAGTGACGACAATATCAGATTCTGCTGTGTTCCACATGATGTGCGGAAGGCAAGAAAGATGGTTTTGGGTTACGAGAGGCTGGTGGCTGAGAAAAATCAGATTAAAGTCTTGCTGTGAGGAGCCATAAATATGATCTCTCAATATTGTTTTATTCTCCAACTGGCAAAATCCTTGTGCAANAAAATCCCAGCTGGACTAAGTTTGGAATTACAAGTGTAAGATTGCAGCAACAAAGACTTTACTTTTATTACACTTCTATAATTAAAAAGTTGTACCGCATTTCAGTTACATTTATCTAAATAAATGAACCGAGTATGTTATATAATGCAGTTGCTTCTTTCCTTGTTTTCTATGTAATTGAAAATTCTTCTATCTATCCAGTTATGGCTCACTTATTTGTGGCTACAGTTTTTTCTGTACTAGTCTGTTGGAGCCTAGGTGGATGGAAATGTATAATTTATCAGCTTTAGGACAAATACTGTGAACAAATAGCAGCAGTTGCAATGGTGGATTTGGTTTGGCTGCTTACAGACAGACTATGAACAAGGATTGATGTGTGTGTTGTGATGTTCAAATGCTTTAAACTGCAGTAGAGTTGGAACTAAGTGTAATGCCGTGCAGTTTATGTGCTTGTACTGTACATGTATATTTGTGTTGAAAGTGGTTTCAAAAATCTTTTCAAGAAGCAAAGATGGCAGTGTTTTGCTAGCGATCTCTGAACTGCTGTTAAAATAATGTTAGGACCTTTTTTAGAGGACTAAGATGAGAAGGAAATTCTTTCCCTTGGAATCTGCTCAGCCACGTTCAGGTAACTGTATGTTGTATAATGGGGTGAAATACTTCCTCTTTTGCCTGTAACTGAAGAAGAGTTTTACCAGTGGCAATGCCAATTTGGCGGAAAAGTGGAAACTTGTATTCCGAAAGCTGAAATTCTCCTGGAACGCAGCGCTTTATTTCATACAGTGAAGTGGGCATTAAATAGGAAGTGACAGTTGCTACAGTGCTACTATATTTTCAACTGAAAACAGACTTGCGGATTTGTATTTTATCTTACACTGCTTTTATCCTCCCTTGTGGAAACCTGTGGCTTAGTAATTTGCATCCAAATAATTTTCTTGGCTTGGGGGGCTGTGGGATGGAGATTCTTTCCTGTGTGAAAACTATTGAATTACCTTTAAACCTTTACATGTCCTGATTAACATCTAGATGTTCAAGAGCTCAGCTCACAGATGCAGCTTAATAGGAATGTTCAGGTGCTGAGCACTTAGTCTGGTCAACTGATTTTAAAGGTCTAAAGGAGGGCTTGACCACCCATTTTGACACCGTGGCTATTATATTCGCCTAGTAATAAGTATGAATTCCTTACTCGCACCGACTTTTAGATCCCTCAGTTTTATGCAAGTGAGACTGCAGAGTTTATAAATTCTACCTGTTTTCAGAATTTTGTTTTCAGGATAGGCTTTACTATAAAAACTTAATAGCAGATGAGACAATTGCACACCAAAAAAAAAATCAAAGATGCAAGATTTATTTCCCGGTAGTATCTGACAAGTATGAACGTACTACAGTGATGCAGATGATGTGTACGTCTCGGTGATCTGCTAACATTTTTCTAGCTTGGTGTCGCGTCCCAAAGTTGGAGCGACTCAGATTCGTGG
>VYZV01044261.1:35149-56854 GCA_013401275.1 Pandion haliaetus
GCTAGATCCACTCCTAGTCTCAGACTTGGTCAACGGTTTATGTTTCAAAGGATGGGGTGTAGGGACTTGTGGAAAAGAGAGAGGAAAAAGAGTGAGAAAGAGAGAAAAGACAGAAATAAAGACAGAAAGAAAAGGAAAAGAGAGAAGAAAAGGGTTTCACCAGTCCTGGGTCCAGCATTGGTCCAGCCAGCGTAGAGATCCAGTTCTGGAGGGCGCGCGCCGAGCATTCATTCTTCCTTCTTTTATAGTGTGCTAGTCGGTGGTCTCGACATGCGCAGTTCACGTTCCTGGGCTTCTCTGGAATCAGTCAGTGAGCTTGGGAGGGGGGTTCATTGGGGAGTTGCCTCTCTTTACTTGCTGGCATGACCGCTTAAGATAGAAGCACAGTCCCATCCTCTGCAGAGCCCTCTCTTCCGGGCGCATACGTTGTGCTCCTTCTCATGGTCACTTAAGATAAGGAATCGCAGCCTTGGAGAAGTGCGGTCCCACCCTCCGCGGGGCCCTCCTCTCCGGCCACATTGTCCTCTTCACACAACTCCGCGTTTTTACAGAGGCATCTTTTCCACCAAAGTTCTTTAATGAATGTTTGAGACAATGCCTATAATTTGTCAGGCTGTCACACTTGGTAACATATATTCCTTTTGAAAATACATTGATAATCTTCGATTGTTAAAATGCTTGAGCCTGGTTATCTGAAACTCAGACTGTTCAACTCTGTATAAAAATTGTCCTTGCAGATGAAATGCCAGCAGTTGGCATTGGACTGATTAATGGACTTTTGTGACAGAGTTACCGGTATTAGACAGAAAATATGCAGGCTAAGGGGTGGACTGTTAATTTTGTCCTTTGCTGAAAGAAGATGTAGAAATACAGGCTATTGACAGACAAAGCAAAATTCTTGTACGGTGTTCTCCGTACTATGGCAATCTGAAGCTGGAAGAATTTGCATCTGATTTTGATCACCTGATACGTAGTTGACTGTGGGAGCTTCCCGTGGTTTTAGTGTGACTAACACTTTGACATATTGGTGTTGGACTAGATGATCTTGCTGAGGTCCCTTTCAACTTTAATTTGTCAATACCTCTGCGGATTTTGTGTTTGTATAAACATTGATGTAGAAGGCAAGAAAGGAAGAAAAAGAATGCGAAGGGAGAGCAGTGCAAAGGCCTATACAGAGTTCGTGTACACTTCAGTAACGGGGGACTATAAATGAAAAAATGGTTGAAAATGTGTACAAGAAAAATGGAAATGCTAGCTATTAAAAAAAAAAACAACAAACCCCAAAACAACAAAATTACAAACTGTATCAAGAAGAGGGGATTTGGTATCATTTAACCAGAAGGAAAATGTCCTGAAAAGACCTTAATTAATGTAAAGCCTGAGGAGGGTCATTTGATAAAGGCATTGGAGTTTCAAAGAACTTTAAATACATTGATCTCATAGCCAGTGTCACGCAGTGTACTGTAGAAATAGCCCATCGATTAGAAATGGCTTTTCTCAACCTAGCAGTTGAATAATACAGGATTCATCTGACAGCACAATCAGTTATTCACGCTTCCTAATTATAATTCTGAGAAATATTGCAGGAAACATGATCAATGAACACTATTTTAAAGGGACTCTAATGATTGAATCGGAGGCAGACAAGTGGGAAGTAACTGCTTGGAGTAGAAATACCCCTGAATTTGTCCAGTGAGAGATAGCAATACTTCATGCAAAATGTGATCCTTTATTCTAAGGCATATGGTCAATGTGGCCAAAGGTGTAAATAATCTGTAACTGAATTAAAAAAAAAAAAAAAAAAAAAAGTGTGGCAATGGCTGGGAAGGCAAAGTTATGCATTCTGTATAGTTTGTGAGAACATTTCTTTCTCCAGGCGGTGGTAACTGCTTGTCTTCCAGCTACCTCTGCTGCATGCAGATTCCAGGTCATGTCATCAAGTGCTTGTGTGGAAACTTGGTGTCTGACCTGTTTAATGAAATAGCTACAGCTCATTGCTGTGGCAAAGTGAACAGTATCATCCTTATCTTGGGTATTTTCTTCTGTTCTTAGTCTCTGTGTGTCAGGGCTGGTCAGAGGTGCTGCTTGGTCATGTTGATATGCACAGAGTTGTAACTTCATCCCACACGTTTTTGGCCCTTCTGCTAACCTGTCTGCAACTTCTGTTTCTCTTTGACCCAGAGTTACAATACCCTAACCCACTTCTGTACCTCCAAGGACATTTGCTCCCTACACATCCTCTTTAAATTCCTTCCGTGGTACGATGATAACAGCCCAGTTGCAGTTGTAGAAGCAGCCATTTGTCAGTCATTCGTGTATCAATTTTTAAAATATTTTTTAACAACTGGGATAGTCATCGTTTCAGACTTAGATTTATTACTTTAGCATGTGCTCCTGTATTCAGAAAAGCAAGAAAAAAATCAAGTGTAGAGAGCCTGACTTTCGCCTACCATCAGACAGTACTTGTCTGTTAGACCAGCTCATGTAAATCGAGCTGGTCTGCCTCACAGTATTTATCTTCTTAGTAGCAATTTGTTCTGTGACAATTCCCCCCCTCCCCGACTGAGAAATACCAAACTGGTATATCCTATGGGTTAGATCTCGTTAGCTTTGAGATTCAAATTTGGCATTTATTTACCTGCTTCTCTTTCTTTGAGATGTCTTTCCTCCTGTCTCTTCTTTTCCCTCTCCTTCCCACAGACAGGTATGTACAGATGCAGTTTCTCATGCAGCCAGCAAGCCCTGCTTGGGGCTTGGCTGCTGCCCTGTGGACACCACTCATTCTTCCCCTTGGCCTTCTAGCCTGTTGGCTGCGTTTCAGAGTATGTCTCTTGTCTCTGGCCTTTGGGTATTTTCCTGCTCTGGGTTTTTTTGTTGGTTTTTGTTTTGATTGAACTTCTAATGTGCCCTGACAGCATTCCCTTATTTCTGATGACCGGAGCTTCCTGTTGTCTGAAGACTCTCACTCAAGTCTGTCCCTGGTCCTAGACCGCTGCTCTTCTCCCTGCTCCTTCTTTCAGTCTAAATGTTGAATGTGCAGGTTATTCTTGAGAGATGCAGCAAACTGTGTACAAGTTTAAGCTTCGCTTCAGCAATCGGCACTGCCCAGAGGGTGCTTGATTTGCAGGCATGGCAGAAAGAGGATGCAGGTGCAATAAGACAGGTAAAGACAGAGGGTTATTACAGGCCTTAAAATATATGAATTAGTTGCTGTTGCTAATGGAGAACTGCTAAAGTGTGCTAAAAAATCTGATTCGGTCTATGATGCATATCTAGGAGGATAGCGAGAAAAAATTAATACAAAGATTGGTAATTAAAGGTCAGTGGTCACATGCATGAAGTAGTGTGAAATGATACTATGATACCTTGCTTAAGGTGTGTAATTTCACGTGCATGAAGAAAAAAGCCTTTTCTTTGGCATCAGCGATACTTAGGACCCTTAATTCACTTTACAATTGGGCAAACAAATATATAGTGGTAATAGCGCGTCTGTCTTCCAAGAGGGTAGAACTTTGCCTGCCCCAAATTGTAGGTGGCAACTATACATTTAATGGGAAAGACTCTTCATTTGCAAAACTAAGGAACCCGCATGGCGGATATTAGCAGTGTCATGGAATTGCGTATATGCATGTCTCCAGTATTAATACTCATGTTATACACCGGTATATGGTCATATACACACCCATACCAGAGACATACTGAAATTTTCCAGTTTGCACCATGTATTTCCAAAATACTATATACTAATGATACTGTTTATAGGTGCAAGTTGAATTTACTGAATGTTTTGTAGTTAAACTAAATTTCTCTAGAAAAATACACTTGTGGATTAATTACTATGATTGTGATTCTTAATATCCCGTAATTATTTCTACACTTACTCTGTTGAATGGGAAATCATTTAGGAAAAAATGATGGTTTGGCTATAAATGATTTTTTTTTGGGGGGATGGAGTGGGGGTATGTTTTTGTCGTCCTTAATAATTAAGTCCAGAAGTTCTGAAGAACACTGAATGTACAGAAGTTTTTAATGTTTGATCCAATATCTAACTTTTTTCACAAGGAGTATTCTCAACTATCAACTATCCATCTTTATTTATGCTTAAGTATTTTAAATTATACTTAGCCCAAGGTCAGAGGTGCTAAGGCTGACTAGTGATTCATGAAATTTCTTTTAATTTTCAGATAAAACTGAAGGTTGGCCTACCTTCCCCTGCTTGCAAATCTGTGCCCAAAGCCTATGTACTTGAAGATAAATGACCCCACCTGAAAAGAGTATGGATGCTCACAGCTCCACTTCTAACTTACATGCTAATCTGCAGGGATTTTCACCTTTTTATGATCTGTTGCTTATTTAATCTTCCTTGTCTTCTGCAGTGCTTTTAAATGTTTAGTTAGCTAAGCTGTAAAACTATCTTCCTGATTCTACCCCTCGGAGAGCAGCTAAGCAAGAAAGAGAAACGTGCAAGCTCCTGGTCCTTCCTTGCTGAATGTCTCTTCAGTGTGCATCATGCTGGGGTCTCTAATAGGATTTTTCTGTGTGCACCTTAGTTTGACCTTTTAAATTCTGTCCTATGGGGTGTGCGAGAATGAGATAGATCCAGCTTCTGTGATCCAGATAAAAGCAAAGCCTCAACTTCAAATAGATAAAGCTCTACAGAGGATTCAGAAAGCTGGTTTGGGAGATGCAGCTGCTAACTAAAAAAGGTAAGCTGCTAGTAAGTTTTTAGGACTTTTTCTTAGAAGGATGTTTCTCTGCTATCTGTTTAATAGTGCCTGAAGTTCCCTGTAGTAATGACTCGTAATGTTTTCTGTCCCTGGATTAAATTATCTGAAGAAAAATTTGCAGAAGTGTATATTTTCCAAAGTTAGTAGAATGTCACGGCCTAGCTATGACTGACTTTCTGGAAGAAGTAAGAAGAGCCCACACCCTTACTGGAAGGGGAGTTGGAGGATCACGAGTTGAAACTAAAGGTTTGGATGAAGACTGAAGTGATGATGATTTTATTCGTAGAAACCAGGTTTGGGCATACAATTTGCTACTGGTTTTAC
This sequence comes from Pandion haliaetus, assembly GCA_013401275.1. Classification (NCBI taxonomy): domain Eukaryota; kingdom Metazoa; phylum Chordata; class Aves; order Accipitriformes; family Pandionidae; genus Pandion; species Pandion haliaetus. The sequence goes on from VYZV01044261.1 coordinate 40,201, forward strand.
GACGTTGACTAGCTGCGTAACAACAGCATTTCAGAGTTTTCAGAGGCACCCAAAACCAAAATCACGGGCATATCCCTTAATACTTAAACTTTGAAAGAAATGCCAGAGATATTTTATGCCCTTCTGTTTATACAGGTATTTGCAGATGTTAATGCTGGTGAAACAGTGACATCCAGTTAGAAGACAAATATTGTATTACTTGAGGAGACAAGGGAAAACCTAGAGAAAAATTAGCATTTAATGTTAAGACCACTGCAGATAAATTTGCAGAAGGGCTTATGTGATTAAATCGGTTTAAAAAGCAGTCGGCTTGAGTTACATTTATATAGTTGGACTGGAACCTGAAGATGGTTCAGTTTCCCAGATTTAGTAAAAGAGTTTAAACACGTACTGTTTGATATACTTTTTGACCTTGTATAAATTCATAGGTAGATAATTAACTTCACAGTTAAAAGCAGTATTTTTAATGGCATTGTTGGCGGCAACGACAGAAGGAGCAAGGAGAGACCTTACTGCAAGTGAGTTACTATGCAGGCAGAAATTAAGTTTTGTTAACAGAATATTTCACAAGCTTGTGCTTACTCAGTACATGAATCTGTAAGTACCAGTCTGTTCCCTGATGCCTACCAACTGGTTCTGAATTTTTATCTACTTTGCTAATTCTTATATATCAAAATAGAAACAAACTTCATTTATATGCCTTTCTGAATGGCAAGAGTGTTACTGAGTTTCTTTGACTTACTAATGCTTCTAGGTTCCAGCACTCTCTGGACTCCTCCATGATAAATGCTAAAGACTCGCCCCATGGAAAAACTATACCATGAAACAATCAACTTACAAATTTGCAACGTTTCTGTTGCTGTTCCTGTAACAATTAGCCAAAGTAAAATAAAAGACTCTTAATGACAGCAATAACAAATTAAAGAGGAATAAAACTTACTCAGCATGTTAATTCTATTTTCCACTTGGGTACTACTCAAAACATCAGTGGAAACAGAGTGAGAGCAAATATGTCCCATGGAAAACAAACTAACTGAAGTTAGCCTTTCACAAGTGAGAGCTACAACCCAGATAAAATTATTCTCCTTGGATTCAGTTGGCAGATGCCAAAATAATCCTGCTTTACCTGGTGATTGAGAGGCTTTTCAAATTTTTTTTCTTCCAAAGAGAGTGTATTGGGTTTGTGTGGCAAGGTTTTGGTAGTGGGGGAGGGGCGGTTTACAGGGGTGGCTTCTGATGAGAAGCTGCCAGAAGCTTCCCCTTTGTCTGACAGAGCCAATACCAGCTGGCTCCAAGACGGACCCGCTGCCGGCCAAGGCCAAGCCCATCAGCGATAGTGGTAGTGCCTCTGTGATAACATATGTTAGGAAGGGGAAAAAAGTTGTTGGGAGGCAAAAACTGCAGCTGAAGGAGTGGAGTGAGAACATGTGAGAGAAAGAACCCTGCAGACCCCCAGGTCAGTAAAGAAGGAGGGGGAGGAGGTGCTCCAGGCTCTGGAGCAGAGATTCCCCTGCAGCCCGTGAGGAAGACCATGGTGAGGTAGGCTGTCCCCCGGCAGCCCACGGAGGTACACAGTGGAGCCGATATCCACCTGCAGCCCGGGGAGGACCCCATGCCAGAGCAGGTGGGTGTCCCATGGAGGCTGTGACCCCATGGGAAGCCCGCGCTGGAGCAGGCTCCTGGCAGGACCTGCGGCCCTGTGGAGAGAGGAGCCCAGGCTGGAGCAGGTTTGCTGGCAGGACTTGTGACCCCGCGGGGGACGCACGCTGGAGCAGTTTGCTCCTGAAGGACTGCACGCCATGGGAGGGACCCACGCTGGAGCAGTTTGTGAAGAACTGTAGCCCGTGGGAAGGACCCACATTGGAGAAGTTCATGAAGGACTGTGTCCCGTGGGAGGGACCCCACATTGGAGCAGGGAAGAGTGTGATGAGTCCTGCCTCTGAAGATGAAGTGCCAGAAACAATGTGTGATGAACTGACCGTAACCCCCATTCCCCATCCCCCTGCACCGCTGGAGGGGGTGGGTAGAGAATCTGGGAGTGAAGCTGTGCCTGGGAAGAAGGAAGGGGTGGAGGGAAGGTGTTTTGGGATCTGATTTTATTTTTCATTACCCTCCTTTGGTTGATTGGCAATAAATTAAATTTTCCCCAAGTCGAGTCTGTTTTGCCCGTGACGGTAACTTTTTAAGTGATCTCTCCCTGTTCTTATCTCAACCCGCGAGCCCTTTGTTATATTTTCTCTCCCCTTTCCAGCTGAGGGGAGGGAGTGATAGAATGGCTTTGGTGGGCACCTGGCACCCAGCCAGGGTCAACCCACCACAGAGAGCCAGGCAAAGCTGGGGATGCCCATTTTCTTGTTGGTTTTTTTTGGTTGGTTGTTTTTTTTTTTCCCCCTGCCACCCTATCATCCTCTGGGGGTGGTCTATACAAAATGACACGTTCTAGTCTATACAAAATAAGGGATAGATTTTTCCAAAGTGACCTGCATTAATTGGGAGAGATCACATCTGTATACAATAGTAATGTGCAATGAGTAACAAGGGTGTGGGTGATTCAAGTACTTAGGAGATACCCACATTTGGGAAATTTCCACTGGTGAAAACCCATCTCATGGACGCAATGCCATGTTACCAGAATATCATCTGTGCTATATATGTTGCTCTTGATATCCTCACACCTGGCTTAAAATTTTTTCTACTGTAGCAGGTGATACTCACAGGATATATTTAATGACCTAGATTTTAAAATAATGAAAATCTGTAAAATTGACACGGTTCATCCAGTGAAATTAGTACACATTTGCTTAACTCTTTAGTACCATCACTCTCCAGTACGGCTGTTTGCAGTAGTTTTCATTAAAAAGTCCATCTTGCCAAGAATTACTAACTTTTACTGCCTTGTATTTCCCTGAGTGTTGCAGTCTGCCTGGATGAAAGAAAGAACTCTAGGGTGGCAGGAGAGTGAGCTGGTGGGAGACACGCTGGAGAACTACAGGTCGTGGGTGGCACGTACCACAAAGAGAGCTCCCTTGAAGGAGCATTGATCCCGTTTGGGTAATGATGGTTTAGGTAATTAAGCCTGAAATACAAGTAAGATTCAGTAAGTAGAATTGAACTTTGATTAAACCTCCTGATAGGTTATGCAAAGAGAAAAGCACTGAAGAGAGGGAATTTCTTAATAATATTGACTTCTGTCACAACACTGGACGTTCTTGAAACAAAGTCTACTCAACTGGAAAATTGGATGTGAGGAGGAGGACTTCTCTGAAACTCAGATGTTATAGCTGTGCTATACTGCTTGCTTGTGAATTACTATGAAGCCTTACACTGAGAAGATAAAGCAGTAGGAAACTCAGGTCTCTTGCCTTGTGTTAATAAATGCACTGATGTTAATTTTGGAACGATTGTGTGTTCAGAGCATTCACAGCTGTTGTATCTACGTAGACCCCAAAATAGATTTAGCTTCGAGAATAACAGATATTACGTAGTGTCCCTGGCGGTAGAGATAATGCTCTTGCAATTGGTTTGGCTGTAATTTTGAACACCTTTAGGGTACCAGGTGACAATGACCCTGGACTCTGCCACTGAGCTGGAGATGGGCGGCCCCAATCTTTTTTACTTGTCACCTAGAACAAACCAACATCTCTTGCAAATGACAACAAACAGCAGCAGGGAACACACTGCCATCTGAGGAAAATGGAGGGAGAGTGGTTTTGTGGAAATATGCACATGCCAAGAAAGGTTAATGCTGTCAGAAATAGAGGATGTTGAGGAAAGAATGGCAAGCTCCTCCTTTAACTATCAAACCCTTCAACTGTGATCAAAATTTTCTGAAGTGACTAGTGATTTTAATTTTTTTATTGCTCTGCTGAATCAGAGTTTTATTTTTTTACAAGAGTTTGCCTTTCAGAAAAGCCTATGTGAAGGCCCCTTTGTTGTGTGTTAAGTGAAAGATAGTTTAAGATTGTTTTCCCTAAAACAGAATTCCTGAATATTATTTCTTCATAATGACTTGGTCTATGTTTTAGCATTTAAAAGGTGTCATGCTTTTTCTCATCTGCCTATATTAAAAAAAAAAACCACAGGCAGATGACAAGTGCTGTAAGGTAGTAAAGTCTCAATTTCTTTATGGCTTTCAGATTGCTTTTTAATCCATTGATTTGGTCAACTCTTAACTTAAAACCTAGGTGCAACATCGAGCTAAGGAATATACCATGGAGTTAAGGTTGTGGTTCAGCCCATCCCCTAATGGAATTTCATGTTTTCCACACACAAGTACTTTTTCAAATTACATGTTTCACGTCTGACTTACTCATCCACATGACAGTTAATTACTTTTGAAGTAATTGAGACGTTATTGAAGGAAGTGGGTAAGAGAGTTGTCAACAGGTAAACCTTAGCAAAATCAACACTGTAAGATCATCTTGTAGTCTGCTTTTGTAGTTGTCCTCTGAAACCCTTGCTTCAGTCAGTGGAATAAGCAAGCAATGGCTGAGCTGTTAGGAGTGTCTCGCCGTTTCTCTGTGCATGTGGATTCCTTCCTAGCAAGAGAGGGTCTTGATAGTCTGCAGAGGTGGGAATAGGCATTCAATAAACTTACAGGGGAGTTTAATGGGGTTTTTTTGATAAAATACTACTCTTTCGTATGCCTGCCAGTATATGGTGGCTTTTCCTGAGTTCTGCCATTGCTCCTCTGGGAGCACTCTGCGCTTGAATGTTTGCAATAACTTCACGTGTTTGTACATCTTGTTATAGTACTGCAAGCAAAATGGAAGCTGTTCTCATTAGTCAGTATGCCTGGCTAATACGTTACCAGTACTGTAAACCTTGTTTTCAGTAGGTCATTGCTACTCAATCTGTTTTTCAGCAAATGCTGTTGTTGCCAGCGGTATTTTTAAAACACTGAAATGTACTGATCCTTTGGAAGAGGACAAATAATGTTTTTTCAAATCGCTTTCCCCGTCTGCATTCACTCTATGTGCAGCTTTCATTATCTGGGGGAAGAAGGGAAGTGGTCCAGAGTCAAACTGTTTGATTTGTTTGTTTGACATTTACTATGCATTAAGCAATACTTCACCAGTCTGTTTGAAAAACTGGTAGTGTGGGGAACCAGACAGGGTGGGGGATGAGGTAGATCTATCATGTGATTTTTTTTTTTTTTTTTCAGCAAATATTTTAAATACACAGTCTCTTCTTCCTGCTCTTCCCTGCCTTCCATACAGAATAAAATCTTAGATAGAGTTAGCCAAGTGTAATTTACCTTCTCTCTAGAACTGAAGCTCAGTTAAGGAAAGGGATGCATAAACCTAGCTGGTAACAAGAGTGCAGATGGTAGGGAAAGTTAATAAAAGGCAATAAAATGTCTACCTGGAACTTGTTATAGTAATCATCTCAACTCCATGTCGTTTAAGAGAACATCACCAGCTCCTATTATGTTCTCCTGTACTTCACAGAGTCCACTGCAAGTCTTATTTCTTTTTCCTCTTCACTCCCTGCCAGCCTGTTGCAGCTCACACTGCAAAGCTATTTTTCATGCTCAGTAGCATGGAAACAGAAGGGAGAGTATGAGCTATCACCTAGAGGGTTTTTACAGGGGGTTACGCGTGGATCTGATGAAAGGCCAGCTGTAGATCGTGCAGATGACACTTAATCTTTTTGTAGTACATCCTCTGGACTGCGGTTTGTGCTAGCTTGCTTCCCTCTGATTGTGTGGGATTTGAAAGGGGTATAAAAACCTGCCATGGGTGTTAATAGTACTCTCACTCCACATACAAGCTTTCTAGGCTTAGTACGTTCAGTGGGAATCACACCAAAAGTAAATACTGAGCATGCACATATCCCTCTTTCCCTTGCCTGGCACTGTCTAAGGGGAAGTCAGACATCAGCTCCTCTTGCCTGTTGTAACTAAATCTGAGTTTTGCAGCAGTTCTTGATGATGTTGCGAGGCTAAAAAAGCAAATTAAGAGATGCTGGGTCAGCCCTGTTTGAACACTGCTGACTCTTTCAACTGACACAATGAGCTGCTGGTAGCTTCCAGATCATCTCTGCAGAAGAAACAGTTCTGTCTTGCGGACCTTTTTGCTACTCCTCCTTGGGCTGTACATTCATTTCCCATCTGATTTTGGTTTGGGTGGGTTTTTTTTTTTTTTTCATGTATCTGACACATGCTCCCAAATTGTATTTGTCTCGATCGAAATTGCATTGAAGCGTGTGTTTGTATGCTCCTTCACTTTCTATGGGGGTTCTTTGCTTTTCCTCAGGCTCAGGGCTGTGTGATACCTGGAATTTGCCTCTCTGCCTGCTACAGACTGAGCAGACTTGGTTTCTTTACATCTGAAGTGAAGCCACTAATAATTGTCAATCCCAGCAGGAAGCTGGAGAAAGGAATGTCTGGCCAAGTTCTGGGAAATTCCACAGGTTAAAGTCTTCAGACGTCACAATCAATTTCATTTGTCTGTCTAAATGTTATTGCTCAAAGTTGAGTAATGATGTGTTGCTCGAAGACGAGCAAATTGGGTAGAAGGAGGTAGGAACCATGCTCTAGATCAAAGATGTCTCTGTGTCGTCTGTTTTTTAACAATTCCTATAAACTAACGACTGCTGCTCTGAAAAATTTCCTCTGGTGTAGGAGAGGTGAGAATGCTGACACTGAAGTAATTGGTTTGTCCGGGTGGATATATTGCATACATCTGTGCAGGCATAAACTGTCTCTGGTGTTTGACCGTATAGCTTACCATACCACGCAAGACCCTAGTCTGAATGGCCCCGTGGCCGTTTCCTCGTCGGGGCCGGGAATGGTGACAGCGCGAGTGAGCCCGCCTCATCTCCTCACCTGGCCAAATCCCACACCCATGGTAAGGGGGCAGAACTGGAAAGCAAATATTTCCAGTGTCAGAAAGTCTCTTCCAAGCATATCGTCTTACTAAATATGTCTTTTCTATCCAGTTGCGTGGTTACAATTGAAGGGGGATGCGTTTATGGTTGTAAGAGAGACATTATTGTCGCAATGCAGAAGGTGCAGGTATGTGAATTATAGGTTTCCTTCAGATTTTTGGATCAAGTTGAAGAGAACTGAGAGGTTAGTTTCAAAGCAGCGGATCAAAACACTTTAAGCAAGAAAAAAAAAAAAAAGTGAAAGGGGGGTGGGGGTGGGGAAGCTTCGTAGTGTCACTCAATGAACCACTATACTTGAAGCCCGTAATCCAAAAAGCTACAATTCTGCAGTAAGGATATCTGGAGATGCTTAGATGCTAAGTTTCAGCAAAGCAGAGTTTGATGTGGTATCTTGTTTCCTTAGAAACTATGCAAGGGGGACTGAAAGTAATCATAACCCCATTATCATATCTTGTCATGGAACAAAAGTGTATTAAATTATGCTTTTCAGTTGAGACATTTATTTAAATGTTAGGAGTGTCTCCCATGAAAATAATTGGAAGTCTGGATTGAAGTATCAAAACTACTTTGAAAAATATTACGTATAAAAATCTGTTTATGAGTATTTATGATTATCTTTCACAAGTAATATGATTCTTTTGCTTTTACAGCATCTGAAGTGGAAAATACATACGCAGAGGTACATGAAAGATGAAATCAATCCCCATATTGCGCACCAAGCCAATGGTGCCAGTCACACACATGTCACCGAGCACGATTCTTCTACCTTTGGAATAAAATCTCATAGAAAAAGTAAACCTCATAAGGTATAGCTATAGTAACATGAAGAGTGCAATAACAAGGGCAACCGTATTGATAAAATATGGGAATTATGCTTCAAATGTGTGAGATTTGAGTTATATTTTAGTATGTTTAAATAATATGTGAACTGGTAGCTGCAATGCATATGGCTGCCATTGCCCCAAAACCCAGTAACTAACTGATTTGCCTATAAACCTGCTAAGTTCAAACTGAAAGCATACACCTTAGTTTTCTGACTCATGTGTTATTACACTATTTTAAAAAGGCAAATATCTAAGAGAATTAAACTGGGGGGGGAGCTTGTTTATATGATTTAGATAGTTTCATTGTAAAGCTGTCGTGGTTTAACCCCAGTCAGCAACGAAGCACCACGCAGCCGCTCACTCACTTCCCCCACCCCCACCCAGCGGGATGGGGGAGAAAATCGGGAAGAGAAGTAAAACTCATGCGTTGAGGTAAGAACGGTTTAATAGGACAGAAAAGAAGAAACTAATCATGATAATGACAACAGTAATAAAAAGACAACAGTAATAATAAAAGGAATGGAATATACAAGTGATGCACAATCCAACTGCTCACCACCCGCCGACTGACGCCCCGTAGTCCCCAAGCGGCAATTCGCCCCCCACTCCACTCCCCCCCAGTTTATATACATCACATGGTATGGAACACCCTGTTGGCCACTTTGGGTCAGCTGCCCTGACTGTGTCCCCTCCCAGCTTCTTGTGCCCCTCCAGCCTTCTTGCTGGCTGGTCATCAGAAGCCAAAAAGCCTTGACTTTAGACTAACCATTACTTAGCAACAACTGAAAATATCAGTGTGTTAATCAACATTCTTCTCATAGCTAGCTCAAAAACATAGCACTATGCCAGCTACTAGGAAGACCATTAACTCTATCCCAGCTGAAACCGGGACAAAAGCTTTGTTTTGAAGTAAGAGAGATTTTTAAAATTTCAAAGCAACTTAGGCATCTAACTTAGCGGAAAACCATTGAGCACTGTTTAAATTCTAACCATGTTTTAAAACCTTTACATGCTTTAGGAGTTGTATTTAATTTTATGTTTGTAGCTAGAGATGTGCGTCTCAGGACCTGATGTTTCAGGCAGAGATGGAACAATCACAGTGAGGATGGATAAACCAGTGTGGGCAGAGACCTAGAAAAGCTGACTGCGGACAAAGCAATAAATAGACCGAGGCTATTTATCTCAAGGGAGGGAAGAGTAAGGGCAATGAAACTGTGTAAATATGACTTGAAAAAAACCCACAAACCTCCTCTGAAGAGGAAAGCACCCATTGGTTTTCTGCGCCTGCGACGGGTAGAGCAACGACAACGGGCTTTGCCTGAATCCAGAGGGTCTGAGCAAATCCGTGGTGGGTTGCTCAGGCAGGGAGACTGCTGGGGCAAAGGGGCTGGTCACCTCTGGGAGCTGTGGGTGTTTCCACTCCTGGTTTCCACAGCCTTGAGGGTCTGGTCTGTTTGTTGATCTGATTTTGTGCAGCAAGTGTGCTGGTTTTGTTAAGGCTCTCCTGTTTCTGTGTTGGATTTTGCAGCATTCCCCTGGTGTGGTTGCTTTTCCAGCTTGGGCTGCACTATAGGGTGGCCAGTACGGGCACAGTCAAGAAGTGGTGTATGAGGTTTTCTGATGTCTGCTGTGAAGTTAATCAAGAAAATGGCCTGCTTAATAGGTCATGGTCGTCTTTCCTCTGCTGCTCTTCTTGGCTGTTGTAACGTAGTGTTTTGTGAAAAATGACTACGTGTTGCGTAGAGGGGTTATTCTGAGGCTAGCCATGAAGAAGCAGGTGTATAAAAGCTTGTGCTACACGGCCTGGGTAAGGATGGACATTCCTGAGATCTAGGCAGACGCACTTTAGCAGTTGAGGGCTAAAACTATAGAAAGGCCTCCAAAGGACAACTTAGATTTCTCCCCCTAATAGCAGGACAAAAAAGAGTTAAAATATCAAGTGGTTACAATTATATAAAAAAAAAAATATCAAGATTTAAAATATCAAAGAGTTAAAATACCATCAGCAGCAACTTGCTCCCTCATTGCACAATGTCTGGAGAAAAAAATAAAATAGCAGATAAATGCCAGAGAATTAATCCACAAGTGGATTTGAGGGCCTGTGTTTTGGGGTGTTCTGAATGGAGAAATCTTGCTTTCTGGGTGTCTCTTGGTTTTGCATAGATGTCTTTTGTGTCAATTAGTCACATGTTTTCACCTTTTTTAAAAGGGGAGTCATGCATGAGCAGTGGCAGGACAACATGTCAAAGTCAGCAGTGATTCCCCCATGACTGATGTGTTGAGGAAAAGAGGGGTAGTCAGCTGGGAAAGCCTGAGCTGAAATACATTTGTAAGAGATGCTGAGCATTGACCTCTCATCTCAGAAGAGATCTTCCTTTGAAAATATGACCATATTGTACTAGCATAATAAATCTAGAGAAGGAAAGAGGTTAGCACGGATGTCTTGCTGTACAACATAAAATAGTTAGGCAAGTCTGACATTTTGGAAGTAAAGGTTGTATAGGATTAACTGGAAAGAGGGGTTTTTGATCATTTATTAAAGATAGGTTAAGAAAACAAGTGGGAAAAGGGAAATATAATCCTCTCTGTTAGGTGTTCACAAGGCTTTAAAAACGGTAAGCACTTTCTTTTGGGGAAAAACAATAAAAACAAGTGAAAGGTTGGAGTTATTCCATTGCTTCTGCTGTTAGAATCCAATGCTACTTTAAAAAAAAAAAAAAAAAAAAAAAAGCGCTACCAAAAAAACCCAAAACCCAAACTCAAAAAACCAACCCCAAAACAGCAACGTGAAAAATCACAAAACAAGGCAAAAACAGCCACAAAGAAGGGAAAAAAAAGAAAGGAAAGATGACAGGGCGGCTTCTCTATCTTGTGCTGATTCATGTTTTGCAATCTTACTGCTGATGAGAGGTAGGCCCGGTATACCATCTCATCCATACTCTGATATGGAAAATATGAGGTATCTAAGATAGTGCCCCTTTAGCTGCCTTTCTGGTCAGAATTACATGGCAGTGATTCCCCAGCCAAGCTTGGGCTGGTAGGTCAGGTGTTTCAGAAAAGGATTGCAAAGTAGGCAGGGGGGGAAAAAGATGCCTGAGGGAAGGGTAAGAATTCAGTCTGTATCTCCGGTGGCCTAAGCTGCTGTTCCAACACTGAATGAATGATTGAATGAATGAATGACAGTAATTCTCATCATAGTGAATGGGACTCTACTTGCAAAATGTCAGGTAATGAGGAAAACAAGACTAAAGATTAAATGAAGCGCAATAAAGCTGCCTTGCCGAAGCTGGTGGAGGTAGGCTTGCCATTAGGATCTCTCTGGGTTCTTTCCTTCTAGGACTTAACTTACAGTTTCAGACAGATGAAGAGCTGAGACCTCAGCACATGGAGGCACTGGCTGCTGTGGTGCTAACTCCTACTCTTTTGAATCTATTTCTCTTGTGCTAACGTGACTAACTTGACAATTAAAGGCCATGAGCGCGAGCAGATGGCAAACTACTTTTTGCACGTAATTCCCAATATTGCAGTTTCTCCATTGATTTATAGTCCCTTTTGCCTGTCCACCAAGCATGATTTCGAAACTGCTGTTAGATTGCTTCAAATCCCTTTCTCTAGGATTAATTCTGTCTTTCAGCTATAGAATATTGCTGACTTCTTTGTAATTGTATGTAACCAGTCAAGTTGGATAACTGTTACCTTGGACAAAGATAAGGCTCTTTTTGTCTTGTGTTTTGACCTCAAGATGATTTATTACCTGATCTTGGGGTCTGTACGGAATAGAATAGACTATTTCAGTTGGAAGGGACCTACAACGATCATCTAGTCCAGCTGCCTGACCAATTCAGGGCTGACCAAGTTAAAGCATGTTATTAAGGGCTGCATTGGCTGCTGGAATAGATTTTTTTATTATTTTTTTTTTCTGCAACTCTGAGTACTCTGATTTTGTTGATTCAGATTGCTTCCTAATAAAGTCCAGCTATTTTTGGACACAGAGTTAAACTCTGGTGTCCGTGTGGGATGCTACGGTCAAGGGACAATGCCAATAAATCCACGTCAGCTGATGTTCTGCGCAAAGGACAAGAAATAAATGAATTGCTGGATTGGAAAGGAGGCTCTTAATGCCAAGGTGCTGAAAATGCTAAAGATTTGAGGAAGGTTTTCTAGCTGTATGATGCAATTTGGAAAGCATAGTATGGGTTAACCATGGCACAGTGGCCTCAAGGCGTAGTTACATTGCAGTGTCATATTTATAGACACTGTGAAAATATATAATAAGGACTGATCCATAGACTGGTTTCTGTACCAATTTTTCTTTCAGTTAAGGCTTGACAGAAAGAGTTTTTTGGAGGACTGGAGAGGGTTTAATTCCTTAAACCTGTGAAACCTCATCTTGGCTGCCAGGGTAACGATACTTCATACTGATGCGTTTGCCTAAAATTAAGATGGCTAATACTTTTTAAAGTTACTTACATAAATGCTTTTATCCCAGACTATTGGTGCCTCTACTGAGAGGTCATACAATGGGGTATGAAACTGGTTTAAGTCCTTGGAGTCAGACCTGACCTCAGAAGACTATATCGCTGAATAGGAGGAGAGACAATGGAGGCTACTGCCTATGTTCATTCAAATTCCCAGTTGAAGTGATGTGCCTGAGGTCATCTGGGAGGCTTGTGGCAGAGCTAAGCTCCAGTCTCACTCGAGAGAGAACCGTGGTAGGTCCCTCCCTTCTCCAGTTTCATCCACCGCCTGTCTGTGCTGGGCCCATTTGTCTGCTGCTGTAGCTGCAGAAGAGAAATGATGGTATTTAGCTGTATTTTGTCAAGTTCTTTGCAATGTGATGAGAAAACATCCTCTGAGCGTCCCAGATAAATGTGGCTTTGTTAGGAAAGGCTAAAGAAAGATTAAATGAAAAAAGTACTCAGGAGAAACTGGCTATTGAAATATCTCTGGTGATCTTTTTTTCACATCTCTTACCATCTCACTGACTAGTGTAGGAGTGAGCTGGGAAGCTTGATAAGGAAACGGTCTTGACACTGAGGTCTCGGTTCAGTTTTCCATCACCTTAGATAGTGGATCACTATCCACTATCACTTGGATTTTTCATATGACCAAGGCATTAAGTATATTTGGAGCCCAGTGTTGAAGCTACCCAGAATTTCAGAAGATGAACCATAGGAATTAACAAAGTGGTTATTTAAACAATGGATTTTGTACCTTAGGAGAGCAGTGTCATCCTAATTACTTGGAGATGTATGTTTGAGGGAATGCCTAAACCCGATTTCAATATGTAAACTGGTAGAAGCTTACTTGCTTTTTCTAACTGTTTTTAAGCAATTCAATGTCTTTGTTTTAAATCCAATACCCTAAATGGAATGCACAGATTGTCTTGGGGAGTAAATAGTACTTGTACTGTAATTTTTTAGTGCAAATATTGTTGGAGTTGTCTCTTCAGAATTAAAGTTGAAGGTATGCTACAATTCAAGTCTAGTTCAGCATGACCAGAAAAAGCACCGTGGGATTATAGAGCATAGGTCTGCATTTAGTGAAGTGCGGACATTATGGGATTCTGTAGATTTGACTAACAGCTGAGAAGGCTTTGAATAACAGCCACATGTGTACAAGCTGTAAGCCAGATTCTCTGCTGTGATGCCAGCCCCTGTGAGTCATCTGACGGTGTAATGGAGCTGAAAAGTGGCTATGTAATATATCCCTATCTTCTGTTCCTCAACCATGGGGTAGTTCCCCGCTGCCACAGCGTTGGCATACCCGGCTTCTCGTACCCAAGGCTTAGACCCCAGAACAGGGACTCTGTCTGGACTTACACTGGGGGTCTGCTAAGGAGGATGTGATTAGGTGAAGCGCTTCCACCAGTATATTCCCACAGAGCTGTTCCAAGTATACTGTGGGACCAGTATGTTTCAGGAAAGGGAGTCGTTACTAATGTCTTCCAAATGGGTGTCCCAGTGAGAGAAGCTGAGGCTGAAAATTTGCCCCGAGCATTTAGTCTTCAGCCAAAATAAAGTTAGATTTAAGCTATGACCTTCAAAGTTCACTGCTCCTATTAATGTTCTACAAACCATTCGCTGATTTAGACCTACATCCCAACACTGGTTTGACTTACTAAACCTGAACAGATGGGTTTCTTCATCTGGCACTCTGCAAGATAAAGTGTGGGATTTTTTTCATGCTGACAGAGGGATCACAGTTTTGTTATCTCTGTGCGACAATCGCCATACCCAATTCACTGTGTATTGGGGGATTTCCCCTTCCACAGTGAAAGAGGAAAAGAAAATGAATGCAGAGCACTCTGGTTTAAACAAACCAAGACCTTCCTATGAGAGACCGCAGAAAAAGTTTAAGGCTTTCTTTTTCCTTCCCAATCAGAAATCCAAATTGCTATCATGACTTGCCTTGTGAAATCCTGAAGTAGTTATATGTTTATTGTGTTTTTTCTTAAAATGGGACCATGTAGTCAATGTTGCTGACTCCAGGGAAAGCTCCTTTAGCCTCACAGAGGTGCATGCCAAGATTTTTTGTTCTTACTGGTTTTGACTCGACAGTCAAAAGTGAGTAAGGCAGTGAGTGAAAGGTGTTAAAATGGACTGGTTCTCTGCTAGAATCTGGTGTATTTTCTGTGTGATGCTCATGGTGTCCTCCCAGGGCATCTGCCTAGAAAATCGACTTTCTCTCATTTTCTGATATTTGTGATGTTTTCTTTCCAATTTTCTCATCAGGAGTTCAAACCTTAGTGTGGTATGTTCACATGGTAACAAGAGACGAAGATACCACAGTTGGGAGAATTAGTCTTTTCAGATAGCGTTGTTTAGAGTGTCAATCTTCATTAATATTGAAATGTAGCTGAGTTGATGCTTCACGGCTGACCAATGATTCTGTGTGCTCCAAAACTTCCCCTCTTGCCAAGCAAAACCACCTTGCAGGTGGTTTAGGCACCTCTCTGCAGGTGAACCTCCCCTGTGAACACGCTGGGGTTTAACGTCCCTCCGTATGCAGTTCTTTGTCCCTGGACTCCCTGGCCTGCTGTATCTGGTGCCGGGGCTGCTGCCACGCTCTTCTCGCAGCCGGGATCTGCTTCTGTTCCAGCCTCTCTGTCCCAGAGTTGCCATCGCCACTGTCCATCACCCTCCTCAGATTTGTGCATTTGGGTTGCTCCACAAAGCAGGCCTTCGTGTGTTGATTCTGCAGCTCTCCCTGCACAGAGCCAGCATGGATTTAAGGTGGCTTATTTGTCTGTTCTCTGTGCTAACCCTACTTTTTATATATTTGTACAGTTAGAAGAAACTACTGCTCTTAATCCAGTTTTGAGCAGCACTAGTTCAAAAAGATGTATTTTTATCTTGTTTGCAATGTGAGGACAGGTACATTCTTACCTGAGTAGGGAGAAGTGTTGAGTTCAGTGAGTGGGCTAGGCTAAGTCTGGAGCTTAGTGTGGCACCAGAAAAAAAATATCCTTGACTTGATTGCACACGGGTGAGCCATGGAAATGTATTGAGAGCTTTAAACGGTATCTACTTACCATTTTTCATTAAATATGTGCTTTTTTTTTTTTTTTTTAAGCCTTGCCCTACTGCAAAGTGGCGGTTCAAACCTGTGGTTATTGTGCCCTGTATTGAGTTTGTGCCCTGTGGTTAAGGCAAATGTCTGGACAAATGAAGAAACATGTCTGTATGGGTTAAATAGCTGTTAGGAGCATAAATGCCTGGCCAGTGGTGCAGAAATTTCCTCCAGATGCTTCTGCTTTCCCCCCACCTGATCCCCCTTTCTTTTAATTCTCTGTTATTTCCAGTGGTCTCCACTGAAGGAGTTACATCTCTCGGGGAACCGACTCCTTTTTACAATGAGGATACCAGATTTTGACAATTATCTGAAAATCCAAGAGCCATCCGGTGAGTTCTGTGGGTTAAGGCAATTGGAAGCAAGCTCATCAGAAAGTGTACAGTAGACCTAATAAATAGCGGGATGAGCCTGAGGCATTTCACAGGAGAAGAATAACAGGTAATTAACACTTGAAAGATTTTGCAGTCTCTTGATTACTTGGTCGTAATTAACTGAGAGGGGCAAAATATTGCAGCCTGATGAGGTGAATCTTTGTCTTAAGAAAAGGTCCGTGCTCTCTGCATGGAAAAACTGTTCAGTTGAATTAAGGGTATAAAAGTGCATGTGTATAAATAGAATGAAAAGGGGAAAACAAGAAATTGAAAGTGAAGTATCTCTTTGCAGTATGTGGCTTATTGACACCTGCTTTTGCTGTTTTTGATTTCTAACTCAGCTGAGTGAATACAATATTGTTCTTGGCTTTGCGTTACGTATAGCTAGAGTTAAACCATTATAATGCTTTAAACCCATTGTTGGTTATAAGAAAAGCCATCACCTTTTTCACACCTATATTAACATTTCCGTGCTACCCAAACCTGGAATTTCTCTACAAGATCTCAAAGCTCTGGGTGAGGGCGGGTTTATTCCCGGGGTTCGCTTTGCAGCTCTGCGTCCTCAGAGAACCGATGAGGACCTGCCCATCCCTCGGGCTGCCACCGAGCCTGTCCTGAGCTGCAGAAAGAGCTCTTCCCGCTTGCTGGGGACTTGCTGAATTTAGTGTCGCCTGCCCTTAAGTCTAACGGTCAGACGAAAACCGCATTTGAGCGCAAGTCAAATCCACAAAGTACTTGGTACAGATTGAATCAGTGCATTTCACAGCTAACGTTTAACAACTCTCTAGTCTAATTACGTTTAACAAAAAAGGCTATTCAATCGCAATCTTAACTGGGCATTTAAAGGCATTCCCCGAGGTCTTTGCACCCTTCCTCATCCTTACCATCGTGTTTGCCTTTTAGCTTTAAGGGAGAAAAGAGTTTAAATGGCCGTCTTCTGTGGAGAACTCCCACCAAAGCGCCTTTCTCTGGGTTTTGCCGGAAAGCTCCGTG
>VYZV01044261.1:118737-129004 GCA_013401275.1 Pandion haliaetus
TTATCCCGAATGTTGTCATGCTGCCTTCTGTTACTTGACATTTTTTGGGTTTCCCATCATGTCTGTAATGATTAGGAAAGAATTCTGAGCACACATTGCCTCTGTCCTTGGCAGTTATTTTTGCTTTCCTGGGAGACAATAATTGTGCTACTTGTCTATCTTCATTGCCGCGGTGGTAAGTACAGAGGGGAAGCGGGATAAGCACTTCAGTATTTCTGTAGTATACTAAAAGCCTCGAATGCCTCTGGCAACCTGTTGACAAAGTCCTGTAATGAAGATAAGCAGAAAGGAAACAAAAGGTCTCTGCTCTTCAGTGGGCAGAGAGTGGGATGCAGAAATTAGTTTCTGATACTGCTATTAAATGTTGCATGCCTCTACACCATGTGAGCATCTACACCCTTACAATGGAAGTAAATCAATTTAGGTAACTGTTTGAGTTTCTTGTATCTTCATCAGAACAGAAATACAACAAAAATTGTCTTTTTCCTGCAAAGGATTTTAGCAGACTGGTACTGTTAAGACATATCATACTGCATGTAATCAGGTTTTAATTACTTGTTTAGTAAATGAGTATTAAACTGGAGTAAGAATATTGTTCTATAACGTCTTGTCAAGCAGGCCTGTGTGCTGGTCAGAGCCCTGGGAAGTTGAGGTGAAGCAGAGTTGGTACCTGAGTTGTGCTGCCTTGAGGCGAGTCCCTGCACAGCGCTGAGTACCCCTGGGTGGAGGATCCTGCCCAAGTTCAGGGAAGTCCCTGCACCTGATACTGCAGGTCGCTGGACAGATGCTGGGGTAAAAGAGAGCGGAATCGGAGCATTACTTGGTACTACTGAGTTAAAAGTGCTTGAAATGCAGAGGGAGGGAGAAGCAATGCTGAAGAATTGGGTTTGCACTGTAGGCAACGAAACAAAGTGGTCCATTATGGTTGATTTTGACTCCAAGAGGGATCTCTTAAGTTTTAAAGCAATTTTAGTAGAAATGTGTTAATATCCATTTGATAAGAATATTTATACTTGTCCTACTTGATTAAATTACTTCTTAGCAGAGCTACATCTTTTGCCTGAAAGGAAGTGGTGTTATTTGAAATTACTATCACATGAATTTAAACACATATAATGATTTTTTTTTTTTTTGGAAAAAAAAAAAATTTAAGATTTTGTACCTTTAAAAAGTACACAAAGGCAGGTATAATCAGGCCTAATACAAGAGCCAGGCATGGACCATTTCCTGTGGTGAAAAACCCTGCTGTCTTGAACTACCTATCAAGAATAAAAATTAGATGCTACTTGAGGCCTCAACCTACTACTTCTATGCCAAATTCTAGATTAATCTTGCCACCTGCAGTGTGGATGTGTAAATGACACAAGGGGGACATTTTTTCTCTTAGTTTTCATTTTTGCCACATAAATGGTGTGAAGTAATCATGTCATGCTGTGCTGGTTTATGGCATTATATCATGTGATTGCCTTGCCTTTTGTGGCCTCTTCAATGATACAAAATGCAGAACATAAATTTTTTTTTTTTTTTTTAAATAGAATGGATCAAAAAATTGGTTTTGGCATCTGATGTCCACTAAAACATTAATTTAAATCCTTAGTTATATAGGTTCCATATCTGCTAAAAGAACAAAGCTGGTTCTGTAATTCTTACAGCTGGGATCTGTGGCTCACTATTTTGGAGCAATAAATACTGTAGCTGAGCGCTGATGTTTTGGCTTCCTAAAAATCTCTCATACAGTCTTTCTGTCCCCGCGTCCTCCCTCCTTGTGTGGTAACGCTTCTTACATAGTTACAGCTGAGTTTCCCATTGGTTCTCTGTGCTATAAATAGGAAAAAATAATATAGGATCACTGCAGCTGCATTGATTATTTTACTGAGTCTGTCCTCCCCTTGCACATACGGGTGACTCCTCCCTCTGAAGCTGTGAGTTTTCCATTTGGCATCAGTGGGAACAGACACCTCCTACAGCGGACAAGTTTGGGTTGTAAAGCTTAGTTCTGTGTCCTGTCTCCCCTTCTTTTCTTTTTCTTTTTTTTTTTCTTTTCATTTTTTTTTTATCTTTTGTAAACTGGAAGGTAGCAAAGATGCTCTGAGAGCACAGCACGTATAAAACTGGATCTTAGAGGTTAAATACTCATTGCTTCTATGATGAAAGACTATCTACGGATGGCATTCAGACCTGCCTCTGCTTCTCTCTCTCCACTTTGGCTCATTGTGCATAACAATGTTGAAATTTTAAAGCCTATTTGTGGGGACTGGGGAAAATAACAAAGCCAAGATGTGTGGGAGGAGAGTGGGGCTGTGTGTGTGTGTGTCATGATTTTTCTTGGTCTGTGGAGATCTCTACGGATGTTCTTCATGCTGTTTGGAAAATGAAGCAGCCCAGCCTTAAAACATGGTATTTGTAGAATAATTTGGTAAATGCTGACAATTTGGAAACCACACGTACTGCATTTTAGCGCAAGTCTTCCTTTAAAGGGAATCTACTGACGAGTTGTGGTAGGAGGACTCTCTGCAGTATTAGTTACAGTAATCTTATTAGGGAAATGGTGGAAGTTGTTTAGGTTTACTTCATCGTAATTAATTATGAAGCCAGAAGAAAATTAAGTTTCTTTTTTGTAATAGTATTGCCCACACATTTAAAAGTCATGGTCCTCTGTGTTAGCCTTTTATTCTCGGATGCTGGCAGTGCTTTTAATGTTTTTTGATGTCTTGCGAGTACCAGCTTTCAGATGGGATATTCTGCCTTTTTAGCTTTATGCCATCCTAATTGTTTCAAAATGTAGTCATTAAAAAAAAAAAGTAAACATTATTGCTGGTGTTATTGCTAACGGCAAGAAATGCGAAAAAGAGGGACACATGTGGCATTCTATTTAAATAAAAGCTTATTTTCAGAAACAAAGGCTTATGGAGCAAAAGGGAGCTCTTAGTACCCCAAGCACGTTTGCTGTTACGGATGAACCCACAGCAATGGATGCTATCAAAGTTGTCATATTTTATTCATGAGTTGTGGTATGCTTGGGTGAAATAAGAAAAGCAATGCTCCAAATCATAATTATGGTGTAAAAAGATAAAACAGTTATTATTGTGACATTTTTTGAAAATTCTTAAATCTCTCAAATAATTCGTATAAAACTTGCAGAGAATGACTGTTAGCTGTGTTTATGATTCTTTGTTGGGGGGTCCGCGTGGAACACTTCACAAACAGAATTTATACATATTTGGGGAGAATATATAAATGCGTGCTTATGTGCATTCCAAGAAACAAAGACAACTAGAATATTGAATGTAAACGTAAAAAGGCTGACAGCAGAAATTATACTTCAGTACAGAAGGGCTTTGACAAATGTATTATGCCTCATGCTATTATCATGCAGTTAATAAATAAAATGGACACCCGGGATTTAATTTGCTTTAGCAATGACATGGAAGTGATTTTTCTGAGGGAAAGAAAACAGAAGGAAGAATTAGTTCGTGAAACGCATTTGTTTAATGCTTGTACAAATTGTATACAGAGAATAAAGAAAAACCATAAGATTTTAGTAATAAATGAGCTAAATGCTTTAAAAGTAATTAAAAAACTATTTAGAGTGTCAAGTCATTGGGAGTTCTTGAACCAAGAGAGCACTTCAGCATATGCTTACTTTGAACTTTACAGATAATTTCATTGCCTTTAGTTGGATTATTCATGTGATAAAAGGCTTTACTGGACTGGAAATTAAAACCGTTGTGTAGGTGTAGCCAGGTCCTTTGGCTGCCAAAAGTAGCATTAGGCATTGTAACATACCTCTCTCAGCAAGTGAAGAAACTGAGTCAGAGGTTTCTGTTTTGCTGAAACTTCCCTGTTAATGAACTATTTAAAACTAGTATTTTGATTTACATGTTGTAAGAATGCAGGTTTTCCCCGGGGAGGCAAATTCCGATTTCCATGTGACCTTGCTGAAGTTAGACAGAGTTGAAATAATGTAGGCGTTCAGTTTCTCTCTTGCTTCAGTGGGACCTAGTACTTAAAATTTCTTTGAGAATCCAGGTTATGGGTTACTTTTTGACTATATCTGTCATATTCATGTTAAACTTAGGAATCCTAAAGCACTTCAGAAGTACTTGGTACTACTATTTATTTTTAGTACTGTTGCCATGAAGTATAAGCAGCATTTATTATTACCTGTAAGAAGGAAGGGTGCTAAATGCAAAATCAGAATTATGACACAGTGCTTAAAAATACAAATGGATCGATCTCTTTGCATGCTTTATTGAAAAAGCTTAAATTTTGTTTCTAGATTACAAACACGCTAAGGTTTAGAGTGGGAGGAAGTAAGTCCAAACTACAGTTAGCAGTTATTTGCAAAACTTGGCTTCTATATCTGATTTTTGGTTCTAGATGTTCCTCGCCTTCTGGTACCATCTTAAGTTTCTTTTAAACAAATGCGGCTCAAGAACATGTTTTGTCAAGTTCAATATATGTTACCATTTTTTAAGAGTAATTTCTAATTTTTTGGGTCTGTGACTTTGAGCATACCTGAAAATGTTTTGTAGAAGGGGAGGAAAAAATTGCATAGCTTGCTTTTGCACAAAGCCAGATCAAAAACAGTGGTTTTGGGTGGCTCATTATTTTGTATGACATTAGCATTTAATATACTCTTAAAATAGATCCCTGAAGTGGACAGGACTCCTGCAAAATGGACAGCATATCGGTAATGATACTTAGCAAATACTGCTTTTTCCCAATGTTGCATACGTTGCCACTGGCTCTGTTCAAACATGACAGCGTTACTACCATATAGTCCATGCTCTTTCTGTTAAAATGTTGTTATTTTCCAAATTTGCGAACAGCTATCTTTATAGTCACAGTGGTGTGATACCTTATCTAATAAAGATAAACAGTGGAAAAGATGTTATAATTAGTGACTCCTGAACCTAATTAACTAACACCACATGTAATTTGATTAACTCACATGATTTAAGAGTAGATTATGTGCTTTTAGTGGTAGTGTAACTTCTGGAGCATTTCTACCAAGCATTTAATTTAAGGGATCAAGCGTTTGTCAACAGTCTTGATTTCAGCATGAGTCCCTTGAGGAAACAGCAGAGCCTACTTGAGAAGGCAAGCCTGAGCTCAGTAGCTGCTTAAAATACTTGAAACAAGTTAAAATGGCTGCCTTGAGTAACAGGGTGAGTAACAGCCTTAGCAAGGCGATCGCTGTTGTTCTCAGCAGCAAGCTTGTTGCAAAGCCGTGAGGCTTCCTCCGGTTTTCTGATTTTGCTCCGTAATGGCCGAATGGTTTGAAGATGGCATCAGTTGCTGTGCTATGCGTGTGCCCAGGCCTGCTGCTCGTCTTTCTGCTGCTGGAGAGATGACTCCAGTGCTTTCCTTGGTCATTCTGTCCATTTGGGTGGAAGAGACGAGGAAGGGCCCTGGAGATAGGAAACCCATATGCAGCGAAAGAGGGGCAGTTTCTCAACGTAGGCTTTGCTACAGCTTTATGCTGCTGTGCTTTCTCTGTTGCCGAGGGCACCTTTTGCTCGCTGGGGCTTGAGAATTGTAGGTAGCCGCCTTCTGTCTTGGCACGTATTCATTTCCAAGTCTTGTGCAGTATCTGCTGCTCTGTTTGTTCCACAGTGCTTGATTTCCATTTGGTTCAGTTTGAAATGCCGATAAACAAAGGACTTAGACTCCCAACAACTACTTAATTAACATGAGTGTGGTCATTCTAGCTAGTGCTCAAGTCGGGCCGATTTTCAAGAAGTGAAGAGTCCGACATTAAGCCACTAAATCAACTAAATTATTGGTTGGGGAGAAACTGTGATTTGATAAGTAGTCTCTGTTTGATTTCTTTAGTGACTCAAAATTCTGCTGTCCCTGGCATCTGGAGTTTTAGGATTGAGTTTGCAATAGCTTCTTGAAAGGAATGAAATATATATATATAATTTTAAATGCTAGATTAATTTGGTTAGGAGAGACCTAGTTGTAAACTAGTTTACAAACATGTATATCAAAATGACAGCAATATATGAACACGTATTGCCAGGGTAGTTTTGCATCATACAAAAGGAGAGTTTACATTGAATTACACTCTTTTTCCACCTTCTCTAGCAGAACTGCTTTTGCTGTATAGTCATGGGAACTTACCTTTGTAACATTAGCTATTCACCCTGGTAATTGCTCTATCCTCTAATTTAATGAAAACCCATTAAACCGAAACAATAATTAAAATGAGACATCATCTCTGTAGGAGGTTTGCATATTAAAATCACCAAGCATTTCACTGCAGACGGCTCTTATTCTTGAGGAACAGTGTTTGAAGCAACATGTAAAAAGTGATTTATAATGAGTAATCGTCATTTAGAAAGCTGTGCTGTTGAACGTGATTTCCTACTGTTTATTCCTGACTCCGAGTGGAGCTAGCAAGGCAAAAGCATTTACAATGTCTTCCTGTACCGGTGAGAATACCTAGAAGCAGAGATGTGCTTGTGAGAAGACATCATGCCCTCTTTGGTCCTCCTTGGTAGCATAGTTTTTAAGAGAAGGGCGAGGTGTCTTCCCCCCTCTTTCTGGGGTTCTGGCAGGTATGACAGGCGGTGCTGGTCCCCATTGGTCCAGTGCAGGGGGCCACAGGGAGCAGCATGGTGCTGGCTCAGCACCTTAATGTAAGCTTGCACTTATTTTTCCTTGGCGGTACCCCACAGCTTGCTAAACCCCATGCTTTAGCCTGGCTTGGAGGCCGTGTAGGTGCATGCCAGGCATGAATTGGGTCTGTGCTTAGGGGATGTCTAGGTATGCTGCTACTTGGCTGGTGCGTCTCTGCAGCGCGGTGTGGGCTGTCTCCAGCCTTAGTGCTGATAGGCAAATTGAGCACCCAGAGTGCTCTGAGGGATATACGTGGCTCTGTGCCTATTCCTGTGACGGGAGCATGTTGTTTGCATATAAGGAGAAATTTGTGTGAAATTTCTCCCCGCAGCTTGAAATAAAAAATTGGTGCTATCTGCAGATGACTACATTTTGCCCTTGCTAGGCAGGGAGGGACAACTACCTGAAGTGTTGCCCTGCTTGGCGGTGAAATGACGTCTTTTTGGAGAATGTTCCCATGGTTGGTGTTACCATCCTTCTGTGAACGTTTGGAGCTGTTTGTGACTTGTGTGGACTGAGGAGTGGTTTTAGAGGAGCAGGAAGGAGTGGGCATCTATCCCCAGTAGTATTTTGGGTTGTTGTTTGTTTGTTTCGGGGTTTGGTTTTTTCTTTTTCTTTNTTTTTTTGACCAATTCTTCAAAAGATGATTTGTGGCCCCAGTGTGCAGAAAGGAGTCTGGGCACTGGATCCCATTTGGACTCAGAGGCTTTGATGAAGCACCTGCCTTCAGCGAGCAAGAAGGGGTTTGTGGTGCTGTTATGTGTTTTCATCCTGAGCAACTTTTGGAAACTGTCTACACAGAGAATTGCTAGTTTTGGAACCTTCTTCTACTCTTCCATTTTTGGAAAGCTGATGACTTAAAAAAATGGGTCACTGTTTTTGGTGGTGTTTTTTTTGTTCGTTTGTTTTTTTCATAGAGATTTCAGTTTTACTGGATTTTGCCTACAGCAAGGTAAAAGCCAATATGCTGCAATATTCAATTCTTTAATTGCTGTAGCTGAAATCCAGATTCTCTGTTGTTGCAGGGTTAATTTCTACTTGCTTGTCCAGAGTGATGGTGCCAAGGTTCTTCTGAAAGCATGTTGAAACAAATAGCTTTAGAATGAGTGAAGGTACCAATAAAGCAAATGTATTCTGCAGTACATTCTCTGCCAAAGTAAGGAAGTAAAAGGAAGAGGTATTCAAGCAGGCTAGTGAATGAGGAAACGTATCTGTTGCTTTAGAAAACATGAGCTGATACAGAACTGAATTTTAGTCTTTTTCTTCTAGTGGAAGCATCTATTAAAGAAAAATGATTTCCCAGATGGATTGGGATTCAGCTTGTAAGAACTGGTGCACATTTTTCATTGCTTAAAATTCCAGCCCAAATGGTCATGTACTTCCCTTTGTACCGTGGATTGTTGACACTGTCATCAAAGTAAGTTTGGCAAGAACTCTGCCTACTTTCCTAGCGTTATCCTGTTCTTTCTCCAACTCATTTTGTCTGCTTCTGTGTGGTGATAATTTTCTCACACTGTTTCTAATGCAGCTGAAGCCAACTTCTCCCTTTCTCTTATTTGGTGCCTCTAATGTGTTCTGGGCTACAAGTGGCAAAAGCCTGAGGTTTTAATTTTTAGCTGCCAGAGCTGGTGATGCATAGAGCAGTGGATCCACACAGGAAGATGTGACTTGAGGGCCTCAATCAAATTTGTAAGGGTTGATACTAATCCTGAGTTATTGTACCCTCTTAATTCCATTTGTCACATAGGGTTACTGTGTACCGGAATACGTGTACATTTCGTACGTACAAGGTAAAGCTTGCCCTGACATCATTGGCCTCACAGCAGCATTACCATTCATCTGGACGGGTCTTATGATGAAGTGAAAACAAACCCATGCTAAAATAAAAATTTGAGACTGATTTTGAAGGTGCTGAAAGTGAGTATTGTGAGTAATCGCAGTTGAGGATAAGATTTATCAAGGTGGCTGAGTGTGTAAGAGCTTGCTGCAGCTAAGCAGGGTGCTGTGTTCTTCCTCTGCAGATCCCGACCGGAGTCACGCTGCGGCTGCTGAGCCCCTGCATGAGTGTAGCCCTGGGTGCTGGCTCCTCTTGTAGCTCAGCTTGGTAGGGCTTTGCTGGTCAGGGGCTGAAAGGGCTCATGTGGGACAAGGCAGCCAGGAGAAGGCACTGTGGTGTCCCTGGGAATGGGGGAGATGGCGCCGGGCAGGGAAATGTGGGATGGCAGCGGCTAAATGGGTTTGGATGTCCTGGGAAACTGCACCTTTGCTTTGTGTTTGGACCTTCTTCCTTGGACCTGTGGCTTAAAAAAAGGAATTAAATCAAGCAGCAAATATGCTCTTACTCTGGCACAGGTGTGTCTTCTGCTTCTCTGTTTTGCTGAAGGTAGAAAGTTGCCTTTACTTGATGCTCTGAGATGATTTGTATCTGTTGTACTTTCAAATAACTGTGTACGCTTGCTTTTTTGCTTGCTTAATTTTAGAAACACTTTGGTATGTTTAAAAACCCTCTTCAGACAGACAGTATTTCAAATTAAGGAAATATAATCACATAGAAGGGCATATGAAAGTCGTATCTATGTTTGTTTATTTATTTATTTTGCTGAGATTGCATTATCATTCAAGTGTGAAGCGATGTTTCACTGAAGATTACTGTATAAACCTATATTGTTCTATATTATGTAGGAAATACGACATTTCATTACAAGCAGACAGTTATTTTTATGGAGAGCATAAAAAGTATTTTCCCTTTCAGGCACCTGCGGTGAGGGGGTGTATGTATTCTCAATTTTTCTTTTTTTGAAGTGTGAAACCTTCAACCTGAAAATAGAAAGCTCTTACTCTAAATGGATCATACTCCCAGTTCATTTTTATGGTACTTTGTGCAGAAATCGAGCAAAACACAAACAGATGACATACCCAGTGATTGCGCAGTGTGAGGAGGGGCATTGCCAGAGTGGTGCAGGCGGGCTCTCCCATGGGGCACAGCAGCTGGGGTGATGCAGTGCCGGCTGGGCCACACCCTCAATGAGGCCTCAGGCGGCTCCTTCCCAGCATTCGGGTCCCAGGTTGCGAGCCCAGGGCTGTGCTCAGCACCCCGACAGGCTTATCATCTCCGAAATGCCAGGTCGCGTGCTCCTTGGGTCTTCACGAGCCTTGGTGGGCTCTTCAGCTTACAAGTCCAGCCCCCAGCTATTGGGTAGCATTTGCCATCTCGCCACTGAATTGCTGGGAAACTCCCTTTGTTGTAGTTACTGAGGCTGAGCTATGAAGAACAGCATTTCCGTAGACATTTCAGCATCTGCAAGTATGTTTTCAGTTGCGTAGTGGTAGGGAGTGTTCCTAGGCACTGGTATCTCCTCAGGCTGGTAATGGGTAGATCTACTCCAAAGAAATAGCACCATACTGTAGACGTGTATTGATTTTGAAAGGCCTACTTGTGTAACTTTGTATTAATTGTACGTGTGTTGCAAAGTGGTATGTAAATACTGTTTGTTATCTACTAGTTTGATCCCAAGATTCTGGAATTTCATAGAATCATAGAATGGGTTGGGTTGGAAGAGACCTTAAAGATCATCCAGTTCCACACATTCCCCCCCCCCCCCCCCTCCCCCCCAACTGTGGGCGCCGCCCCCCTCCGCAC
>VYZV01044261.1:146717-158883 GCA_013401275.1 Pandion haliaetus
TTTCTGCCTCACTGATTATGAAACGTTTGACTTTGTATGTATGAAGTCACTGACAGTACTTGTCCTAGCGCTTTCCTGGCCTGGAAACACCAGCAGCAGTATCTTCTGTATTTTGACTGTGTTGTTAACTGAGCATCAAAATAAAATAATAATAAAAATCTTCTCCAGATTTCTTAGGAGTGTAATTCAGGTATTTTAATGGGGTAGGGTGGGGTGGTGGTAGTAGTTAATCAACATTCTGCCCTACCGTTTAGAAAAATCCTGCTTCTCTGCCCTCCTTGTGCCTTTATGTGTATGAAACAGGCCAGCTCCTTCACAACACCAGCCTTTCTTATTTTTTCCACTCTGTACTGCATGTATTTTATTTGTACCTATGCCTGCTGTGTTTTTATTCAGTTTTGGTTTTGCTTTTATCTGCTTGTGTTTTTCAATTTGCCACCCGAGTCTTTGATTCGGGTGACGTTGATAATGCTCATATGTTGCATGAAAAATGCAATGGCAAGGCATTGGCAGGATGGAGGAGGGCTTGAGTTTCTCTTTTGGTCAAGATTTTTTTGTCTTGGTGTTCCTCTTCCCAGTCTGTTGCGATCTTTTGCACATGTTCCCAGCAAGTGTTTTGCCTTCTAAGTAAGTTCCTCCCAAAGAACTCCGTTTTTCAGTTATGTTCTAAAAACCCCCTCCACTTCACTGGTAAGAGCTATTGTTGATGAAGTGCCCACACCTCATGAAACACTTGTGCACACTGGCTAGTAAGGTCTGTGTATAGCGATGCAGTGTAAAAGGCTTGTGTGAAAATGCAAATCAGCACCTGGGTGCCTTTTGTTTTTTTTTTTTTTGGTTTTTNTTTTTTTTTTTTTTTTGTTTTTTTTTTTTTTTTTTTTTTTTTGTTTTTTTTTACCCCAAACTAGCACATATCTTTCAATTGCCATGTTAAATTGGTGTTGTCCATTGGGGAAAAACATGACACTGTGGAGATAGATGGGGATAGGGACTAGCTGGACAACCTAACATCTGCACTTAGTTGTAGAGTTATTTCTACTATAAAAGGAGGTCTGCATCTTCCTGCTGTATGCAGGCTTGATTTGATATGCTGTAAATACTGTGATCTGAGGTCCAAGAGAAGGCTTTGCTATTTACGCAGTCAATGTGCTACCACCTGGAAGGGCTAGATTCACCCTGGAAAAAAATTGGCTCCACCCGCCAGTGTGAAGCCAGTTAATAGCTGTACTTCGTTAGCTCTCCAATGACTGGGACAACTATCTTAAGGTTTTGATTGTTTATGGCAGGTGTTGAGACACCTAATCCAGCCAGGAGGTTTTGTTCCCTTGTAAAGCTGAACAATTACAGCTGTAACAACAAAAGTCAGAAAATGAGTTAAGCACAATTGCACGTGGGGGAGTCCTAAAAGTAAACAGTTTTTTAAAAAGTGGATTTGCGAATAGTAAATACAAATGTAAAGATTACCTAGTGGTGTCTTACCTTAATGGCTTTTTGTTTGTTTGTTGGTAATGATACGTACAGTTCTTTATTTTTGCATTTCCTACAAATCTTGTGTTCATGCATAACATTTTGGTGAAAAGAATAAGGATCACTTTCTTGTAGTTGAACCTGTTCTATGGGTAAAAAGAGGACTTCAATTTCGACTACTATCAAATGGTGTTTCGAACATGAGCCAGTTTTGTGTAATTGATACTGCTATTTTTGTAATGCACTGAATGTATAGTCTCATCTCTCTCCCTTTTTTAAAAAATGAACTAGCAGATAATCCATGCTGAGTAACCTCTTTAGATTGTGACCTTCCATGTGGTGTTTGCTTAAAGAAGTCTATGAATTAAGAAGAAAGTGACAGAAGCAATGAATAAACCAAAAAATGGACCTGATTCTTCTTCATGTTTTAAATACAGCTATTTTGAACTGGAGAGCAGTGGCCTACGGGATGAGATTAGATATCACTACAGGTTTAATGGGAAGTCAAGAACAGAGGTGTTCCCGTACCGTCTGGCAGATGGACAGTGGCATAAGATTGCTGTGTCACTTAGTGCATCCCACCTTCTGCTCCACGTGGACTGCAACAGGTAAGAAAATACGTGCAGTAATTTATATTTCTTTAAAAAATGCTCTCTACTTACACACAGGAATAAAATTGGAAAAGGAGAAATTTTTTTACATACCTAATTCAGAAAGCATGGTAAACTCCCATGGGATAAGAAAAGGAAAACAAAGCATTAAAATGAAACAATTCATTGTGATTATGAACAAATGTGGAAAAGGTTGATTGCTGACTGGGGAGTATTAAATGCATCTCTGTAGTTTAGGCACTGGCTGATGTTACATTTGACTGTGATTGCATTGAAGTGTGATAGATTGGTGTGCAGTGTTCTGTTGTGAACTGCTTCACTCGGCATACCTGAAATCTTGAAGAATAGATAGATGTGTCAGAGGCATTTTAATTTTATTTTACATAATCAAGCAATGCACTTTTTACTGATTTTTCCACCCACTGCCCCACTTGGAAACTTCTGAGAAAACTGGAAGCTTCTTTTTGCGTGTCTAGACCTGGTGCTTTTTGTTTTCTGAAGGGTATTCTGTCTGTCATTGCACTTTTTTCTCTTCAAAAGTTGTGAAGACTGCAAGGTGGCAGATTGTCAGGATTTCGAGGAATAAAAAGCAGCAAGCCTAGAATTTCTCTTCCCTAGAATCTCTCTTCCCTTGGAACTTGTTCTCACAATGTATTGAAGACTTTGCTACCTTAGTGGTTGATGAGGAAACTCAGAAAACTTGAAATTCGGACCTTCAAAATAGTCTTTAGGAATGAGGAAAATAAACCATTACTTTCGTGTCTTCTTGCACTGAAATTAATATAAAAATATCCTTTGCCTTCAGTGAGAGGATTGGCATGTGCATTTTGGAATTGTGGCACTTAAATGGATAGGGTGATGGTAGCAGATAATTTTTTTTTTTTTTTCTGAAGTCTTCATTTTGTTCAGGCTGGCAGAATAAAGTTACATGAGTATTACAGGAGTATGCAGTTATTGGAACTTTTGTAAAAGTTTAAATTTTGACCAAAGCAATTATGAGGTACAGTTTTGAGAAGATTACAGGCATTTTCTGCAACTGCATTAACTACTGACAGTAAAAATCTAATCTGAAGGAAGGTTGCTTATTGAATCCTTTTGTCTGGACCCTAGCAGCAATTAAATGTTTAGAGCAATTTTAATTTAATTAAGGCATGAAATCTACAATTTGTAAAGATTGTCTTCATTTCAGTCCTCTGATTTATTTATCTTACCATTTGTTTATCTGTTATATTATTTGCTTACAATAGTATAATTTTTTTGTTTATTGACATACTGCGGCCACGCTCCGCCAATCGCCGCCTCCCACACAGCCGGCCGGGGGCGGCGTGGCCAAGCGCCGCGCCGCTTCTATGGAGAGCGGGGTGGGTTTTGGGACAGGTTCTTTTTTATCCATTATGTTTTTTTTTTTCTTTATTTTTATGAACAGCAAATGTGCTTTAGGAAGACCCTTTTTAGCAGATTGTTTTGCTGGCTGCCTTCTTGCACACGATGTAAAAGGAAGACAACGCAAAATGCCTGCCTGGTGCGGAAGTCTATCCAGGGACAAGAGAGCTGCACAGAGTCATGGTTGTGACCAGATTTTCTTTATAGAAACAGGCAGCAATATATAAATACAATTACAGGATGAGCTGTGCTGTCATATGAGGTGATAAATGAGTATAGCCGTCTCCGTCAGGTAGCCCTAAACAGGGCTGATCCATCTAAGAGTGTCGCTTAAGGTGGTACATCTCAAGGCTGCTCCCAGCATGAATCCATACCTAAATGCCTCTATTTGGTTGTGTATTTGTGGTATTCTATGACAACTCCTGTGGAAAAGTAATGGGAATAGTTCTGAAAGCATGACTAGAGGCTAGATCACAGTAGAAGTTTAAATGAGGAAAAAGAAAACAAGGAAGTCTTTAAGTTCCTGACTCAGCTGTAGCATCTCTGTTCAGTTAGAGAATTTTGTGAATGTTGGTGTTAATAGTTTCCTTTATTTTATCCTAACCCCCTATATCTTTGCACTCAGAAGAGTTGTCAACATCTTGTTCATCTTTGCACTAGCATTTCCTGAGGACACCACAGTAAATGTCAAAAGATGTGAAAATGAAGAGCAAGCCAACGAGGGGTACTTCTGAGCACTACTGAAAATCCTAAGCCTCCCTCATGCTGGTGTTAGGAAAGCTACAGCTGAAAGCGTGTATGGAATCCAGTGTTAAGAGCTGTAGACTTTACATGTAAATGTCACCATTTTAGGCTAGTGTGGTGTTCGTGGCTCTCAGCAGAGTTCAAGTTGCCTAATGAGAACTGATGCTTCTGGAGACGTAATTGAACAAGTCAGTCGCAGGGAAAAAGAATACGACTGCAGTCAATAGATTGACCTGTCCCATCTCCTGCAGAGATTCGGTGTCATCAGAACAAGAATTTAGCTTAAAGTGTACCTGTCTAGTTAAAGAAGTTCTGTGCTTTTTACTTACTGCTCTTGCCTCTCTGAAAAACAAACAAAAAAGGCATAAAGGAAAAAAACTGACCAACAAAATGAATCCCTTGAATTCCTACTGGATTTCTTTAAGGGGGTTGCAACATTGCTTCCTTATAGTTGTGCATGAATTTGTATAAATGCATTACTCCTTGTTTAGGGCTATGGTAATATGTTACATATTTAGAAGGCTATTCTGAGTGAGTGATTTGTGAATGCAGTGTTATTAAAGTTAACCTGTATCTGAGAGTGCATTGAAAGTGTTTGCATTGGGAAAAATATCCAGCAACAACCGAATTTTGCTACAGGTTTTGTATTGATAGCCAAAGCTAGTTAGTCTCTGGCCTCCAAAACCTGCAGTAGATCAGAAAGCATTGGCGATGAAACTTTTAATTTGTAAACAGGTAGTCGAATCTACTTTTATTCTTCCCAGCCTTACTACCCACGTTACTCTGATTCGTAAAATTGCTTTGACGTTTGGTACTTGATTTGTCTTTTGGATTCATTTCAAAGTTGACTTTGTTTTTCAGACCTGGGTAGGTTAGGGAAAAGTACTTGAGAACTGGTAAAAGCCTTTAGAGCTTTTAAGAGTCATCTTTAAAACAGTGTAATTGCCTCTGTTCTGATGAGAAGTAATGCGGTGGGGGAGGCCTACATATCAAAGGAGGTATATTTGCCCAAGAATGTGTCCTTTCAAAATCAGCTCCTGCTGCATCGTGTTCCTTTTGGTGCTCCTTCAAGAACAAGGAGTGAGAATTGTAGCTGAGTTTGATGCTAGAGCTTGAAAAGATACATTAGAGTCCAGACTGAAAACCTGTTGAATGTCACCAGACTCTTCTCACTGACTTGGAGAGCTTTGTGCTGGGCCGAGGCAGTAACTTCCAGCCAGGTATACGTCTCAGACAACTGGCATAATAAGCAGCAGGTGCATTTGCTGACATGCTTTTAACGTTCTAGTAAGGTTCTGAAAGCTTAGAAAAATGAAAAGACTACATTAATTATGAATGCACAACTGATGCACAAGTAAAACCTATGCTGAAAGTAACATGGAAATTAAGCGCACTGCTCATAATTTTGTTGGTATCTGCAATGCTGAGTCCACTAGTGGCGAACAAATCTTGTTTCAAAGTACTGGTTATGTGTGGGATCTGTGCTCCCCTACTCTAGGGAAAAGGGGGTTGTCAGGGGCTTTCTGGTGAGTGTTTAGGTTGAGCTAGAGCAACTGTGTCATTGTCAGAGGGTCTTTAAATAGCCTATGGCACTAAAGGGTTAATATATAATGAGATAAGATCTGCCATGCACCTTCCCAGGTTTGGCCTCTTAGGGGAGCAGAGGTAAAGCTTCCCGCTGTTCACACCTTCGTTGTCAGGAGATTTGCAAGCCCAGGAGACTGTGATAGTCCGATAAGAGCTGGCCTTTGTCTTCCCTTCACTGGGTATTGGTTTCAGCTCTGCAGTCTGTGATGTTGCCCGTGGCACCTGACTGTCCGCTGCAATGCTTGCCTCCTACAACAGTAGCAACACAGAAAATGTTACCTTTACCAGTGTTAAGAGAAGAGTGAGGGAGGGAATAGCATGGAGCCTACAATTTAAGAGGTGGTAGGTACTGTATCAAAATGTATTTATTGGCAATTGAAGAAATATAAATTCCAAATTGTTCTCAGTGTGTCTAATTAATCTGGGGAGGTAAGCTTGAAAGGTGCTTGCTGTATATTCCTATTTTATTTCTTATCAGCTGCATTGCTACAAAGGTACTCACCTGTTCAGGCAGTATCAGTATTCCTTTACTTGAACTCTGTCTGCAGGTTTAAAAGGGAGAAAGGCACTTGGCTGCAAAAATTAATGCTTTCCAGTGAAAATATGTGCTGGAGTGCCTTTTGCTATGAATACAGCCCGTGGTTTCGATGGATACTCTTAGCTGTTTGATGGAGGGAGTTGGTAAGAGCATAGGAGAATAGATTATAAAACTGGAGCAGGCTAGGAAGTAGTCTCCAGCTGAAAAAACATGTTGTCTGCTTCTTTTATGTTTCTGCTGATAGAACAGCACATTAGGGAATAAAAAATGGATGAGCAGTGAGAACTTTTTAATTGGAAAAATAAATAAATTAAAGCACCATGATCCAAATACGGGAATCTAAAACCTCCGAGTTCTTATAAATAAGATATTCTGGCTGCCAACATGAGGTTTTCAACTTATCTCAACAAAGTCCTATGGCTATAATTAAAATGTAATAAATTTAAAGAAGGTTAAGGGTTGTAGTTAAAAGAGGGATTTGCTGCTTTACTTATTGTAAACCACTTTCTCTTCAGAGAGAAGGTGGCATGATGGCAGTGTTATGCAGCTTTAACATTTGAATATGCTTTTGTGACCCAGATTGCTTCTCTGCTCTTTAAGCTGTAAGCAGAAGCTGTCAGAGAAATGGTTACTTAGGTAGAGTGCTCTAATTGTGCATTGCAGGCACACCCAACTTCAGATCTGTGGTACTGGGGATTGGAAGTTAATTTTCACTTACCGATTGTCCCTTTTGTTTGACAGAAGGGCTATAAACTTTTTAGTATGAGAGATCTCCAGCTGACATATGATGTCAGCTGCTCTCAGGCCTGTATCATTACAGTTATTGTAGTTAAGCTGCAAGGAAATGTTCAGGATACGTTCAGCATTACTTCAGAAAAGTTTTTTTTTTTTTAAGGAAGTTTTTTAATAGCCAGGGTTTTTCATTGAACGGCTAACGCATCAGCAGAAAGGTAGTATGGTTGTGACTGAAGACTGATGATATGTCTTAACCCACTCCTCAATTATGATGAAAATTTATTTTTTTCCTTCTAGAAAAATCAGTTGTACT
The DNA here is from genome assembly GCA_013401275.1 of Pandion haliaetus. Lineage (NCBI taxonomy): Eukaryota > Metazoa > Chordata > Aves > Accipitriformes > Pandionidae > Pandion > Pandion haliaetus. The sequence goes on from VYZV01044261.1 coordinate 154,096, forward strand.
TTTTTTGTATACTGCATTGATAGAATTGGGAGAAGGCCGTAGGTATTTATAAAAATGCTGGAAAAGTACTATAGAAAACAAATGATAACAATCCGTCTGTACCTGCCTGTTTTATATCCTTTGACCACCCCTAGAAGGCAGCAACCACTTACACCAGTACCGGTACCTGGGGAGCTGTGCTGCAGCAGAGGGGCCTCGCATAGCTCCTGCTCAGAGTGGAGCCTGCATCTGCTTTGGTTTCTTTCAGGATTTAATCGAGGTCCTGCTGATGTCAGCTACTGAAGAGTAGAAGTCAGCCTCTGGAGGTTCGGTTAAGGGCCTTGAGTAGGAGCTTGTGGCAGTCTCCTGAGTTTTAGGGACCTGTGGAGCTGGAGTTTTGTAGCTGCAAAGCCCAGCTACTGCTGAATATAGACTTAATGGTGTTTTTTCTTTTTTTCCAATTTAGAACTGGGGACTTGCAGTGCTTTCTGGTGAATTGAAAATGTTATTAGACAGGTTGATGACTTCAACAGGGCAGGAATAACGTGTTACGCTTTAACACTGGCATCTTGCGTTCATTGTATTTGTGTACTATGGCTGCGTCAGAGAGAGCGGATGGATAACGGTAGAGGAAATAATCTTAAATCAAGACCAGCAAGCCTCAAATGATTTAGTGATTTCCTAAAAGTGTGTGAATAGGTGTATTATCCCATTGTCAAATATTTTTTACATTGGTCCAATATGCATTTAGATTTTTTTCTTTTTTAATGTCAAAGCAATAAACCCTTAAACTGGGGTGATTACTTACAAGAGCAGTCTCTGAAAATGTAGCCTGCGTAGTTTGAAATGTATCTGTATATTTGTTTCTGTGGAATTTTTTTCAGGGGAAATCTCCTGTTACTTGGTTCTATTTTCTTTTCATTCGTTGGAGTACTGATTGGGGTCATATGGACAGAGAGGCGATCGTGGTAATTTGAGAATCAACCAGATAGAGCAGATGTTTTGAGTTTTTTTCCTTTCAGATTATAAAAACAATTATCTTGCTCCAGCCAGGCAGATTAACTGCGATCCAAAACATAAATGAACTTTTCCGTTTGAAGTGGTTAGCTAAACTCTGGAGTTTAGAACTGGAAGTCCCATAGGGTAATACTGGAGCTGAATTGAAAAATGGTAGTATAATTTTAGTTAAATAGTCTTATAAAGGCACTGGACCTTTGCCAAAGAGCAGATGAGAACCCCTCAGAACTATTTGGAAGCTGAACTGAGATCTGAGCCTCCATATAGCAAATAGTACAGAGTCTTTCCAAATGATCTGAAACCTCCCGAGTGCTGTGGGGTGTGAGAGGGCGACTGAGCAAACACAACTGAGACTGCTGAACTCTCTGAAACCAGCCCAGAGTTTTACGAAGTGTTTTAGTACTTGGGGAGTCTTTCTTTGACAGTTTAGAACAGCAATAATTCCCAAAAGGTAATTATTTTTTAGAAATCCAATCTTGTCAAAATCCTCAAATTGTTTGCAGGGGAGGTGGAGTCTGCTTGACTGCATTTATTACTCCCCAAAACATGACAGTTCATATCATTGCACCACTTGGTGACAGAGTAAACTGACAACACTTTTAATGGTAGACAGTGGTGCAGGAGCAGTCATGTTTCTTCCTGCGGTGGGCTGACCCTGGCTGGGCGCCTGGTGCCCACCAAAGCCATTCTATCACTTCCCCCTCAGATGCACAGGGGAGAGAGAATATAACAAAGGGCTCCCGAGTCGAGATAAGAACAGGGAGAGATCACTCAACCTATTACCGTCATGGGCAAAACAGACTCGACTTGGGGAAAATTAACTTAATTTATTGCCAATCAACCGGAGTAGGGTAATGAGAAATAAAACCAAATCTCAAAACACCTTCCCTCCACCCCTCCCTTCTTCCCGGGCACAGCTGCATTCCCGGATTCTGTACCTACCCCGCCCAGTGGCGCAGGGGGACGGGGAGTGGGGGTTATGATTGGTTCATCACACTTTTTTCCTGCCGCTTCATCCTTTTCAGGGGCAGGACTCCTTGCACTCTTCCCTTGCTTCAGCGTGGGGTCCCTCCTACAGGAGACAGTCTTCCATGAACTTCTCCAATGTGGGTCCTTCCCACCGGCTGCAGTTCTTCATGAACTGCTCCAGTGTGGGTCCCCCGCGGGGTCACAAGTCCTGCCAGCAAACCTGCTCCAGCCTGGGCTCCTCTCTCCACGGGGCCGCAGGTCCTGCTGGGAACCTGCTCCCGCGTGGGCTTCCCACGGGGTCACAGCCTCCTTCAGGCATCTACCCGCTCCGGCGTGGGGTCCTCCCTGGGCTGCAGGTGGATATCTGCTCCACCGTGGACCTCCATGGGCTGCCAGGGGACAGCCTGCCTCACCACGGTCTTCCCCACGGGCTGCAGGGGAATCTCTGCTCTGGCGCCTGGAGCACCTCCTCCCCCTCCTTCTTCACTGACCTGGGGGTCTGCAGGGTTGTTTCTCTCACATACTTTCATTCCTCTCTTCCAGCTGCCCTCATGCAGCAGTTTTTTTCCCCCCCTTCTTAAATACGTTCTCCCAGAGGTGCTGCCACTATCGCTGATGGGCTCGGCCTTGCCTGGCAGCAGGTCCATCTTAGAGCCGGCTGGCATTGGCTCTGTCAGACACGGGGGAAGCTTCTAGCAGCTTCTCACTGAAGCCACTCCTGTAACACCCCCCCGCCCCGCCCTGCTACCAAAACCTTGCCACACAAACCCAATACAGTTCCTTGGGTATGGGATGCTGGGGGCAGGTGGTATGCTTAGAGGTGGAAGGTGTTGTCAAAGCTTGGAAACACTGTGAGTGTGGCTGTCATGGCTCTGGGGTATTAAGCAGTGGCATGGATCTTGCTGCAGCAGTGGTGTGGTGTCGTCTCTCACTTTACATGCCATGCAGAGCCACCTGGCATATTTGGAGACATACCTGTGTGCGGGAGAGCTCTGTCTGGGCCTCCATTATGTTTGGATGGTCCTGCAGCATGTGAGGGGGTCAAGTGGGCTTAGTACTCAGCGTGGGGACAGCTGAGATTCTGGTTGTGTGCCGTGAGGTGAGTGCTGCTTTGCAAATGTGCTAATTGAGAGAATTGCAAAGGCAGTCCAGTCTCCCACTTCAGAAGGTGAGATATTTCTGGGAGTTGAGGAAGTACTCTATTTCTACACAGATAAGTGTTTAGTGAGCTGGTTGGTGTGTTTTTGGTTTTGGTGTTTTTTTTTCTTTTTTTTTTTTTTTAAATAAATCATATAGTGGCCACTGCTTCTAGTTTAAATATTTCAATGATATGAAGAACCATTGTTGTGATCTCTATTACCAATGTAATGATACAATGAAGGAGCAGTAAGGTGAAAGATGATAGTTTGATTCTCAGCATAGGACTAAGGTAACATGCAATTTCCAGTCCTGTAAGTTGTTTTCATATCTGAGACCAGCCAGTAATGAAAGAATCAGTGGAAGCTGCATTACTTAATTGAGCTGCAATTTCAGTGGCATTCCCTTCAGCATGTCAAAAGTGAAAGCAAATAACTAGCCCTGTGTCAACTAATGCAGCTAGAAGGACTTCCTCAGCCCTGGCTGAATCTTTCTGTGTCACACCAGACACTTACCTTAACCTCGACTGAAAGATGCGCTGTGCGGTATCCCTGGGGTGAAATCCTGGCCCCAGTGAAGTCTGCAGTGAAAACTCTCATTGACTTCAGCCGAGCCATGCTTTCACCTCCTGAGTATGTCAGACGTTGTGAGAAATGAGCTCCAAACCTGAGTGCTGTCCCTGGAGAGTGCTTTTCTGTCTGTCTGCTTGGCAGTTTCCATCAAAACTTAATTTTAGAACCAATATAATGGCTTGTTCTATGTTTACTGCATGTTTCATACACCTCCTCAGTCATGGCCAATTAGTTATTATGGAGAGAGTGCAATGCTATCTTTCAAACCACCAAGGCTAAACCAGGCAGTTGAAAAATACCGTGGGAAAATGGAGATGTGGGTTATTGGATGAACCTGCTGTAAGAACTGAGGAACGTGGAATGAGTCAGCCCTCCGTGGGGTTACAGAGGCAGTGGCTAATGGGGAGGAGTGGCAGCTCTGGGGAGAGCCAAGTGCCATTGTCCAGTGCTGAGACAACACTAGTGGGAGGGATCTGGCCGGAGTGTGGCAGCAAAGGCAGGTTGTTAACAAGCAAAGCCTGTGGTCCTCAGCCTGCAGTTACCTTCAGTCATGAAAGGAAGTTGGCTCTGGAATATGGATGAAATTATTTTATGATTATACACAAATCATTTAGCGATGACATGAACCCCTTGATGAGGTGATCCTGTGACAAGATATACTGTAAGGCAATTAGCTTCTCAGCAGATGATTTTTTGAAGGGAGGGAAAGAAGCTGTTTAGTAGAAAAGTTGCTTGTGGCTGGCTTCCTTTGAAATTTATTTTTTATAGCAGTGCAGAAAGGGGTTGGAATCAAAAGCCTGATGCTTCTTGCAGTTGCACCTGTCTTACTATACTAGGTAAAGCGACTTTGGGGTTGAGAGTAGCATGAGACAGAAAAGAGGAAGGCTGCAAATATTTTGTGAAAAAGGGCTGTTTCTAAGCTGTAAACTTACTGTGCTTCAGGTTCTGCTGTAATTGCCAGCTCTGAAGACCCATGTGCTACAGATCTTAGGCCAGAGATCGGCCTGTCCTTTTGTAAATGCAGGTAGATGTAATAGAAGTAAAGTTTCAGCACTGCCAGTTCTCACTCAACACAAGTCTTGTGACAAACACCAACAGTAATCTTAGTTTTTAT
>VYZV01044261.1:158920-181614 GCA_013401275.1 Pandion haliaetus
CCCCGACAAAACAGAGATGACATAAGCCATGTAACCATGGTTTTACCTCTCCGTTCTGGTAGAATTTTATTTTGGGGTTAGTTTTGCTGCAAGGCCTGAAGTACCTGTGCTGCTTTGTGCCATTATTATGATGCACAGTTTTGCCCTCTTGCTTTCTGATGTAAGATAGGCTTAATTGTTTACTACGTTTTTCATAGATACTTTAATATAGGTTTTTTAATCTTGTATCCACCTCGCTCTAAGGGCTTCTTGTTTAATTTGTGGGAGAAGAGCTTTTCTCTTTTTTTTCTTTTTATACATTGGAAGAATCCATTGAATTAATTTCTCCCTCCTATTTCTCGAATCTGTTTTTAATTGCTCAGTCTTTATTTACCAACATTTGGCATCTGGGATTTATTTTCAACATTTGCTTCATCTGAGATGGGCTTTTGGTATGATGTTTGATATGGTAAAAAATGAGTGTGCTGTGCTTTTAGCTTTCTTGTATAACAGTTTGCTTTATTCAGTGTTCTGGTTTAGAACCTGATTCAAAGCTTGCTGAGGTTAAAGGGTGTCTTTTAGTGACCCTGTGAGTTTTAGTGTTGTCTTCATGTATGAGTGGATTTGTCTCCTTGTCTGTAGCGGATACTTGTGTGCATCATAAAAAAAACCCAACAAACCAAACCCTACTGCTCCATGTTTTATGCTCTGGTATTCGGATAGCAATAGTTGCTCGCAAATGGTAAAAAGATGCCAAAATACCTTTGGTGAGTCAGGTATTTATTTGAAAAGTGGTATTTGAGCTATGTGGCTCTCAACTCTATGTTGAGATATTTAAAGATAAGTACCTGAATTCACATTCATTTGTAAGAGTTGTGGACGTTGATTTTTATAAGAATAGTCTGTGTATATAAATGACATCTCCCTCAACACTTAAAAGGAGGCATTCTTTTGACCCAGACACCACCATAAGCACTGCTCTAGCCAAGCAGGCTGAAGATGGTAAAAGTTGGCATCTTCACCAGAAACAGTGACAAGTACATTCCGCTTGTGCTTCTGCTACCTGTAGGTTATGTGCAAGGTTTATGGGCAATGCCAGGACCGTGAGCCACATGCTATTTACCTCAGATTTACCAGGTCAACATGGACTTTCAGGAACACTATTAGAAGAAAAAAGTTGCTCTTGTGGTTTAATGCTGGTAGGCAGCTAAGCACCACATAGCTGCCGTCCGCGCAGTGAGATGGGGAAGAGAATCGCAAGGATGAGAGTGAGGCGGGGGGTGAAAGTGAGTTGAGATAAAGACAGTTAAATAGGTAAAGCAAAAGCTGTGTGCACAAGCAAAGCAAAATAAGGAATTCATTCATTACCTCCCATTCACTGGCAGGTGTTTAGCTGTTTCCGGGAAAAACGGGGCTTTATCTCATGTAACAGTTACTTGGGAAGACAAATGCTGTAACTCCAAATGTCCCCCCCTCTTTCTCCTTTCCCCCAGCTTGTATTGCTGAGCACGACGTCATGTGGTATGGGATATCCTGTAGGTCAGCTGTCCTGGCTGTGTCCCCTCCCATCTTCTTATGTACCCCCGGTCTACTCGCTGGCAGGGCAGTCTGAGACACAAAAGGCCTTGACATGTTGGAGAATGGCTCAGAGAGCAAGGATATGAATCCACAGAACAGTTGTACGAGCAGAGCCTGTTCTGAACTTAGTATAAGTAGCAAGACTAGGCCGCGAGTCTGAGCTGAAACTGCAAGCCAGGCTGATAACAGTAAAACAACAAGGAAACTGGGACCTTGAAGAGTATCATAAACCAACCAGAAGTTAACTCGTGTTTATTTAGTTGCTTAAACCAATCAGGAGTTAACCCGTGTGCATCTAGTTGCTTAAACCGATCAGAAGTTAGTTCGTGTTAACCTAAACTGTATAAATAAGCGCTGTTCGGGCTAATAAAGTGAACTACGCTTTATCACTCACACTGAGTCGACCCTGCGTGTCCGTCCGCCGCTGGCATTGACACTGTGCACGTGCTGCTCAGCGTTAGCTAAAACATGGCTGTGTTATCAACAGTGTTTTGGTCACAAACCCAAAACATAGCCCCGTACCAGCTGCTTCGAAGAAAACTAACTCTGTCCTAGCTGAAAGCAGTACAGTTGCCAGAGCTGAAATGCGCGATAACCATTTGGGTATCAAACTAGCCAGCTTGATGCTGAAAGTACTGTGTTTCTGTCCGAAAAATTATGGATAGTGCATGTGCCGTAAAGTGCAAAGTGCTCTGGATACATCACATGTAAGATACAGTAGATAGACCCTGTAGTTTGTCATAATTTTTTTTTCCACAACTCTTGAAAATCCTAAGCAAATGGCCGGATTTCTGTTTCTGCCGAGAGTCTCGCTCAAACTGTTTTCTGGGTTTCTTGCACTTTCAGGAGTGCTATGTTTGTTACATGAAGATGGGTAAACACTGCAGCCTTGTAGGCAGGCTGTTAGCCTATGGCTAAGACGCTCTTAAGACGGTTATTGTCTGGAACCAATTGTATCTGTTTTGTCATTTGAAAGGAAAGTTATTAATACCGATCTTGTTTGTAAAGGTGTTTGAATTCACCTCAGGATCTCCAGATGAAGGATACCATCCATACAAGTATAGTATTCTGAGAGAGACCAATTTCTGCCCTTTATGTGGCCAATGTCATATCATTTAGTGGGTCCAGTCTTCTACTTTAAATCAGTAACAAAGATTGGTCTTAGTTTAATGCTCAAGAAGTACTGCTAAAATTCATCAATAAGTTTGTAGGAAACCGAAAAGCCTGATGTGTTTTGTAAAGAAAGCCCCACATAGGCAGATAATATCTCTGTGAATTTACCCTTATTCAGTTTATGTGTGGAGAATAAACCCCGAAACCTGAAAATGAAACGTGCTCTTCTACCCATCTTCACTTGCATTTGTTTAATTTCTTCTTGTTTGTTACAGGGTCTCGAAAGTTAATTTGCATTTCTCTTGAATGAAAAAAAGAGATTGCTTATAGAGTTTTACATAGATACATTTTTATTTTTAAATTTAGATCTGTAGTTGGAATAATTCAACTGAAAAGTAGAGTACGTTCACTTTATCTCTGTGATTATACAGGAAAATTAATGAAATCGTTTGGGTGACAGAGTTTGAAGAGAACTTAGAAACTGAGCATGCACTCTTGAGTCTTTTACCTAACATATACTATTACTGGACACCTCCTATTTTTTTTCCTCCCAGAGCTGACAAATAACTTTTGATTAAACAGTTGGCAGTTACTATTGAGTATTCAAAATTTAATAACAAAAGGCTTCCCTCAGAACCCGAGATTTTAATCTAAATTGCTTTCCTCTGTTAAGTGATTGTGAACTCCTATGGTATGGCAGAGGAGACAGCACGAAAAATTGAAATTTCCCTCAGGAAGGTTATTTTTCTGAAACAGAACACTGGAAGCTGAATGAATAACTCAGTTAAAAGTTACTCCAGAACTGAATGCATGTCAAATAATGCATCCTATCTGCAAACACTATCAAGAAAATCCAATCACGTCGGTATTGACACATTTTCATTGGGAAGCATATAGAAAATGGGCTGAAAGAGAAATATGTAAAGATACCCTAGTATTTATTTTTAAAATCAGTTCTTAATCCCTTTGGAAGAATGGACATAAAGACAAATGCCCATATTGTATCTTAGAGTCTGATACAATCATCAGTTTCTTTACGTGGTTGGGGTTCAGAAACCATGTTGGACAAAGTTTTTGAAGCAGCTGGTTATTTTTATACAATGGGCTGTGTTAGCAGGCCTGACATTTGCTATTTCAGATGTACTGAGTTTTTGCAGCCTCAGCTGGAGATGGTAACAATGGTCAAGGTGCTCAACACCTCTGCAGCTTAGATTAGGAGAAAGACTGATGCAAAACATGGGGGAACCTCCCTCTCTCCACTGACTTCCTATTACAAAAGTTGAGAGTGCTGTTTCAAAGACTGCCACGAACAATGCGTTATTTTGTGTGACTTCTCCATACCCTTCAGTTTGTTTTAAGGATCTGAGGATCCAGATGGGTGTATACAGGGTAACGAATGGTTGCAAGAGAATGTCAGTTTTGAGGATCAGGTTTTGAATTGCAAAAATCTGTTTTGATGAATCACCCTGATGTCAGCAAGGGCTCCTGTGCAGTCGTTGGAGAGGCCTTCAGAGAGTGATTCATTTACTGTAAGATGAATCACACCCTAGAAACCCTTATGTCTCTTCATTAAGTAAGTAGGTCTAGAGGACTAGCTGCACTGTAGGTGTAAACTTTTGACATATCTAAAATTGGGTGCTATGAATTCAACAGCTGGTTGCTACACGGAAATTTATAGCTTCAACAGAGTAAGTATGGCAGCTATATCAGGAACAAAAAAGCTGGTGGTTGGTTTAATAGAGACCAGGGACTGAGAAATGAGGTTCCTGCTTGTGCCTCAGCCGCAAGAATATTTAGACTGCAGCTATTTGTTTATTAATTGTACTACTAATAAAATAAATCTCTCTGGTTCATATCTAGCCTACAAATTTGAGAAGGCACGCTCCTATTTTAGTAACCTGAAAGAATTTGGAAATGTCATGATCTGGTGTTCTGCTTTGTAGTAACTGTTGGAGTTGTAGTCTGTTTTATTGTTCAGAATTTTAGGCAGTTGCATGTCCTCATTGGTCCATGTTGGCTGATGTATTCTAATGTGAACAGACCCAAAGTTTATTTTCATGTTTTGCTTAATATTTCAACTATTTCCAAAATGCTTCTGGCATGGCAAATACTGTATGTATGAAGTAGAACTGCATTTCCACGAAAGTGGAAATACTGTCTGAGTGGTAACCTTTGCTTGTTAAAGCTGCATGTGAGAAATCTTCACTGCAAGAGACAATTCCATTTCACGTTTTTTCCAGAGGGAATGTGGCCCAGTGTGTGAGGCTGTTAAGCGTTAGTCATGCCCAGTCTTATGGCTTGGATCTTGGGCAATGTCCGTCCCTCACTCTGTGATGTTGGTTAATCAGTTAGTCTTTCTGTGTTTCAGTTTGTGCATGGACGTAAAATGACGATATGTCTCTGTTTTACCAGAACATTATAAAGATGATAAAAATAATTTTAGATTGAGTGCATAGAAGGGAACTGTCTCCTTGTCCAGTAGAGCTTGATTTCTAGAGAGGTTCTTCCTCTATGCAGAGAAGGATGTGTCTATGTGTATTTGCATGCAAATATTTTAGATACGCTTCCTTTCAGGAAGCCACTGATTAATTTATAGATTTTCTGTATATTGTATTCATTGTGTCACAGACACCTGTTTGGAATGCATCCTTGAAAAAGGTGCTTCTGAGGATTGCATAAGAACGCTTAATAAATCAAAGTGTGCAGATAGGCTAGAGATACAGATACAAAACACAAGGGTATCATGGGTCTTTGTCAATTAACAGGTGTTTTTCATACTACGTTTAGCTAAATGGATCAGTGGTTAGTGAATGTATTCTGAGCATGAACATTTCAAGAAAGAAGGATTGGTTCATGGTTGCGTTACTCCAGGTTTATGGTTTAGCTTCTCTGAAATATGTCAGCATAAAGTAGGGGCAAATCAAGCTTTCTCTTGGAAAGTGAATGCAGTAATCATAAATCTGAAAGTCTGAAGTGTAGAGTAGAGCTTCCATTAACCTAGAGACCTGGGTCTTCTCATGCTGGAGGGGCTGTTCAGTCTGCAGTAATTTTAGAGACCACGTTTCCCTGGAGTCCTCTTTCTAAGCATTCCTGTTCTTGTGAAGTGTTTTGTGCATTTCTCTGTGCGGGTATCAAAGCCAAATGTATTGGAAACTGATACCCAAGGAGCTCTAGACCAGCACTTCATAAACTGGAAGTGTAGTAGATATAATTTAGCTATTCATATGCCAAATACAAAGTATTGGTCAAGCGTGGATAAAGCCATAGAAGGTGACACATGTCAGCCCAGAAAATCAAGCAAGGGAATGAGAATGATGTGGAAGCTTAATGTAGCTGTAGAAAAAGAAGGATCCTTTTGTGTCAATTCAGTAACAGTAGTTTTTTCAGCCTAAACCCCACCTCTTTTCTTCCAAAAGAAAACCAGTACAGGAAGGGGAGCAGAGCAAGGGTTTTTCCTACTTTGCAAGCAATAGTTCTAAGAGAATTTCACCCATAAGTAGTAACTTTTCTCTTTATGCATTGAGGTATGTTACAAAATGTTCATGCTTTATGGGTTTGTCTAAGTGTAGAAATCCCTGAAAAATCACCTGAACAATCAGTAATATTTGATAGATTTGTATGTGACGTACATACGTGGGTAGTCCTAATGTCTGGGTGAAACTCTGTTCACAACTACTTCCACAAGTGCCACCGTAATAATTTTGTATGGACAGAGTGTCTTCAATACCCATGAAGTCTCTCTCCTTCTCAAAAACATGCTCTAGGAGTGCTGCACTGCTTACGATGTTCTTGTGACTTAAAACATGAATCCTGCGGCCAAGAGATATGCCCAGTTCCTGGCTTTACTCCAGCTGCACATCAGTCAGCTCTGCTGGCTATCAGCTGCCAATGCGTGTAGCTGCTGAAGCTCTCTTAACTGATTTGGGTTTTTTTATCTTTATTAAATCCACTGATTGAGAGTTAGTAATGCTATCATGTTTCTTTGCTCATATGAATTCAAAAGCTTCTTCCATGTAGTTCCAGTTTTTGTTTGTGTAGCTGCTTTCTTTACCTTTGTGTAGCAGCTTCCAGTCTTGCTGGAAAAGTCCCTTGGGGTTTTTTGGTCAGGAGTTGCAGGGCTCTCGTTTGTTGGGTTTTTTTTTGTTTGGGAGTGGTGGTCTTTTTTGTTTAAGTTTTAATTCTTCATTAGAGTAGTAGTATGTGGTGAATCATGTTCCTTGTGATTCCTTTTTTTTTTTTTNCCTTTTCATTTCCCAAGAGTATAGAGGGGATTATAGGGGTAGCAATAAGATGTGTCTATGCTTTCTGGGGCTTTTTTGCTGATGTTTAACAGCATACAGTAATAAAGTAAGCTCACATTGTTCGCAAACCAAATAGTGTCAACCAAAACATCTTTTTACATAGGAAGATAAGCAAGAACTGCTACATCTACAACTGCAGTCTACACCTCATGCCTTCTCTTGAATCCTAAGCCTGTTACTCCATGGGCAGATCTACGGAGAAGAAAACCAACCAGTCTCTTAGACATAAATGGAATAAGGCACATATCAACTTTAATTAATCCCTTAATTTAGGGTAAATACCTGCTTCAGGAATGGAATTAGAATAGAACAGTAGAGGAATATGGGTAATCCTGAGCATGTGTCTAATGAATGGTACTTTCTGAAGAGGAAGGTCGCTACAGCCTTTTCCACATAGATTGAAAGTCTTTGTGAAATCGTCAGAAAAGACAAGATAAACCACTTTAGCCTGTCTCTAATTTGTCTTTCTTACCTGCTGTTGTTGAACTGTCATATAATAATGTCACTTAGGTTTTGGGTTTTTTTCTATGTAATTGCAGACAGATACTGTAGAGTTCCTTCATAAACTAGGCCAGGTGAATAAAAATCAAATATTCTTCAATAAGTAGTGGTGTTGAACCTGATGAGCATTGGGATTTTATCTGTTAGCAGAAATGGAGTTCTTTATGGAATAGTGACTAGTCTTTTCATGAGATTAGAAATTTTCCAGTGAGGACATTATTAACCTAAGTCATGAATAAAGATGTGTTATATATCCAAAGAGAATTTCCTAATAGGATAGTGCAATTCAGTGATTGGTTTTCACAAAGAGCATGTCAGTTCTTTGTTCCTCATTCAGCATTTTGCAGCAGTTTTGCATTTCAGTAGATCTTCAATTTTGCATGAGGTATGGCAGAAGTGGTCTACTTACACTTTAAAATATTGATAGAAGTGGTGCATGCAAAATTCCTGTGGTTCTCAAAAGATGGTTTAAAGGAATATCATCTTGTTTTGCTTTTGAACAGGTAAAAGAGCTCAGCATGGTAATTTTATAGCTAGTAAGAAGTAATTAACTAGTGGAGGCAGACGTTTCCTAGAGCTTTGAATGTATCATGTTGATGAAGTGTGATGAGTTAGGGCTGATGATTATTATAATAAACTCGAGCAATAAAATAATGAGTGTTAGAAGTCTTCTGACTCCTGTACTCACATTCTTAAGATGGAATGTTCATGTAACTGTTTTATTCTTAGGTTTGAGATTGTTGTTGTTGTTTCTTTTTCAGGAAATAGTAAGTTTGCCTCTAGTTTCTTAGATTGCTTCCATTTGGTTTTGACAAATGGTTTCCTTCTTTTCTGGATAAGCAAAAGTGGGTGGAATATATGACTCTTTGTACTTTGACATAAAAAACTTTATAGAGCTTTATTGACGTTCTTCAATACTGGGAGGTTATTATAGGCCTCTGCAAATGTATGAATTTTGCAGTAATGTGGTATGGTGGGTTTGACCTTGGCTGGATGCCAGGTGTCCACCAAAGCTGCTCTATCACTCTCCATCCTCAACTGGACAGGGGAGAAAAAAATATAATGAAAGGCTTGTGGGTCGAGATAGGACAGGGAGAGATCACTCACTCACCCATTACCGTCACAGGCAAATGAGAGTTGACTCAGGGAAATTACTTTAATTTATTACCAATCAAATCAGAGCATGGTAATGAGAAGAAAAACCCCAAATCTCAAAACACCTTCCCCCCATCCCTCCCTTCTTCCTGGGCTCAATCTCACTCCTCATTTTCTCTACTTCCTCCCTCTGAACAGCGCAGGTGGACAGGGAATGGGGATTATGGTCAGTTCATTACATGTTGCCTCTGCTGCTCTTTCCTCCTCACAGTTTTCCCCTGCTTCAGCGTGGGGTCCCTCCCACGGGCGACAGTCCTCCACAAACTTCTCCAGCATGGGTCCTTCCCACAGACTGCAGTTCTTCACGAACTGCTCCAGTGTGGGTCTCTTCCACGGGCTGCAGTCCTTCAGGCGCAGACTGCTCCAGCGTGGGTCGCCCGCGGGGTCACAAGTCCTGGCAGCAAACCTGCTCCAGCCTGGGCTCCTTTCTCCACGGGGCCGCAGGTCCTGCTGGGAGCCTGCTCCAGTGTGGGCTTCCCGTGGGATCACAGCCTCCTTCGGGCACCCACCTGCTCCGGCGTGGAGTCCTCCCCGGGCTGCAGGTGGATATCTGCTCCACCGTGGATCTCCGTGGGCTGCCGGGGGACAGCCTACCTCACCATGGTCTTTCCCACAGGCTGCAGGGGAATCTCTGCTCTGGCGCCTGGAGCACCTCCTCCCCCTCCGTCTTCACTGACCTGGGGGTCTGCAGGGTTGTTTCTCTCACATACTTTCATTCCTCTCTTCCAGCTGCCCTCATGCAGCAGTTTTTTCCCCCCCTTCTTAATACGTTCTCCCAGAGGTGCTGCCACTATCGCTGATGGGCTCGGCCTTGCCCGGCAGCAGGTCCATCTTGGAGGCGGCTGGCATTGGCTCTGTCAGACACGGGGGAAGCTTCTAGCAGCTTCTCACAGAATCCACCCCTGTAGCCCCCCTGTACCAAGACTTTGCCACGCAAACCCAATACACGTGGCAACTTACAACATGAAAATCAATGATTACACTTGGTGAGCCTGTGCTAGAAGCACTTGGAGTGTAAATGGGAAGATAACTGTGCAATGATTTGTGTTGATTGACTTGTATTTTTTCGTTTTGGTGTTTTTTCACTGCATTTTAAAGCCATAGCTTTAAAGAAAAATATTTTCACCCCTTTTAAACATACAGATAATTTAAGCTACAAGTCTTGATGCGTTCAGAGTCTTTTCTATTGGCTGTCATGCTGGTGTGATTACACAGCCTGCCTGTGAGCTGGATAGTAATGGAAATACATTTCATCATCTTCTCAATAATCCATATTAAGCATGCTGTTTTTGTTATGAAGCAGTAGGTTCATGGCTCCCACTGAAGTGACATGCAATATGAGAATCCAGGGTCAGTAACTTTGGTCTTGAATTTTTCATATTCTAAAATGACGATATCATTGTTGTAGTGGTCTGAGTTCCTGAAAAAGGTATTATGGAAACTTCATTACAGCTTTCCTAAAAATAAGCAAATAAAAAACCCAAACAAAACCTTTTGGAACTCCAGTTACTTATTTTGTGAGTTTAAAAATGCTGTGTTACAGCAATTTTTAATGAATTAATTTTAGAAATTTGGTATGTAGATTACTGCATTCATGTGCAAGTTTATGCAGTACATAAAGTTTGCTTATGGACCTCATGTTACTTGTTGTCATTGTTATTTCTTATTGATATTATTTCTAGTTCCTTGGAGAATAACCAAGAAAATGTCCCTGTAGTGCTAGGTACCAAACAAATACAAAGAGGTCCCATTCTGTACCAGGCCTACTAGTGACGTGGGCAAGCTGGATGTGCAGTAGCGGCAGCACAGGTGAGGACCCAGGCCAAGCGAATTCAGTAACAGCAGCAAACAGGGGAGAAGTGGCTAAAATGAAGGGTCCAGGTCCGAGGATGAATAACACAAATGTGGAGGCAAAAAGGCCGTGGGAGTAGAGGTGGAATAAAGTTTCTTTGGGAAGTCTATTCAAAATTCTAAACAGTCTGAAAATCCCAAAGGGCTGTTTCTCTGGTTGGATCTTGTGTGTTACTGCCCTTTTTCTCCAGAATGGGTAGATGAGTTTGAAGGACACCCACAGGCTAGGATGGTCCCATTCGGTTCTTTTCCCTGCTATGGTGGGTTTTGGCACTGTGTTTTTTTCAGCCTAGTGCTGCACAGTTGCACAAGGCGGGGTTTCAATTTCATGCAGTCTTCATGTGATTTTAATAGTTGTTTTTTCTGGTTGTTTTTTTTTTTTTTTTCTTTTAAAGTTGTCATACACCTTCATAACTATCTAATGATAAATATTGTGGTTAATGAAAAATTTTGTGGGTGGTTTTTTTGGGGGGGGGAGGGTGTTTTTTGGTTCTACTTTCCATCTTTTATTATTAACTGATCTTGACTAGGAACTTTTCAGAAGAAAAAGAGTATTCGAGTAATGGCAATGTATTCTCTCTACAGGATTTATGAACGCATCATTGATCCCCCAGAAACTAATTTGACACCTGAAAGCAATTTATGGCTCGGACAGAGAAACAGGAAACATGGTTTCTTTAAGGTAAGCAGATACAAAATGGCACATGAAGGAGGAAATTAATAAACTGTCAACCAGATATTTCTGATGAGTTGTCTTACACTCCTGAAAGCTGATTTATGTGAATTTTAGTAGAAACTGCGGACTTTGGACTTGAGGCTCGTCCAACACTTAGACAAAAGGGTCTCTTCCTGCAAGCTAGAGTGCCATAGTCACCTACTGAAGTGCCAAATATTTGGGGGTTTTGTTTTGTTTCCTTACTTTAGGTTTCACATACCTGCTGTGCTCTGCCTTGCCACTCCTGGGGACAGAACGAGACTGTGGAGGCAGCATCAAAGTCTATCCTTGGCTTTCATCTTTAAACCTTCCTGAAAGAACAGCTTTGCTGTGGTCTCTTGGCCAGACAGTGGTGGTCTTAATTGCTTTTGGAGGCCATTTCCTCCTTGATTTCGCATGCACAATACCCTCACCCTTCTGCTGGTTGCCTCGGGTGACTCTTCCTTGTTTGCCCGTCAGCATTGACTTCTAGAGCAGAGAAGGTCTTCTGATTCACAGTCCTCTGGCTTTTGCAGATACTAGCTATTGTATGCAGTGCATGTGATAGGACAAGAGGAAATGGCCTCACGTTGCGCCAGGGGAGGTTTAGATTGGATATTAGAAAAAACTTCTTTACTGAAAGGGTTGTCAGGCATTGGTAGTGGCTGCCCAGGGAAGTGGTGGAGTCACCATCCCTGGAGGTGTTCAAAAAACATGTAGATGTGGCACTTCAGGACATGGTTTAGTGGGCATGGTGGTGTTGGGTTGATGGTTGGACTTGATGATCTTAAAGGTCTTTTCCAACCTAAACGATTCTGTGATTTGCTTTGCTGCCAAACAGTAGCTTTTTTCCGTTCCTGGAGTACCTTCCTTTCTTTCTATTTTTCTCAACTAAGTGTGTCACTGTGTTTCTCAACAGAGGGTGAATAGTGGCTCACCGGGTCTTGTTCATGAGCTTCTTTGCTTTTCAGAGCTTCCATTGGTTCCAAACAGCCCAAGCTGAAAGGCTGGCTAGCTGGCAGGACTCGGGCTGCTCCTACCTTCTAGCTGGAAACCCTGTGTTTTTCCATTTACGAGGCTCCCCAAGATACCATCATTGAGTAGTCCAGTATGGCCATGAGAACTTTTCAGAGGAAAAAGAGGATTCAATTAATGGCAATATATTTCCAAAATTGCAAAGGACAGAGAAATGACCTACAACTTGAAAAGCCCTCTCCTGTATGTTTTCTTTCAGCTTTTTTGGCCCCTGGTGAGGCTATATGATTTTCTGGTCGAGGCTGAACCAACCAACATACAAAATCCACCAATAAATGAAAACCACCCCCTCCACCTGAAAATTAATTCTTTTACTCTGTAAGCAAGTTACAGAAAAGTTTCTGATATTTCTTCCAGTTTTGGATAACAAGCCATGGTGCAAGTGTTTATCAGTGAAAGAGTCTATAGTGCAGTGATAGGCCAATCTGCGTATCCTCAATTTTGGCATGGATTTGTTGGCAAGGTGATTTACCACCCACTCAGTTTCCCTTTGAAGCTGTCAGTTCATAAGACAAGTTTACAAGTTGCTGTTTTTCTGAGGACCTCTCCTTGAAGTCCCCAGATTTCAACAAGCTAGGACAATTATTTTATGCTAAAATTATTTAAGCATAGCAACTAACAATTTCAACGGTGAAACAGAGTTAAAAGCTAACTTTTAGCTTAAATGACGGTCCAAGAGTCGCTCTGAACCTAGAGTACATTTCATCCTCCAGCAGCTGAGCTGTCACTGTGAAGTGAAATTGATAGTATTATTTTATTCTACAGCTGTTGTTTTTTTACCTCAGCTGCTTCCCATAATTCCACAGATGGTAAACATATGTTTATAGCTACGTAGGAAAAAAAAGAAGTTATATTGGATTCGCCCATCTTAAATTCTTATTTTATGCAGGCAGTCAGAGCCTCAGAACTCTGGGATATTATATGTTTGTGAATTAATATTTTTACGCGTTAACACTTTGGAAACAGCAGGGTAGCTAATGATATGCTAATGAGCTGACAGTTTTTATTGATCATAATGAAAGCCGACAAGTGCCTTACTTTTGCTTTATGCATGCTTGAATATTTTACTAACTTCAGGGCAGAAATATAATTGGTTGTATTTTTTTAATCCTGCTTGAGAGTTTCAGAAATCTTACCTTTTTTTTATGTTACTCGTTTCAAAAACTTGGGATTTTGCCAGTTCGTAAAGAGTATACATCTCTTTCCATATATTTACATGCCCAGTAGGACCTCCCTTTCTTTTTCAGAGCAATTTGTTTCACTGTTTTAAGATATAAAAAAAAATAGATCTCTTTTCCTTAATGTAAACAGAGATCTGCAGGGAAATAAGAGCATTAAAAAAGAATTAGAATTTTCATATATGTGTTGGAGCCATGATAATCTGTGTAACAGAAAGCATTGGATACTGTTCCATTACCTTCGCTGCGCCAAAAATTTTCTTACTTTAATGATAATTAATTTGTTGTGTCTCTCCATAAATCAATAGCATTAAAGCACATTTTGGGCCATACTCTCCTGCCTATTTTAGATCGTAATTCTTCAGTATATCAGAAGAGGAAGGAGGGGATATGATACTCAAAAGTCACGGTGGCCAGTTGCTGCCATTTTTCTTATTTATGCTTTTGTTCCATGTCCTTGCTTACAGTGATTATTCCACAAGTAGTCCTGCTGTGTATGTGGCCTTGCTGGGGAATGTAGTGCTCTATGGCATAATCAAGGGAACCAAAGTCTCACCCCTTACGACTAGTATCTCTTACTAGTTGTAATTTACCTGCTACGACCAAGCATTTGGAGTTCAGACAGGACAGAATGGTTTTAGCACAGCAGTAGTGGGAGCAAATGCAGAACAGACTTAAGATAGCTTTGTCTGTGTCCTTTGAAGGGAATCTATTTAATTACTTCCTCTGAAAAATACATGCTGACCCTTCAGTTTTCTTTCTGTGGCCCAAAACCAAATTTTGTTTCAGGGCTAGAGGATACCATTATAATCAGGTTAGGAAACCAAAATAAATGCAACTGAAAGGAGGAAGAGAGTGATACCAGACATCCAGGGAACCCTCATTCTGGGATGGATCTGATTGCTGTCAGGATCAGAATTATCTGCAAAATTCATTTTATTGCTGGGGAGAACCGTTCCCCCTAAGGCTCCCTCCAAAGAGCTGCTGCAGAAATGGGCTTACTAATGCACCGCTGACTAGGTGATTCATGGCGAAAGATGGTAATTTTCGTATCTGCTATAGCAGGCTCTATTGATCCTGCTGTCGTGCCTGGGGATTGTATAGTAGGTACTTGAGAACTATGTTGGCATTTTAACTGCACAGCATCGTATGTATACTTGGGCCTCTGTAGTCGTTTTGGTCTCAGAGTCGTATAGACTAAGGTGAGGTAAATACAGTGCCAAGGGCAGCTGTTCAAGCGCCTGGCACGGGGCATGCGTGCCTGGTGTAGAGGAGCACAGGGTGGATCTAGTGGAGATCTAGTGGTGTTGATGTAGCATTGCCTAGGCACAGGGTTTCGGGCACATCCGCTGGTGCCGCTGTGCAGAGCCTTTCGCCAGCCCTTGCTGATGCAACTTGCACGGCTGTGTGGCATGCCTTGTCTCTGTGGCAGAAGTAGGTTTTCTAAAGAGGGTGAAAGGCAACGGAGGAAGTGAAAACGCAGGAGGGGAGAGCTCATGGAATATATGACCCTTTTGACAGAATGTGGGAGGAGTCCTCTATTTAATAGAGACATGAGAGTGCAATAAATAGTGCTTTCGTATTATGGCCTCATGGGATGGGCTTGATACTTTGTGCTGCAGGCCTGAATTTAATCTTGTGGCTGGTAATCTGCCTGCACAGGCGAAGGCTCTTCAAGCTAGTGAGTCCTGATGCTGAACTGAAGCTTCGGTTGTAGTTAGCCTAGTGCTTTAACGAAAACATAGAGGTGATGTCTGCTTGCGAAGGGAAAAACTGGGAGGATTTTGACCACTGACATCTCCCTGTCAAGGCCAAATCCTGATGTCCTTTCACAGAATGTGGACTGAAGAACTCCACCCTGTGCCAAAGTGAACCAGGGTCCTGGGCTTCCCCTAGGGAAGCTGTATATGTCTCGTTCTCCTTCTGGCTGTGGTCATAGAAAGGTCTCGGCAACCAAGACATAATGCTGAAGGAGGAATAGTCCATGTTTGTTCATATGTGTTACAGTAATTATGGCTGTAATGAGTGTTTGCCTGTAATGAAGTCTTTCTATTAAAAAAAAATGCATCAGCAAAATTTCAGCTCTTTGAAGGTTCACTTCTATATTTGATTGTATTAATTCTGTTTCAGCGGGTTTAATAGACTTAGAAGGCATCTCTGTTGGTGAATTGAAGTTCATATGTTTTTCCATGGTAACATGCTTTGATGTAGCCAGAAATTAAGGCACAAAAAATAGTTGTGTTTCCTCTTCAGGTTGTATTTAAATGCAAATCTATCCAAAAGACAATTGAGCGGTGGGTCTCTGATGCAACAAACGCATTTGAAGTTCAATATGCACTTTTGAAAAAAAGGCTGAGGAAAACATCACTTCTGTCTGGATGATGTGTTGTTATCTGTGCGATATGGTCTGGTAAAACTTTGTAATCTCATTTACTCTTGGTTGAGCTTTTCACTGGAGAGGCTTAAGCACTGAAATATATTTTTGTGCTTCACCTTCTAATTTCTCGCTGATGACTGCTAGCAGAAAGTATGTAAAATGGCTTTCAGGATGTTCCATTTCCAGTGACAGTATTACTTGTCATTATTACGATGTTTTCGTTATTCTTATAGATGAAAAGGTTAATAAATGAATATACTTCTGCAAGAAAGACAGTGTGATCTGATTATGTCTATTAATATTTTCAGTTAATATTTGATCATGAAGCAGTAAGCAGGAAACGGTGCTTGCTGATCTTCTGCTGTTTTAGCAAATCAACACATAAGTGTTAAGTGTTACCTACTGTACTTGCCAGGCTTCAAGGGCTGTCTGAGGCCTAGATTTTATTTGTGGATGGAGTTCAATGTTTTGAGCAAGTGACGCTGTCCTCAGTCTGCAAAATTCACTCTACTGCAATTTAACTGAAAATTAAAACGTCGTCTTACAAATCAGTAATTTAATTAGATAATCACTGCTACAGTGATAAGTTTCCCTTCAAATTAAAGAAATTCTTCTGTGTCTGGGAGGAGATAGAGCCATGTCACAACATCTGATTAAGAGTCAGGAAAAGTGCAAATAGCAGCCCTAGAAGTCCCTTGTTTTCCCTTGCTCCTCTCCCCTAGTGACCATGACGTTACTAAAGCTAGTGGATCTTGTGGAGTAAGCATGTTACACAGTCAAAGATGGAGCAAGAGCTTTGTACTGAGCTTAAAAGAGCAAACACAAGCTTCAGCATTTTCTAGCCTATTTGAAGGATCTCGGCTTCTTCAGGACCTGGGTGTGCAGGGATACTGGGCAACCCTTTGCGTCTGCTGCTTCCATCAGACATATCCTTGCAAGTCAGGGACAACAGAAGATGCAGCCAGCGCTGGACCTTTTGGTCCTTCCTCTCTCCTGTCCTGCCCAGTTCAGTTTCTGAGCCTCATACAACCTGAACTAGCTGGCTCTGACCTTGGAGTCCTGATTTCTGCCAGTCCTGCGCAGGGGATCTTTCCATCTGTCTGGGTTAGAGAAAGGATTTAATGCTAACTGATGGCATGATTACATGGACTGCCTGTTGAGATACAATGCTAGTAGGCTAAACTAAAGCAAACAACTGAAGTGTAGACTCTTACTTACCTCTTGCACTATGTACTTCTCTTACTTACCTCTTGCACTATGTACTTCTCTTTTCATAATGTTTGATTTCACAGTCGTCTTTGGCTAAATCACTAAAGAGTAGTGCCGTGTTTTCTTTTTGTCTTTCGGAAAAGTCTGTCATAGGCTTAAATAATCCCGTTTTTAAGACACTTAAGCAGCTTATACTTGGTGATTGCAGAAGACAAAGCAGTATTACTTCTGTGTTTTATGAAAATTAATATCTAAACACACGGGGAGATAGGAGGTGTTGTTATACTTTGTCCATCTTCAGTTATTTTCCTCACAAGAAGAGTGAGCTGGTCAATTTTTTTGTACCCCACTTGGGAAGTGACTTGTGCAACGGCTTGTACGGATCTGAGTGAACGCTTGCAATCTATATTACCAGTTTTCCCTTCTTTTTACAAAGGGTGTTATTCAAGATGTGAAAGTCGTCTTTATACCTAATGGATATATAACGCAGTGTCCTAATCTGAATCGCAGTAAGTAGCAATTTCTTTATTCTTTCTATTTTAGATTTTTCAT
Organism: Pandion haliaetus; assembly: GCA_013401275.1. NCBI lineage: Eukaryota > Metazoa > Chordata > Aves > Accipitriformes > Pandionidae > Pandion > Pandion haliaetus. The sequence continues at coordinate 176,444 of VYZV01044261.1, forward strand.
ACAAATTACTTCTTTGTTTTAAAAATAATCTTTTCAGGCTTGTCATTTTTGCATGTGCTGACTTCCAGAAGGCAAAAATTCTATGTAGACAGATTGCATTTTACGTTCAGATAAATCATGTCTGATACACTGTTGGTTATTTATGGGTTATTGTGTCTTTCCTTCTCTTCCTTTCTGTTTCTTTTTACTCTTCCTTTATTGAGCATGCCCAACCTGCAGTGATTTCTTAAGTCTGGTGCAAGGAATCATGGATTTGCAAGAACTCCTGGCAAAAATGACTGCAAAAGTAGGTACCTAAGCTTCTTTGTCAATTGCCCATTTCCTTCTGTGCCAAGACCAACATGAAAGTATTTATTCCTTTTGCAGTTACTTACGTTTTCATGGTAGAGCTTTTTTTTTTTTTTTCCCCTCCTTCTGCCAGTAGCCCTATCTGCAGCGGACTTACGGAAATAGCTTCACGGATGTCACTTAAACCTTATACAGTTTCTGTTGTCTGCCTTATTATTTGTAAGATAGTGACAAAATGCCCAGGGTTTGATTTTCTGTAAGAAGCCTTAGCACGATTTCGCTTTTCATGCTGAGGGATAAATGCAGAAACAAAGGAGCGAAATCCCTCACAATTTCCTCACCGTGTGATGCTGTCAGAGGGGTGTGTGTTTGCCTATGGGAAGTCCTGTGAAGTCTTCAGGGCTGGCATAGTCTCCTTCCTGGGAATTGAAATGAGGCCCCAAAATGGAGACTCCTGTGAAGCTGCAGGCTGTGCTGATCTCGACATCACCTTTGATCAATGGTTTTTACCAGTGTAAAAGTTAAGTTAACCCAGCTCCAGGTGGTGTGTTCTTGTTCTTTGTTTTGTTTTTTTTTTTTTTCTTCGTTACCCCCCACTCCCCCAGTTTGGATTGTGAATAAGATGAATAGGAAGCTATAGTGTTTTTTTTTTATTTGGGATTTTGGACATTTTCTTTAGGCTCCGCTCCCACAATACACAGCTTCGGCCCTTCAGCTAAGGCTGTGGTGAAGTTTTGGGGTAGGAAGCTGCGTTTTAGAGGTGACTGAACCTCTGATGTGTGTTAAAGGGCAATCTGTCAACACTTTTTGAGGTTAATGTTGGTGAACATCTGGTCTGTGGTAAAAGGCCGTTAATTGTCTCACCTGAAACCACTTGCGCGCTAATTACTTGCATATTTAAGTGTAACTACAACCAACCTGTAGATGCCTTTTAATGTCAGTGTAGTTACTGAACAGGAATTTCAAAACCAGGATTTGCATAGTAGTGCTACTAGCGTGAAAGAATTATACTTGTTAGTGTGCTGCTTTTGAGTGTTCTTTTCCTTCCTAATAGGAAAAGGGAAACTTTGTTTTTACAGAGCGCGCATTATACTGACAATCCACTTAGCTGACATGCTTTGGACAGGCTGACTCCGAACGCGAAATGTGCAGCTTTTAGTTCAGTTTGCTGCTTGTACTGTGAAAGAGGGGCAATTATTTTGAGCCCTGCTAATGGTAAGAGCAAGTTCCAATTATGCACTGTACTGAGTAACTTGCTTTCTGTGCTGTTAATTATATTTTTGCTTGCTAGTGCTTTACGAGGGGAAGAAAATAACATGCTATTTGTACTGCAAAGACTGTGCTTCCATAAAGTGGTACTGGGATAATCCTTCGTTGCAAGTTCCCTTCCTGTTATAGCAGTGCACTGACTGTTTTGTTGCAGTTGTTACAGAAATACTGTTGTCCAGGAAAAAAGCATGCAGCAGGAAAGGAAGTTAATTTGGTAGACAAATGCAAGTTAAAACTGGAGGGACTTGAGGGAAGCACTAAGGTTTGTATCTGCCTTTTCAGTCCTAGCCACAATGGCCACAAGTGGTACTAATGTTGTTACAGGTACATCATATGGGGATGATGTATGGCAAGGCAAAGAGCAAGGCTTAGACGGGCTGTGCAGCTGCCTGCAGAGGTGCCGTTTAGCAGGGCAGGTGGTCAAAGAAAGTCTTGCTAAGGTACATGAGCAAGGAACCCCAGATCCTGGTCCCACACCAAGAGATGCGGAGCGTGAACGTGATGTTTTGGAAAAGTGCACCCCATGGTTTGATGTCCAGTTGTTGCTTTTAGGCTCCGCTACATCTAGGATTTCAGTTTCTCCCTCAGTCTGCATTTGGTTGCAGTTGTATTGCAGCATTGAATATGCCAGTGAATGTTGTTTGCAATGAATGCATATGTGCAGTTTATATAACGTAAAACTATGAAGACTCAGACCAGGGCTTGCCTGGGAAGAAAACATCAAACTAGTGGCTTCAGGCTCCAGTAATTTTGGTAGCAGTGCAAGTTATGCAGTACGTAGGTAGGAGGAGAGAGTACCTGCTTGCTTGGGCTTTACCTCAGGGTCCCATGAGTCTAGTGCTGGCTCAAGATGGGACATGGGGTCTATGTAAGGGGCCCAGCAGGGCATTGTCTATAGGAGATTCTCGTGGAGTGTTACGTACAGGAGCATTCGATCGTGACCTGTAACAAGCTAACTGCCATTATGTCCTCATCCTACCTATGTCTTGTGAAGACATAGCTTTTAAAGATGAGTAAATGCTGGCTTTTTAAGCAAAGGTGAGTAAATGCTAGCATTGTGAGCCCATTTTATTTTTGTCATCATTTGAATTAATTCTGAATCTTTCCAGTATATAAGTTTAGTTGATTTAAACTGGTGTCCTTAAATAGAGAGACGCCATAGGTCAGAATGTTAGAAATCTGGCTAAAATGTTAATTTGCTGCAGGCGAGAAGGATCGTGTTGTATTTCAGCATTCCTAACTGCAGTGCTGGAATACTGTTAGCTCCTCTTTAAATACAATGGCTAAAATAATTCATGCAACTTTAACAATCTACTGAAATCAGTCTAGGAATCTCCTGCATTTCTTTGAGTGGAATATAATTAATTTTTGGTAAATTATGGGCCCACGCTAGGGGGTGCTTTGTTTTCAGATGTGCTTGTTACATGAAAGCTGCCAGCACAAAACTTTCTAATGAATTTTCCTTGGTTGAGGTCAGAAAGGTTGAAGCTCGAGGTTGGTTAAAACCAAGAAAAATCAAGCACTTGAGTTCATTGATAGGCTAGTTAATCCGGTTCGTTTACATCATGGATTTATATGGCCATGAATACTTTTATGAATAACAAACTTTTCCTGGTAAATTTTGATAGTTTTGGGGTGGGTTTTTTTTGATATTTTTGTTTTTCATTTTGCCAGAAACAGTACATTTTTTTTAACAGATGTCTGTTGTCTTTCAGTTATTTGTATGGGCAAAGGAGAAGCAAGGAAAGTGTTAAATAAGTTTTATGAATAATAGCTAGCCAAATACTCCTGAATGTTAAGAATTTAGGATTTGGTTAGTATATGGAAAGTGTTTGGTACGGTGTGGGCTGCTTCTCCCTCATTAGTTGATTTCTATTCATAACCTAAAAAATGTTTGAAGCTTGAAAATTTTCTACTAGTGTTTTAGATGTTCAGCACATCTACTTGTGTGCATTTGGCAACATTTGGAAGGACATTTCAGCTAATTTTAAGGAATTAATTGTTTTAATGAGCTCAATAGAAGTTTTTCAATTAAGGCTGGAAGTTTAGAAACAGAATGTTTCTGGTCACTCTAGTATAGCAGGTAACAGTTAAATGCTGTTTCTGAACCGATCCTGTGGGCTGTGATACATTCCCTGACCTCTGTGTCAAGAGGGTTTGTTGTTACATGCCTTCCTTCTGGTGATCTACTTGATTGATTTGCTATGTTTAAAGATATTTCTTAGAACAGGAGGTGCATGATTTTTAAGTAAATAAAACTTATCAAGATAATGCAAATGACAGAAAAAGTTAATAAATTGGAAATATTTATTCTCGTAGAGCTTTCTTCTTTTTCCAGGGAATAATTTCTAGGATAGACAAAGGACAATATCAAGTACCACTTTCAAATCTGGGTATTTCGAAGGTCCTTTCTCTCTAAAATTTGTATAGCCCATTTATATGGGAATGTTCATTAAAAAAAAAAAACAAACAAGCCCCAAAACCAAGCCACAAAACAAACCAAGATATGTAAATAAAGTAGAAGTGTAAGGCAAATCAAACACCTTTTTTAACAACACTGAATATATTTTATATACTCTAAATATAATGACTAAATATAATGACCTGAAAATGGTTTCTGCTGAAAACAAGCAGCTCAGTAAGAGGATAGTTTTGCCTCTAAAATGTCAAAAGCAGTTTTGAAGTCAGTAGATCATGCTGAGTCTGGGGGAGATGAGTATCAATCCCCTATTATCCCAGAATAACAACATAAGAAATAAAGAGCTTTTTTTCAGGGCTTTCTCTCATGAGGACTGCAGGGGAAAAAAAAAAAAATCACAGAAATTGGCCTGGTATTTCTTTTTCTTCCCCCTAAATAAGTTGCTCTTTTACTGGCAGGAATGAAGAAGGACATATTAGAATACTTTCATTTAAAGTGGATGGAATTTTAGAGGGTGGAATGTATGAAATTCAGGTATATGGCATTATGTAAAAAAACCTATAGCACTGTGCATTCCTTCTTTTATAAAATCTGCTACTATTAAAATGTAGCAACCTATAATGTAGGACGATAGCATCATATTTATAGCAGAATAGAGTATGCTTTCATCTTGTCTTGTGCCAGATTTAGGTAGCCTTGCTATTTGCAGTGGCTTCATTGTGATGGCTTATACGCATAAGGCAAATGCGAATGTAAAGAACCAAGACCTTAAGAAACTTATCCAGCTGGCACCAGGGTAGTTTTTAGAGCAATGGCAGTTCTGGGGCCTGAAGAATGCACGTATTTACTTCTAAATATTAAGCCTGTATTTATATACTGATTTATTTTTAGTATTAGTAAATGGGAAAGTCATTTTCAGTGCTCTTACAGATTAGAGATGATGGCACTGGGTACCAGGTGTGCATAGATGGGGGTTGTTGCTCTCTGGAGGACGACAGGATGGTACCTTGTATGAGGGGTAGGTCTGTGATAGGGCTTAGGATAGGGTGGTTCTGAAAGCCTCCTCCTTTTCTGCTGCTACGTGAATGAACATTGTATCCACTTATTATTGCATAGCATCCCATCAGTAAACATAGCAATTGCTAGTGTGCAGATGTAATACTTGGAAAAGATGCATCAGTTTTAGCTTCTTGGT
>VYZV01044262.1:13182-28406 GCA_013401275.1 Pandion haliaetus
GCCGGGGAATTTTCCAGCAGCTTCTTAAAGGGGCCGCCTCTGCAGCCCCCCTCCCCTGCCACCAAGGAAAACCGCGCCACACAAACCCATAACATAGGGGAACAGACAACCACATTATCTTGATACATTAAGGTGTGTGAGAGACTAAAGGAGTTGATGTCTCAAACATTGTGGTGGGGCAAGTTCTTCGTGACAACTAACTCTGCATAACAACGAACTCTGCCTAGCAAGGAACCATAGGTGAAAAGAAGCCCATCAGCGCCCATCAGCAACCAGAGGTGGAGGTCGTGCTGGAGGGTGCACAGCTCCCTGTTCTGGTGTGCTGCTCTGATGTGCTGAACAGGGCAGCTCACCACACATGGCGAAAGATCACTTCTGCAGGGAAGGGGAAGCTACTCCCCAAATGACCCTCAAGCCCAAGGCCCAAAGGCTACCTAATTAGCCTAATNCTTCTCTCTCTCTCTCTCTTTCCCTTTTCCTTTTCCGTAATCCCTACACCTCATCCCTTTAGACATAAACCATTGACCAAGTCTGGGACTAGGAATGGTTTCAGCTACCCCTAGGCTCCTCGCTGAGAAGGAGTCTAGAAAGCAACGGGGTCCACTCTGAACCTTGTGACTCAACTGGAGGATTCCCCTTATTGTCTTCCCTGAACTGGTTCCCAGATAACCAAGGCCTGTAGTACTTGTTTGGTGATGTATGGTTAGCACATGTTACACAGTTAAATGACATAGCCTCATGCCAATTTTTGTTGTGAGCATACCAATTTTGGTGGTGAGCATGCCAATTCTTACTCTGAGCAAATAAAAATTGAGTTTTGTGAGTTGAAGAATCCCTGGTGTCTTCTCACCTTAATCCTGACCTGGGAATCAGCAAACCTGAGTCATCGCCCTGGGAAATTGAGACGTGACAAGGTGAGCACCAAAATATTCTTGAGGAAAGGTTTAGATGTTTAGAAAATACCAGACCTGAAAATACGATGGAAAATTACATGAATGTTTGAAATGTGATGTAGTCCAAGCAGAATATGCTGTTACATTCCAGTCACAGGATGGGTTACTATCTGCACAGCTGCATTGCATAGAAAATTTCAAGTACTGTTCCTAGCTAAGATAGGAGTGGAAATTAAAGAATACAGTAAAATAGCCACTAAAAACATTGCCAGAGGCTAATTGAGGTATGTTTTTATGGCCATAATGAATAAAATAGTTGAGAAGTTGGAGCACAATTTGGCTGCTCTAAGAGTTTGTTTTGTATTTAAATTCCCTACTAATTGGCACTATGTGGTCATTTAAAAGAAAAAGTAAGATTGTGGGTATTTTATAAACAGGAAGGGCACAAAAGGCAGAGACAGTTGAACAGGTCACATTGGGAAGGCTAAATCTAAACAAAAATTTGTTAACTTGTTCTGACTAAAGAATGTGCCAAAGGAGTTGAAACTTTTTCAAGCTTTACTCATTCAAGCTTATGTAGGAAAAAAATTACGCTGAGTTATTCTCTTTATTGACTCTTTCAGACTCTGATCCAATTCATGCAAGTAAAAAAGACTATATATTTCTAAAAAAATTGCTGTATATCTGTTCTAAGTTAATAAAATTATTAGGAACAGAAAACAGGTCTTGATACAATGTCTGCAGTCATCACAACATTTAGCCAATGGTAGCCTTCAAAAATATACCCCAGTCCTTAGAAGACTGCTGGTTAGAAGTGGTGAATGCTGGTGTTGCATTCAGAAACATTTAAATGGTAGATCCTGTTTCAAATGTCAGGTTAACATTCAAGGTTTTATACTGGTTCAACTTGTTTAATGGATGCCAAGTCATGGCTTGTACGCAGTGTGTATCTGCACATAGAAGTACTGCACAGGCCGGCAGTACCCAAGCTTTCACCTGGCATAGGCCACGCTTTTTTCACTAAGGACTTGGAGGGATAAGTGTCATATGCCTCCCCAGCATATGACAGAAGCGTGAGAAAAACCACAAGTGATCATTTCTGTCATATGTTCCTGTGGATGGGAAAAGGAAATCTGGAGTTTGATCATATGTCAAACAGGGTGGTCACTGGGAGAGAGAAATAGTCACTTGTTAGCAGAAACAGGAAGTTTTTATGATGTGGCTGGTGATGAGTTTTTATCTATAGATGAAGGGTCCTGCTGGAAAAGGGTGATAGAGTGCAAGCCTGTGGCTGGATGACTCATCCTATTTGTGAGCTGCAGCTTGGGTTTCTCCCAGGGTTTCCAATACAGCATGTGCTAGAGGACCAGAAATCACCGCTGAGTCATCTCAAAACCACATTTGCCTCTGCTGTTGTAGTTTCCTTCCTGGGCTCCACCTGTACACAGTGCATGTGTACACTTCATGTACATAGGAGGTGCTCCCAGTTGTAAGGATGGCTATTGCGCACAGCCCAAGTGCCAAACACCTTGCCAGTCCCTCGGGCTCACCACAGAGGTTGGAGGGGTAACAAACTTGTTTCCCCAGTATTGGTCTTGAACACAAAGACAGATAGCAAACATGTATATATGCTGTCATGGTTTAACCCCAGCCAGCAACTAAGCACCATACAGCCACTCGCTCAGTCTTCCCCCCGTGTGATGGGGGAGGGAATCAGAAGGGTAAAAGTAAGAAAACCCGTGGGTTGAGATAAGAATGGTTTAATAACTGTCATCAATGTATTGCAGGTGTTCCAGAGCTTCACCCTGTTCCAGTGCAGTCTGGATCAGTCCACGGCTAATGGTAGGGCTGTATTTCCACCCCTGGGGAAGTTGATTCCAGGTGTACTGGATGCCCCTCCAAGTGAAAGCAAACTGTGGCCAGCACTGCTGCTAGAGGGATTGAGAAAAATGCATTAGCCATATCAATTGCGGCATACCACTTGGCTGCCTTTGACTCCAGATTGTATTGAAGTTCTAGCATGTCCGGCACGGCATCACTCAGCAGTGGCATGACTTCATTCAGGTCATGATAGTTTACTGTTAGAGAGTTTACTACACTCTCCATTAGATTTTCACACTGGCCATATGGGACTATTAAAGGGTGAGTGAGTCTTGCTGATCACTCCTTGGCTCTCCAGTTGATGAATCAGCTTATGGATGGGAATCAGGGAGTCTTGGTTGGTGCGATGTTGTTGCCAGTGCACTGTTGTGGTAGCGATCGGCACCCGTTGGCACCCAGAGGTGATTAACAGCACAACAGGGAACATATACAGCAAGCAAGGTGTTACATAAAACAACTCTGAGACCAAGCACAACAACTCGGAGCACAAATAAATCAACATTGTGACCAGTGATTATTGACCTAATATAATGAAAGCTTATAACAAATTTGTTTTAACATGCTATGGCCAGATCTGTTTGGGTGCCAAAAAAGACACTCATGGTTTAACCCCAGCTGGCAGCTAAGCACCATGCATCCACTTGTTCATTCACCCTCACCCAGTGGGATGGGAGAGAGAATTGGAAGAGTAAAAGTAAGAAAACTCATGGGCTGAGATAAGAACAGTTTAATAATTGAAATATAATAATAATAAAAAAAACATTGTAATGAGAAGGAAAATAACAAAAAGATAGACAAATAAAACCCAAGAAAAACAAGTGATGCAAATGAAAAACAATTGCTCACCACCTACCAACTGATGCCCAGCCTGTTTCCAAGCAGCAGTCCCCGGACAGCTTTCCCCCCTAGTTTATATGCTGAGCATGACATCATATGGTATGGAATACCCCTTTGGCCAGTTTGGGTCAGCTGTCCTGCCTGCGTCCCCCCCATCTTCTTGTGCACATCCCCCCCAGCCTAAACGACTAAAACATCAGCCTATTATCAACATTATTCTCTTCCTAAATCCAAACCACAGCACTATACCAGCTACTAGGAAGAAAATTAACTCTATCCCAGCTGAAACCAGGACATATGCATTCATATATACACTGCAAACTCAGTACGTGAAAGTGCACACAGTAATTCCTTGTTCACAGACTGCTAACAGTTATGCCATCCCATATGCTGTTCCTAGTACAGATGGTAACGTGGCCTAACAATTTTTTCCTGAAAAAAGATTTCCTGGTGGAAAATAGTCCAACAGTGAAATAAAGTAATTGGAGATCCACTAGGGAACCAGGGATTTATATTTCAGATATATTGAGGAAAGCTTATTTAAACTGCTTCCTGATTTGTTTTTTAGCATTGTAATTTCTATTTACCAGTTGTCTTTTTTTCTTTTTTTAACAGTCAGCTGCTGACCCCAGTGAGTTATCCTCACTGTTCAAAATTGATGAACTTCAAGACCAAAGCTGATGAATTTCAATCTGAAGCCCAACCGAAAGTTTATAACCTTTCCTCTTTTAATACACATTTTAGTTCTGGAGTTCCATGTGTTACCGATAACACAGTATATAAATATATACTAATATATTTATATATCAGTACATGCTGATATAAATGCAATGATATGGTCATCATACCTATCTGGGAGAGGTTTGCTGATAATTTCTTTTAAATTATTCCCTCTCCTGTTCTACGTGTACAAAATCTCTACTGTGCTGCAGGCAGCTGTTTGATCGTTAAATGACAGAGGTTCTAGCTTTATTTAAATGCTGAAACAGGCTATAAAAATGGTAATCTTGTTAAGAATAAGTAAATGATCTTCCAGGTATTCCCAAGAATGACATACTAGTTTCAGCTTTTTGCTCTGTAAAACAGTACAGTAGTGTTATGATGTACATGTGTGTCTAAATTCAGTATTTTATAACTACATGTTAAACAGAACAGACCTATTTGTTTTATTCAGCTATAAATCTATACTAGCTATAAATCTAGTTTTACCTTCAACTTTGAACACATACAAGCTTTAAAATCTGATTGCATACATTTGTCACCTAAATTTGTTCAACGTTCTCAGTTACCTCTAGCTATTCAGTTAATATCTCATAACTAATTTATAAGTTTTCATTAACTCAGATTCAAAACTTTGAAACTTTTCCATATGAATCTACTGCTAATTTCATTTTACCACTTTGCCCAAAGTTTCAGCATTTGAAACACGCAGAGAAGTACTTCAGTTACAGATGGCAGAAGTATGTTTGTCTCTTGCACAAAAATTCTGATAGCTTTTCCTTTTTAATGCAAGTCAAGTTACATATATAATGCAATAGAGCCATCAACATACCTAGAATTTTAGGTAACACACTTTCTGCATCCAGAAAATTTTTTTCTCTGTGTCTCAAACTCATTTATAATTTCCAGGTTTAAATATAAATGGTTCCAGGTTTAAATATAAATTACAAAATAGTAGTGATATATAACTTCATCTCCAGGCCTAGTGTCCTATCACATCACTCAGCTTCACTTGTTTTGCTTCACTTGTATGATCCACATCAGAGAGGAGTGGTGGCAGTGACCTGATGAGTTCAACACACCTTAATCTTGGAAGGTTGCTCAAAAGAGAATATTTGATATTAAAAACAGCTGCTTGAAGAAGAATCTGAATTGCAGAAATTTCTCTTTGTTGAAGGCTTCCCAGTGACTTGGCCATGTAGCTAAACTGAAATGTTCCATACCATTTTTAAAACGTTTTGTCTCTATCTGTGGAGGAAACCTGGCAGTAAAACACAGCCATAGCAGCAAGTTACAGTCATACTGAGCGAAAACACACAGAGACGTCAGCTCAAGCCAAAGGAAAGCTCTCAGATTTTCTTGTTTTCCTTGTAATGTCTGTCCAGCATCAATTCTATACCATCACACTTTGATTGCATTTTTACTAGTAAATTGAACCACGTGCGCAATTAATCCCTGGCATCGGGCGTTTTTAGTAATCCTGTAAACTCTTAGAATCATCTGTAAACTTGATGAATGGTCTCAGAATAATATTTGTCCCTAACAGCCAGCACTTTCCCTAAACATCTGCACATGGTATGAAAGTTGGGGGGTGCTAGGGACCACTACTATTTATTACTATGGACATGGCCATGCTCGCTTTGACATGGTACTCTGGACACTTCTCAACAAGCCTCAGTCCATGCTCTACGTTCTATTCAATGTACTAATGACATAATATAAAACATTCACTCCTTTCTTTTTTCACCTCGAGTTGAAGAAGGGCATGGGGCTGGGAGGATGCCTGCCTTTCTCCTAGCCAAAGAGGGTCTGAGACAAGAGTGAGAGGAGTTCAGCTCTAGCTGGGACCCCTCAGGGACCTCAGGAGTGGAGGTTCTGTGTATTATTTCCTGTTTCCTCAAGACACTGAAGAAGACAATGGTGATGTTCAGGAGAACCAGGGCTGAAACCGCAGCCAACTGCACTTTGGCCTATATAAAGTCACTGTGTTGGTCTGCAGCAGGTCTTCAGGCCTGAGGCCTGGGCCAGGAGAAGGGGATCCCAAGTACGCAGTCTCCAGCTCCTCTTTTGGCTGTGTACCATTCTCCAGAAGCATCATGCCAACCTCCAAGAACATCCCAGGTGAGGGCATCCTTTCTCACATGCTGACATCCTGCTCAGACCGTTCAGCTCAGCAATAGGATCTGGCCTGAAGTTTCCTCTGAAATAGGAAAAAATGAGGTTTATGCCTTAATTTTTCTCGTGGGAGAGAGAATACTGAGGAGTTTTAGAGACAGATGCCTGTGGATGTGAGCCAACACATGCAGAGGCAGGGAATGTGCTGTAGCAGATGGGAGGATGGAAGTGGGGAAAATCAGCAGCTCCTTCTCAGCTGAGTCTCCTATGGCAACAGCAGCAGATAAAATACCATCAGCCAGCGCTTGCCTGCTGGCAATCAGACATGGTTCCCACTGGGACCTCCACTCCCTATCATGCTTGGCACCAGGATGGCAAGCACGATAAAGTGGTTACAGCTGCCAGCTGAGGTTGACTTCGGCAGGCACGTAGACTGTGCGTGGGTCCATGCTACCCCAGAGGCAGTAATTTTCATAGCCTGTCCCTTCTTCCTTTGCACATGGGGCTTCCAGGTCTCTGCCACACTCTGGCACCCACCACAGACCACATCCTTGGTGACACGGAGAAAAAGGCATAAATAGACCAAGATGTAACAAAATAAGGAATACAGACTGGCTTCATTTGTAGAGACGAGCCTGCTTGCCTAGGGAATGCTCATCTGTCAGGTGCCGTGCTGAAGAATGGTTCACAGGTAGAGGAGGTGCAGGTAAAGGTCTACACACTGGAAAAGGCTGTACGTACAAGGTCTGCCAAGGGTGAAAGACAAATCTAATCAATTTAAAAAATGTGAGCAGGATGGCTGCAAGACTTTCATGGTTTGGTGCAGTGATTTATTTGAGTGCTGTGGTGAACTAGCCCTAGCCCTGAACCAAGTGCAGCAGATGGCCTCATTTACTGTTCTGTCATTAGGTCTTGGGAGGCCAGTGGGGCTGGGATAGCTATCGAGGTGTTGGAGGTCCCAGGTTCTCCATTGTCATTTTGCCAGAAGGGTGGTGATAGTACACACAATGTTCACCACACTGTTGTCTAACCTGTGCCTCAGAGCTTATCACTTCATGGTTATGTAGCCAAAGCAATGGCCTGCAGCACCCATAAAAGTAGAATCACAAGAAGCAGGATTTAAATAACAATAGCTTGTTTTGATCTCAAATATAGACAAACTAATATAACACAATTGGTAATAATATATAAGCATTTCTCTACTCAGACGCCCAGTGAAAAATCCTCCTGCAATCACCAGAAGCAGGTGTTAGTGTGCCTTATGCTAACTGTACAAGGCTCCAGTCCTGGTCTGTTAGATTTGTTATCAAAGTGGCATGAAAATTTGCAGTGTGAACCAGAGTTAGGTACCAAATGTCCCATGTTATGGCGTACAGTCTAAGCTTGGAGTAAGAACAAAGTTTAAAATTTATCAATCTTCTAAGCATTCCTATGACAGAATTCTCTAGTTCCCTAAATGATACACCTATACTCATTCATATCATTTATTTGCCCAAATGTGTATTCCTCTGAGACCCTGGATATCTGCATACTGTGATCTGAAGTAGCACATGGTCTGTGGCACAGGATCGTAGTGGGTAAGCAGCATCTATTGCACTCAGACCTCATACAAACAGATATCTGTGGGTGAGAGGAGGATGCCATTTCAGCCTTTGGAGAGTGTTTTACTCTGGCAGCAGCAGAATGGTTAGTATAGCTGCTGACGGTGTCCGTGGATCTTCCCTGATGGCCCCTGAGGCTTGCAGTTAAGGTTTGACAGATTGCTTGAAGAGACCACCAAAAGGAAACAGGAATTACACTGCACAGCTGGAGAGGCTACAATGAGCAAAAGATTGTTCAGCTTTGACAGCGTGGTCTTGAGTGATACCCTCCATTGTGATGTGGTCTATTGGAATTGTCCACTAATCAATTGCACACTGCCCAGTAAGAGCCAGGAGTAGCAAAAGGACATCAAGTTATCACAACACTGTTTTCCACCAGGATGGGCTCCCGGAAGGTGGTGCTTTGGCATGCAGTGATTGGTGCCAAACCTTTGCACGGGGCCCCAAAGCCAACCCCACATATGGAGGTCAGTGTGGAATTACTGCCAGGAACAGCTAAGTTTGTATTTTTTGTAGAGCTCACTTCTGTCAATTCAAAAGCAAACTGATTTATTTTACTAGTAAAAAAAAAAAATCCCATTAAATTGAAAATTTACTCAACAAATGCCTTACCACATGGCACAAAAGCACATAAAAGAATGATCTGCAAGATACTGGAAACTGCATCTCCCATGAGAAAAGTAAGCCACCTACCGTGGATCAGTGAGATTGTTTTCTTCCCTCCTAGCTGGTGGAACAGTCAGAGAAGTCACTGCACAAGTCATCTTCACCTGCACTCAGTTTCAGAAAGCCAGGAAGTCTGTTAAGCAGCTAGATTTAGGCATGAAATAATTTCAGTGACTGAAAGAAAAATAATTCCTGAAACACTATTGCTTACCTAAAAGTCTTTGCCTCTTCTCCCCTCTCCTCCCACTTTTCCACATCTCTTATTCATCTGGTAACCAACAATTTCTTTTTTTTTTTTTCTGTCAGTCAGCTGGCTTTTGACATGATATCAACAAGTTTTATGTATCCTTTGAATCCTTTTCAGGGAAAAAGCTTGGCTTCTGAAAAGTAGATAAGACACAATGCACAAAGTAAATGTACAGCTTGGGGTAATGTCAGTCTTTTACTTCCATCCGTGACCAGAAACAGGAGGTAACTTCATTTCATTCACTCACTGTCTGATTCACCAGTGTGCAAGAAATGTAACTTAAGGGCGCTGCCATTTAATGGAGACCTTAGCAACTGCAGCAGACCAGCTTATCTAATCAGCAGGCACACACCCCACACCCCCCCCCCATTTCTTTAGAAACTTGAAGCAGCATCTAGGAGATTTGACTTCCTCTGCACATCATGAAAATACTAATTCTTTCTAACCTGTTGTTGATGGTTTTGTAATTCTTAGTGATTAATTAACAATTTATTAATTAGTGCATGTTAACTGTGTAATCTTCTTTGCAAAAAATAAGGGCTTTGAGCAGTTTTTTGCAGTATTGTATAAAAATCTGACAGTCACAGTTAGGGTGCACCATCTGTAGGAGTCTCTGATGGGTTCCAGCTTGCTTTAGGCACTAACTTTCCTCATGCCCAGTGGAGGCTTACTTACTGCATCAACTAAATATCCTGAAAAAGAATCTGATGATCCATCTGGCTGCCCAAAACAATCCAAAGGATGTCATTTGTACCTCTTCTCAACCACAAATGAATGAGTAGAGAGAGGACATATTACAACAGAAGTACTCATTTCTTGTTTGAGGTCTGCTTTCCATCATCTTAAATGGATTAGGATAATTTGTTATATATGGTTTGTTTGTTTTGATAAATTTTAAAAATGTACATGGTTATAAAATCAAGTAACTCAAGGTAACATACTTTTAATTTGTGATTTACTATGTCTTGGCTTAGGTATTTGTTTTTCAGAATCACATAAAAGTATGCTTCTGTTTCATTAGTTTTCTTACTCTTTAAACAAAATGCCATTTTTTTTCAAAATTAAGACATTTTTGTTGAGTTTGCAAATTCAGAAATTAAGGTAAAAGCTGACACTTTGGGCAGAAAGCTCATGAATAAGCAATTCCTTAAGAATAATGGGTTCTCTTCTAAAAATATATAAAATTGAATATCACAAACATTGAAACTCCCAGTTTGGTGAATTAAGAAAGTTATCTTTACTCAATTTGTTTTGGAAGCAGGAATCTGTGGTAACTATTTGTTCTATGATTTCTTGTTGGTCAGTTATTTCTGAGTCTACTATTGCTATATAAATAAATACAGCAGTATATAACAATACATATTTTCAATCCATACATAGCTGCCAGGGAAAGGAAGTGAATCCCAAATGAGATCTTGAAAGGTACTTACTGATTTATTTGAAATAAAGTTCTCACCACAAAACAAGAAGGCCAGTTTAACTATGACCAAATTTCACATGAATATGGGGTACTACCTCTCTAATATGTGTCTTATTCTTGCAGAAATGAAAGATGTACATGTAATCCTCTTTAGCAGGAGTAACACTCAGGATGTGGCCAAATTAACAAACTGATGCTTCTCTTCCTATGAACATTTGTGTTAAAAGTCTGGACAAATCCAAGAACCTCATCAGACAAAAATAAGAACAGTTAAGAAAGGTGAATAAATGCTCACTAGTGCCCAGTGAATGCTGGGCGCTTTGATTTCATACCAGAAGAGGCAAATTCTGTTCTTTCATGGAAAGTTGCATACTTTTACTAAACTGTTTTGTGTATGAGACTCAAAAGATTTAGTAGAGGAGTGATTATTTGCCACTTTTTCATGCCTCTTCTTTTTTACCTGACTCTGCATACACAGCAAATGTAAATTTTTGTGGCATAGGCAACTATACCATCAGAATCTTTGACCTGCTTTGATTAAATTTGCCAGCAGGTACTACTACAGCTTAATTGAAGGGGATCTGGAAACATCCAACGCTGGATTCTCATACGATGTGGTAGTGATGTGAACCCTGTATCGCACATTTTAGGAAGGCAGATTAATTTGTTTCACTGGCAAGCAGCATATCCGTGATTAAAACTGAGTGAAGATACATTGTGAAGGCTATAGCATAATATAAATGTAGTGTTCCCAAAATTAATACAGAGGAAAGTTGTATATGAAATTTGTATATATGTGTACACAGTCAGAATGTAAACCTACAGGAAGGAAGCCATACTATTTTTCAACATTTGAAATTAAGTCAGAAAATCAGCCTTGAATTTTCTACATTTTTCAGTCACGTCATGTTCTTTCTTCCTGTTGATGATTGCTAGTTTTCATTCCCTCGACCTTGTCCTTTGCTGGAGTTGAAATACAAAGTATTGCTTTAATGAAATAATTTATCCTGCAGGTTTCACAAGGGTGTTCTTTGACATGATTAGAGAACTCGAATGTATACACTTTAAAATAGCTGCTACAACATTTGCGTATCCTTTTGCAAACAAAAAGGATAAACTTGCCAACAAATGCTGACAAATATTGAAAACGAATCACCTGTAATTTCATAATGTAGGGTCAATATGCATATACTTTTAAGAACAATGTCCTGGAAAACGTGTTCATCTTACAAACTATATGTATATCATAAGTCAAAAGTAATTATCTTGAACACCCTATTATATAAATGAAATAGAATAATTTGCAATCCATTAGATTAATTATGATTAGTGCCACTTGACAGCTTTCTCTGTATGGAATCCCTCAATCATTTCTGGATAATTGAGATTTTCAACAATGTCACTTTCAACAGATGAAGTATCTAAACCGATTAAATGAGCCTGTTACATCTCAGAATGAATGTAGATATGTTTTGATCGTCTGCTGCAACAACAGTTGCCAGAATTGCTAGAGATGACTGGAGCATTTTGCAGCAATTCAGCTGCTCAGTGTATGAATTATAGGTCCATTTCAAAGGTGCAAAAGTGTCTTTTGAGGGCAGCTTTATAGGTATGGCGCTTCTTAGCACTGCAAGTTCATCACAAAGTTCAGCTGTACCACCATTAAAACCCCATAAAGGTGTGCTTGGAAAACATCTCTTTTTCTTGGTCCTGAAATGTCATGTAGAAATCCTAGAAGTGTTACACAAGCATCAGGTTGATTAAGCAGTAGATGGGCTAAGCAGAGTTGTGTCAACAACAGCAAGAAAGCTTTTGCACCTAGAGATAGATAAGTTGCCTGATATTCTTATCCTTTAAATCATAAATTTCTGTCTCTGGTGTATATTCAGACCTGCCTGAGCTCCTGGAAATAGTTTCAATCTGAGATTTTTTTCACTATTTGAATACTGTTTCAAGATGCTCTTGCAACTGTGGGAATTAGTTCTCGGCTGTAATAGAGTACAGCACTGAAGCAGACTCCATTACTGTGCCATAACATGCTTCTCACCATGATTTTTGTAAGGACACTGCACCAGCTCAAAAGTAGTGAGACTGATTTGTCATCCAGTAGCCGGGGTAAGACCATAATTCCCTCTGAGTTAGGGATCTCTGGAAGATCCTGCCAAGGATGATCAGCTTCCATGCTCATCATATGTGTCCAGCGTTGGCCTGCCTGTGGCATTAGCATGGTAGGTATGACTTTTCCACTATGGAGAACAAATAGAAAGACAAGAATATGTTCTCAGTGAAGAAATAAAGCAGAAAATTATAGAATGGCAGAAAGACAAATTTACTCTTGTTGATTTTCCAGTTAAAAAATCCTGTCATCAGTTCCACTGCCTTCACTTACTGCATAGCAAGAATGAGAGTGCTTTACCAAGTTGGTTTTACATGGACTAATACTGGACTGATTTCACACATTTCAATATCTTTGTGTTTTCAACTACTAATTGCTTCTCTTAGTTCTGTGTGATCATCCTTGTACCGTGCTGGGAGACTTCATGTTTACACTCATATGGTACACATGTTCTCATGCATTAAACTCTCAGATTTAACAGTAAATTGTACACCCAAAAGGTGCCTTTATACAAGCAGGAAAGTTTACCTGATGTTCCATGAAACTGAATGTGGTGAGGTTTTAAATACTATATTATATAAAAAAGTTCCTCTTATGCCAAAATTGAAGTAATTGCTGATTTTGGCCATGCAGGATGGTGCAGTCAGACAGGCTCTGTGAGATCCTGAGCCACTTCTGCATGCTAACGCAGTGCTCTTGGGGCAGTTCCTGGTCCTTTAAATGAGCACTCATGAGCAGAATATGGATGGCGCACCTCAAAATTACATGATAGTGGAGATACAAGCCTGGGTCTGGCAAAGAAGAAATAAACCAGTTGCTGTTCCTCTTAGCTGCATCTCTCCCTGCTATTCAAAACTTACTTGTATGAAGTTCATTGAAGTTTCTTTCCTGATTTGATTTTTCCTTTGGAAAAAAATTGATTTGTGAAAATGAATTAGTGTAGGGATCCCATAAGCATCTCAACACAATTCCCTGACAGAAACAACACCTGTGAACTTTCCACCACTATCTCACTAAAATGGTGACTTACAGTCCGGTGAGTCCTTCCCCAGCATCGGGCACCCTGGCTTTGTGAGTTCTTCTTCCATGGGGAGGAATGTGAGGAGATTTCTTCTATGTATGCCATCCAGAATGTTGAGAATTTCTAAACAAGAATATAATACATTTTAAAAAAATCATAGGATAAAGTGAAATATTTCACCTATTGCTGCACCAGTTCATCCTGCCCAGTGTTTGTACCCTCTTTTTTTTGTTGTTGTTACTGTAAAAGTAGGAAACAGTAAGACCAGGGAGTTATGTGATGTGGTTAATACCAAAGTCTTGTGGTTATGAAACATTTCAGAAGCTTTAAAAAATTGATATAGTCTATCCTGAGCTGCTTGTAAGTTGTGTTAGTACCTCAGCAGAATAGGATCCTGAAGAGAAATATGAATGGTGGAGGAGTGGAGCGAGGAAATGGTGACAGCTGACAGAACAGTAACGAGTTTGTACTAAAGCTTCACACTCACTTTCTCCTACTGTTCTGAAGTGATAGACATGTGATATCTTATAAACAGCTGAGGAGCAGTGCAGTTATCACTGCTTCTCCCTTCCTGCAGTCACTCAGATTCTTTCTTTAGAGATGTTTTGTCCTTGAAATAAGAACTGACTGGGAAAAGGAAGGAATAAACTGTGGGTTTTTTTAGTTTGTACCACCTAGGTGGATTCTTCAGATACACCTCAGGCATTTTGTTAAAAATCTTTATTAGCTGGTATATAATTGACATACACTTTGGAAAAAATCTCCTTAATGGGACTTTCTTTTGATTTTTGTGTTCTGTGATGCTTCCTTCTGTCGTACTCATATTTTCTTAGAGGAGTTGGAAGCTTGTACTAGCACATTTAAGACAATGCTTGTACAACTGGTTAGAGTGGTTTAATGCAAAACTAGCCCGCCTGCAAGTTGTCAATACACCATGGTGCTGATCTTTACTGCCAGGCTGTCTATTGCCAGAATTGGTAGATTATATGTTAAAGTAATGTTTCTTTGGAGCTTCAGTTTTATAATAATCTTAACTGCCGAATTTATTGAACTGAGTGGGATGTCCTGAGCTTATTCCCCAGAGCTGAGTGTGGTATGGAAACCTGTACTGGCAGCAGAAAGCCAGCAAGTGGCATTAACTGCATTGAGAGAGAGTGTCAGAGAGGGCGACTTCACAGGCAGCAGCTCTAGGAACTGGCAATGGGTATCTCTCATAAATTTATAGACTGTGTGTGATAATGCAACAGTGGTTTGATACATACTTTGTGGATGTCACTCCCTTCTATGGAAAGATTGAAATTACCCTTTAAAGAGAAGACACCTGAAGTCAAAAGTAATAGTCTTAATAGTAAGACCTGAGGAAATTCGNTAAGACCTTAGGAAATTCGTAATCTTTTTTTTCTTTCTGTATGCTAGGGAAACCTCTCTATATATCTTTCAGATGATAACACAGTAATTTCAATTATAACTATAAAACTGAAATAAAATAATGAAGCATGGCTACTGTGTAAACCCATACATTTCTCACCCTTCCTTTTTCTGTCACAGAAGAAACTTATTTTCAAATGTTGTTTAAAAAGATGCCACAGAGTGGCAGAGTCTTTTGTTCTTGTGGGGGAAACGTGTCTTCTCCCTTTCTGTCTTTTTTTGTTGCAGTTTGGATGTATGTTGAATTTTGCTTTTCTCACTTCTGGCTACTCTTTCTCT
>VYZV01044262.1:28452-39081 GCA_013401275.1 Pandion haliaetus
GATTGTATTTTTATCATTCTTTCATACCCTTGAGGTTCTGGAAACCACTCTGCTTCACTGGATTTCAAGATGAGTAGCTGTAGTTCATGTATCCATACTTCTTGTCTTCTGAAGTTTTGTTTCAAGTCAAAGAATAAGTTATAACTGAAAGGAGGGTTTGCTTTTTAAAGAAAATTGATCTATAGCCTGTTTTTCACTATAGGTTCTGGTTTTCATTTAAATTTTTATTCGTGACTCACTGAAATGCTTCTTTTACTACTAACTACTTTCTGCATAACCAGGCTTTCTGTCATCAATCATGTTGTCTGTTCAGCCAGGAGGGAAAAAATGTAAAGAATGGAAATATTGCAGTAGCACTGATGTGCATTTTCAGAGCTTTAATAGGGTAAGTGTCAGCACCTACGCACTTAAACATCATCTATTGCAGCAATACTGAAAACTGGAGGAAGAAGACAGCCATGTTAGTTGGCATTTATGTATGTATCTTATGCACGACCAACTTAGTAATTGCTCCCAAGTGAAAGCAAAAGTGTATAAAGGAGAGGATTATGTAAAGAGAAGATTACTACTCTAAACACATCACTTAATAATCTAAAATTATGTATGGAAGACTACCTTTCTGTGAGGAAGGACAGAAAGACTGATGCAGACATGAGAATTTGCTGTATACGTTTCTAGCTGATTAACATCATTTTGAAGGAGAGATGGGGCAGGGAAGGAATAAGTCCTTGAAGCAGCTCAACGAAGCAGCTCAATTACAACTCACCTCTGAGATTCTCATCTCCTCAGTTCTGGTGTTTGCTTTTATTTTTAAATGTAGTTATGTCAGTAGCAGGCTGGTTTCAAGCATACCCTGTCCATACCTGCTATGCAACCCGTCATGTGTTGTGATTAGTGATTACTATTGGAGAAATTGAGACTAAATTACATCTCTCCACCAGTTTCACTGTTACGTGATTAATATCAGTTATGACTTCTGCATAGATCGGGAAACTCAGATCGTTCCCCACAGATTTATCAGCATTGTACTGGCCAGTGTGACTCACTTACTGTAAATATTTCCAAAAGTATATAAAAAGGTCTAACGAGGCCATGAAAAGTAAATTGTAAAGCACTGGAAATTAGATAAGTTAGGCACTTTACAATAATTTGTGTAATGGGAAGTGCAGAAAGCTTGGGTGTTTGATCTGGGAGTGTCAGAGGGGTGACCTATCATTTTGGTTGTTAGAGCCAAGTATGGATGGAAATCA
The DNA here is from genome assembly GCA_013401275.1 of Pandion haliaetus. NCBI lineage: Eukaryota > Metazoa > Chordata > Aves > Accipitriformes > Pandionidae > Pandion > Pandion haliaetus. The sequence goes on from VYZV01044262.1 coordinate 29,703, forward strand.
GGGGGGCAAGATATTTCCCTTGTATTGCCAGAGGTACATGTATTTTCTTCATACTGTTTTCCAGAAGTTAGACAGAATAAGGAGGATATCTGGACTCTCTGAGTAGTGATAAAGATAGATTGGTGAGTTCAGGTGTTAATTCTCCTATTTTTCTTAAACACCTATTTTTGAAAGGGATGGACTGCCTGTTGGAAGTACCCATCTCTTCAAGATGACTGGCTTAAACTGTACAGATATCTTTTGGGTGCCCACAGCAGTAGTGAGTGACTTTGTGACGAATGGGAAGTTTAAACAGTGGAAAGGCAAGGAGAGATAACACCAACCGCAGAGTGATTCATTACAGCCGAATGGAAAAAACATTTTGTAACCTTCTCTAATCTTTTTTGAAAACACTCTGTTAAATGTTATGCACTGCTACTCTTTTGCAGTGTGTGCTTTTCAAATAGGAGATTACCTGACATAATTGGTTTACGGCAGCTCCACTGGTATGAGGGATATTCTCAGTTCCAGGTGCTTTTTAGTGGTGTGTTTGCCTGAGGAAGTGTGCAGGTGTCTGTGAAGGGTAGCAAGAGGCAATCTGTTAAGAGGGACTAAAATGTAGGAAGCACAGAAACTATGCAGGCAAATTTGAGAATGTCACTTGGTGGCTCGGCTAGTGCCAAGGATAAAACACATATGAAAGAGGGTAAGAAGCTTTCTGAGAAGCTGACAAGTGGGCAGACACATCTGAGCATGGTGGAGAAGGAAGGGAAGACAGCGCTGATGAGTAGTCCCACTTGAATCCCACTTGAGTCTTTCATGGCACTAAAACCAACAAAAAATGTCATGATACCACCAAGTATCACAGTTCAGTTAAGCAGATTTGAAATGAATTACGTCAAAAAGGCTTCCAATGGTGGCACATTTTGGGTCACCCAACATAAATGATTATGGTATCAAACATACAAAGAGGTTATTGGAAAATGTGTCTGAATGACTTGAGTTAATAATTGCATTGTTATGAAAGCTTCATAATGTGGTGCTCTTCATGCTGTCACAGCTATTGCCTATGCACATACAACATTCTGCACAATAAAACTAATGTGCGGCTTAGAGTGACAAAGCTGAAGCCTTTTTTTCTCGTGACGTTACAGGAAAACCTACTTGATTTTACAGAAGTCAAGTCAAAAGAAAGAAGCGGTTATGTGGCTGGGTTTCCAGTTGCTACAATGATTGTGCTCAACCTAGCTACCTACCTTTTTAAAGAAAGAACAGGTGTCATCAGGTGCTTGAGAGAAAGATGGCTGCATGCTGGACTAGATAAATCCAGAAATATTACACGCTACCTGCTGGAGAATTGCTGCAGGGCAGCAGATATTTCTTCGCTACTGAAATTAATTGTGGTGGGGGAGAGTTTGTTGCTAGCTTCCTCCTCATCAGTGAATCAAATTGTGCTTGTATCACTTCTGCATGACTTCCAGCTAAGTTCATGCTGACAGAAATTAAATGTTTTGAAACATATCTATGAGCTTCTAATTTCCAGCAGTATTACCAAACTGCCTATATTTTCCTTAGACAAACTAGCATCTGGTTGATTCAGCCAATCTTCAGCCAAAGTTAGTTGGCTGGGTTTTTTGTTTAGTTGTCTGAACTTGCTTCAAAGGAGATGCAAAGTCAGATTCTGACGTACCATTGTGATATTGGCAGTTTTAGAGCCAGAGACAAGTTATGTTCCTGTTAGATACCTAGTGCAGCCTTCTGTTCCTGATCAAGTTTGACCCTTGCAACAGCGTGTTTCATTTATTGTACAAGGTAAGCACCTCTGAGAAGCTCGCAGTACGGTCAGTATCTTCCACAGCACAGATGGCCTCGTGGTGTTCTCTCTGCTGCTGTCACCAGCCATGTCTGACAGAACTGTGAGGACATCTTGCTTTTTCCAGTGTCAGTGGGTCAATATTAACCAACAGCCTTGATAGTATCGACATACCTTGCACTCACCATTGCCTGTTGCTCCAACACAGAGTCACCTGGGGCTGATGTAAATCCTGTTTTGATTGGCACATGAAAAGATTACAATGTGAAATACTATCAGTCCAAAGCAAGAGGTTCACCTACAGATGGCCCCAAAACTCTTCTAAAAAAAAAAAACTTTGCATGAACTTTTGGAGGCGGTTGTTGATCTGGTCTGCTCATATAATCTACACCAGTCGAGATGTTCAAGAATGCTGCCTGGGTTGAGCAGCAGTTCCACACATCCTGAACAGCATCACTTCTTTCCCTGTAACAAGTAATCAACAGTCACTGCTACGAGTATGTCCATAGTCTGCTGGCCACTATATGTGAAAGCATGAAAAGAAACTAAAGCCAAAGACTGATAGGGTTGTGAAAATCTGGGGCATCAATTCCCAGTGATAATTTGCTGGTAAGTGTTGGATTTCTCTGTGGCTTTCAAAGTTCTGAAATTGTTCTTTCTCCACAACAAAAATGGGATTTTGTTCTTGCCAATAAACTATAGCAGTGTCTTGGGAGTCAGTGAGATAAGTGCTGTTAATACTTTGTGCCATTTACTCATTGCTGACACCAGCACACTTACCAGGTAGACCTGCTGATCGCTTCCTTCCTGATGTAGGGGGCATGAGATCCAGTCCACCCAGCTTGCACCTGTGTTTTAGACGTAGTGAAATGCTCTTGCAAAATGTCTACCTTCCCTGAACAATCAGTGGGGAGAGGTATGTGCATTGGAACAACATGGGTAAAACTTCTCCACCTCAGAACAGGTACTAGCAAAGTAATTTACTGGCATATTCTGCCTTACTTCTTTCAAGACGTAGGTGTCCTTTCTGAGACCCACCAGCTTCACATGTAGAGGATCTCTACTGGGTCTTGGCATTTTGATGGACAGGAAGAGCAGCTCTAAGCATTAGAGAGGAAAAATCAAGAGCATTAGAACTGGACATGGATCATTACTGGTCCCTTCTTCCCATTGCTGGAACAGAACAATCATGCACCTAGAATTGCTCAGGCTGTGGTTCATACTGAGGCAGTGCTGATAATACTAGTTTTCCTCAATATCATTTAGAATCAAACTATTACCTCAATGCTGATACACAACATGAGAGAGTTTGGCAAGAGAAGAGGGGAAATTCTCTACAGCTCTGATGGATGGGAACAAGTGATGTTAATTCTGTAAAGAAGTCTGCATCGTTAGTTCCACTGAGTGTTCTGAAGGTTGGTTCTATGTGCATTTCCGTGATGCCCACTGGTTTATTGAAGGACGTGTAGTAACATACTCCATTTAAGAATAATGTATCGCAGAGGGACAGGACATTCTCATGGTATTGTGGTGTGGCACAATTACACCTCCGTGCAGAGGTTAATGGGTTCTTTTCTTCTGAAAGCTTATACAGGGTTCAAGAGGCATACCACAGAGCAACTAACACGGTTGTTTAATGATTGCAAAACTGCATCCTTGTGTTATTGTCAGGTCTATTTGAGGTATTCCACCAGTCCCTCTTCTAAATCTGTGTAGAAAGGGTTTCTCAGGTTAACAGATGGATTAATATTATATTTTGACTGCTTGAAGTCTTACCATATTTTTTTATATGCATTCACATAATTATTTTTCTGATCAGCTAGCATCCATCTCATTTAACTCTCTGAGAGTGTATTTTGTTGGTTCTGCTAGCTACTTATAAACTCATATTCCCACTGCCCTCCTTCCCAGGAACAAGTGCCCAGCCATGTTCCACTGGCCAGCTGGCAGCACCTTGTGAAATGCTCGTACTGCAAGGACATGACTCACCAGAAAACAAAGGCTAGGCTTTATGCTTAGCAGCAAGGAATAGTGGATATTCTTTTCTTGTTTTGCAGGAGGAGGAAGAGTTGATGATCAAAAATTGCTGGATTGCAGTTTTGTGTAGATTTTATAGGTGAGAAGCCCTGAGGACTCTCTTCTGACTTATAAACTCAGCAGAAAACAGCAAGCTCTAGCTTAGCTAGAGATGTGCTAGAAGAGTGTTCCTGAAGTCCAAGGATTGCAGCTTTACAGCCTTGTGACTGGCAGAATCTGCACCTATTAGATGACTTTTGTTTTGGTCAGACGACATCCAAGGCCCTTACCCCTCCCTGGCTCCTCACGTTGCCCCTGGGCCGTGATTCCCCAGGCAGAAGCATCCTGGGCACATCGGTGTGCTCTGCGGCTAGATTACAAAGTGACACCGTTGGGGTTGAAGTGCCTCCATGACACTTCAGCTGTAGCCTTCTCTGATGGCAGCAGCTCGGGGAAAAATTGGCAGGAGGAGGCAGTCGGGTGGCTGACAGCCTGTCACCTGCTGGTAGAAAAGCCAGGATGTTTTGATCAGACTCCCACTGGCTCATGCAGTGTGGGTGTGCAGAAACAGAGGTGAGCTGAGAGCTTTTTCCCGGGAGCTATTCTATAAGGAGCTAGCCACTGCAGAAATAGGTGCAGAGGATGCATCGCATCCTTATTAGACTGTTATTCTGCCTGATCAGACAGGATCTGATTAAACAGATTTTATTCTGTCTGATAATGACAGGAGAGCATTTCTGTTTAACTGAATTCCTTTTAAAGCTCTGTGAGCAGTAGTAAAAGAATAATTCTAGAAGAAAACTAATGGAATTGGATATTGTACTTAATAATGGAGATATTCTGATTTGGGGTGACTTTAGAGAGCAATTCAACTTCTGCCAGTGCAATCCATGGTTTTGGTCTACTAAGACTCCTAAAAATGCCTTTCATTTTTCCCTAGTGGTTCACCTTCACCATTGCTCTGTGTTCCTGCTTATTTCAGTCACCTCTGTTTATCAGCCAGCAATGGTTGGTTTTCTTTGACCCATCAAATTTTGTTAGCTTACTCCAGAGACATTTCTTTGAGCTGCCTCTTTTGTTTCTTTGTCTTTTTATCTATTTCTTTCTTTCACTCTCTTAACTTCTTTGTAATTTTAAATAATAAATAAGCAAATCATTATGAGTTACACATTTCCTTTTTCTCCCATTCTCCCTTGCATTGTTTTGTCTTATAATGGCTTGAGTTTTGCAATTGAGCTGTTTCTCTTTTATAACATCTAAGATTTTGTTGTTGTTGTCTCAGTTTTGCAGACTTCTCAGACTTCCTTTGTTTCCTCTGCATGGTTCTAATCTTGCTCTAATCTCTACATGCAGATACTGCTATTGTGAGATTATTTCTTAAATGATTCTTATATTTATACAGTGTGTGCTGTCAGAGGAAGCTGCTGTCAACACTGCTCAGATATTTAAAAAAAAAGCCCCTGCTTTGGCACAAATATTGTCTCACAAATCAGAGGGCTGTGTCTATTCCAGGTCTATGATACGGGTCTTAGAATGAGGCTGTCGAGGTGAGGTGGTTGCATGGTGGCAACCTTCTTAAACTGCAGATGCCCCGGCTGTGGGCAGACACCAAGCTTTGTAAGAGTTTTTGTTACCTAGATAAGCTTTAAAGCTGTTTAAAGCTTCTGGAAAGTGATTGTAATCACAGCATAACTTTGGTTTAAGTAAGTGGTTCTCAAACCTTATACTGTCTAGCCTCACGCTAGAATGTGGCTGGCAACAAGTCAAATAAGTTAAGTGTTAGGGTCATCAAGAACAGACTAGCTCAAGTCTAGCAACCTGGAAAAATTACACTGAACTTTCTTGTCTGAACTTTCTCAGCATTTGCTCAGGAGCCACGCACTAAATGCATGGTAAGTCATAAGCTGTGACCGTCTGTTGTCACACAAAAAGTGTGACATAAATTGCACAGAAATATTTTTGTTCATCATCTTATGTGTTGCTTAAAATTTTAGAAAGTTGTAATTAATCCAGTAGTAACTTTTGCTAATGTTACTCTTTTCAGGGAGTTAGAGGGTAAAATTTCAAGGGAAGGGGGAAGTTTGAGATAAAAAAAGACTGGCAGTTTTCAAGAACCATTTGTCTGAAAATATATTTCTCCTTTGAAGAGTTCTAGGGGTTGATAGGAAAGATTATTAGTAATTAGGAAAAGTACCTTTTTACGACAGAAATGTTTTTAGTATACCTGTAGAGGGTAGCAGTAGAGCTAAAGCAGGAGAGTGCCTGGTGACTTCTGTTGCACAGCCTGTTTACGGGACAGGCTCCACCAGCCTGTGCATTGACATTTTGTGCTTTCACAGCAGAGCCAGAGGACGGTGAGAGAGATACCAGGAGCAGCAGATGAGTCATCTTGGTGTTCCTCATTGTGGAAAAGCCTCTTCCTGAATTTGTTTCTTCATTTGCTCCCTCCATGATACACAGGCAGTCAGCTGGTTAGGTTAAGCTTTGGGAAAGAAGGCTGGTATGACAATGCTAGGGAGAAAATAAAGTGTGGAGCTTGTGAAGATTCCCCTTTATTTCCAGTTGCTTTTGTAATTTTGGGGAGAGGAGGGTTTTTTTTTCCAGTGGGTAGCCTTTTCACATGAATCTGCTGGTTTTAATATTGCAAAATTTTAGAGGGGGTTTCCACAGAGAGAGGATATGAAGATGAAAGAAGAAGAATTGGTACAGGAAGAGGTTTTATTAAAAAATGTGGCTGAAGGATTGTTTATCACATCTTTGAGTAAACATTAGTGGTGTACTGATGGAAGGTGTGTCAATGGATTTACTTAGTGTACGATACTTCTGCCAAGCAGAGTTTGAAATGAAAGCAGCATGTAATTTTATGCTATTGTTTAATACCATATAAAGGCTCTACCTTATCATAGTGGGGTTTTATTTTCTTGTTAGATAGATTAATGTATTGCCATGGAGTATTAGAACTTACATTGTGCTTTATGCAACTATAGCATGTCTAGGGTAACACAGATCATCCTTCCCAAGTATTCAAGAGAAATCATGAATGAAAGAGTTGGCATGCAAGGCAAATGTCTCCTGCAGCCTTTTTTCCTCTGAAACATTCATCATCTCCCTCCTTGCTTGCCAGGACCTAAAAGCAGGTAGCTACTTTCTTGTTAGCACTAGGGCAGAGCACTGAGAACCACCATCACATCTTTCCTTGGCAGAGGGAAAATTACTCTGGAGCCCAACTTTCCCCTCTTCTGCTGTGTCCAAGCCTGGTGCTTCACAAATGACGTTCACCAGCTTGTAAGCTTCTATGCTTCCACATGTACCTCAGTGCTCCTGTGAGGTTTTCCATAAATGATCATATACATCTACTTGAAGCAGGAGAGCCTCTGCAGGTGGGGATGCCATCTCAGTCCCAGGCAGGTCAGAAACTGGGACATGAGGGGTACACTTGAGGGTCTAAAGTGGGGAGAGATAGCTAAGAAGCGCAAGGAAGAAGAACAAGGCTACCAAGGAGCTGATTTCACAACGGATGTATTTGCTGAGGACTTCACATCCTTTTGGAGAGAAGTTCCTGAGACTGGTTAGGAGCACACTGGATGGATTAAAACATGAACTCTTTCAAGAGTTCAGGCAGAAGCTGTGGAGTCTAAAGATTCAGAAATGGAGTTGCTCAGTGCACCTGATTTTGAGCAGTCAGACTTTTTCTCTTTCTTTCCTAGAACTCTGGAGAGTTCATATTCTCTATCCATTCAACACAAGAAATCTTACAGCTGAGGGATAAGTGAAGCAGTTCACTGGCAGCTCTTTGCCTTGCCTGTTGTTCTGTTAAGGTAATAACAGGGAGTAGATGACTATAAGCAATCACACCCATCAGTGATGGCATTTAGAAATTACATTTTTTGCTATTAACTTGCCATCACATTGTGTGGTTTCGGTGATGCAGCTCTTTCATCTTGTATAGTGTCAGCATCTTCCTCCTGAGCTATGGCTCCTGCCCTTTGATTGTCAGTCTGGTCACAAAATTGACAGCTGACAAACAAAATATCTCTGTACAATTTATGTCGTACCCTTTGTGTGACAACAGATGGTCATGACTTACCACAAATTTAGTATGTGGCTCCTCACCGACAGCTGAAAACAGTGTAGTAAAGAAGACATGAAGAAATTGTGAGGTTTGCTTGCCATTCGTATCTTTGCTGTTTTTTTTAAAATTCTTTTTTCCTGTTTCTGTGAGTTTAGTTTTGTCTGATATTTGTTCTCTGTGTAACAATCATTGCTATAAATGCTGCCCTCCTGTAGCTTTTCTGCAGTGTTTTCATCCATGCGCTTGCAGATAGATAATTTTCAACACAAAACCCCTTTCATAAGTTTACCCACATGTGGTTCTGCTCTGTATGCCAGCTAGCTGCTCCGTGGCTCGTGGTGGCACTCAAGACCCCAAACTGGAGTGTATATGATAAAAGGCAGGAACTGTAGTGTGTTTTTAAGTTTAGGATTGCAACAGAAAAAATAAAGAGACAGTTGTGAAAACAGCTGTTCAGAACAAGGGCACCCTGATGCACGTGAATCCTAGGCGTGGGGACTGACCCCTTCATAGCAAAGAGCCAGCCTGAAACTTGGGGCATCTGAATAGCCAGGACAAGGGATTCAGGCTCAAACAGTGAAAATACAAGACAGATTACAGCTTTAACCCTGGATTCTGGGCAGAGTACATGAAGTGAACAATCTCATTATTCATGGAGACCACGTTGGTCTGTCTGTATCCCACACACACTCTGCAAGTGTGCCATCCCCATACCATTCTCCCCATGACCTCTTACAGATCACTTTCTTTAGTTCATATTTCTGTAACTGCAAAGGAAATGATCTTTAGCTATTGCAGACAGGAGAATGGGGATTGTAAATTGTAATGAGCTTCCTGCTATGTACGGGTTGGGCAGCTTGAGCCATCTGAAGCAAATAGCATTACTTGATCATCCTTTCTTCTTCCCCACCAAAATCTGTTAGTGCTCAGAATGCCAGTGCTTGAGTGGAGGAAAAAANATTTGAAGGTGGGAAAAAAAAAAAAAAAAAAAAAAAAAAGGAGTGTTCCATTGTTTCCTCCTAATGTATCTGTCCCTTCTGCTTGCTTACAGTGAGGGGCATGTCCACCTGACAGCATCATCAATATGATCTCGCTCTATAAGCAGGCAGAAGAAACAAATGCATCAGAAGGAAATGGAGACTTTTTTCCATTTAAGTATTGCTGTTCTGGATACTAGCAGATATGAATGAGAAAAAGACATACCCCTTGTGCAGTTTGCCTGTGAGTGGGCTCACATCACCCTCAGCACTGTTTAAAAGGATATGCTTGAGTTAGGTAGAAACAGGCTACCTATAGTAACACTGTAGTTGTGACAGCAGTGAGCACACTAGTTTTTGATGGCAAGATCCTCTTGCTCCACCTGTAGCTTTCTGTTCTCAAACTAACTTAGAAGTTAGGTGTACAAATGGGATTTTGGTTTTGTTTTGTTTGCCTGCTCTTTTTATGCAGAACTTCATGCAGAGAACAATGGAAGATACATTTAGCAGTTTGATATTCTT
>VYZV01044262.1:39096-61476 GCA_013401275.1 Pandion haliaetus
TTTGATATTCTTTCCTTCAGAATGTCTGGGGATTTTCCTAGTGTTCATTTGATGGCATTAAAAATGAATGGGATGACTAAACGGTTTACAATTTTACATATTCAGTTAACGTGAAAACAATTACTAATGTGTATAATTATCTCCAGAATTACTTGGATCATGCAAATGGCATTCAAACCAACCATTTTTAACTGTTTTCCAGGGGATGTGTCATTACATAATTCATAGTAAGAATAGTACCCTACAATCTGAGCTCAATATTATTGCCCTCTCAGAATTGACTTCTCAGATTATCCTCCTGGAGAGTGATAAATTTCTATTTTAACCAGATTTTAGAGTGCTTCCAGATCTCAGTGGGGGACTGGGTATTGAATACAGCTTATCTTTATCATGTTAATGTGAATCTTAGGTGTAACAACACTGGGATCAATGCTCAATCCATTATCCTCTGAATTAAGAGGACCATACTAAAACCAGTGAGCAGTCTGACCTCGTATAACTGAGCCCTAGTCAATGAGAGAAGATACAGAGAAAATGGTCAAGCATTAAAAAAAAGAAAAAGGAGCTTAGATTAAAATGCAGGAAAGATATAAATCAGTGGTGAAGGCCAAGAGGCAGAGAGAAGTGTGGTTCATGGGTGGGTTAAAGAAAGTCACTGTTGGGTGGAAGCAGGAATGGAGATAAGGTACGATCTGGATGCTACTGCAAGCACTAGAACGAAGTTCTACCTGAAGCCTTGGTGCAAAAACTGTTTTAGTTTTTAATAACTGTGAGAAGAACCTGAAACAGAAACTGCAATTCACTTTCCATACTCTCCCTCATTGCGATGGTTAATAATAAAGGTTGTTTGGCTGTGGCTGCAGGGAAGAAGCACCACGGACACAAATTTTGGCTACACCCAATTTTCTGGCAATGGGGGGGTGCAGGGGTCTCACTGACAAGGGGTGTGTGGTGGGCTGACCCCGGCCAGCAGCTGAGCACCCACACAACTGCTCTCTCATTCCCTCCAGCCCCAGCAGGATGGGGCAGAGAAAAGGAAGAATAAAAGCAAAATTCGTGAGTCGAGACACAGACAGTTTAATAGGTGAAGGAAAGACTAAATAACAAACAACAAACAGGAAATAATTTATCTCCCAGAAGGAGATAAAAGCCCAGCCAGTCTCTGAGCAACAGCCACCAAAGAAGTCAATCCCCTCCCTTCTTCTACCTCGGTTTGCATTGCTGAGCACAATGTCACACGGTACGGAATATCCCTTGGGCCAGTTCAGGTGCGTTGTCCCACCTGTGTCCCCTCCAAATGTCTTGCCCACCCCCAGCCTACTCACTGCGGGGCAGAGTGGAAGTGAGAGAAAGCCTTGAAACTGTGCAAGCATCAATCAGTAGTCAAAACACTGGGTGTTATTAGCACTGTTTTAACCACAAATCCAGAACACAGCACTGTACGAGCTGCTATGAAGAAAGTTGACTCCATCCCAGCCGGACCCAGTGCAGCCTGCAATCCCATGGCACCCAAGCAAGGCAAGCAGAGCAAGTCCAGTGACAGCCAACAGTCAACAGTTACCAGACAACTGTGAAGGGCAACACAGTTTCAGCATCACGCCAGGAAGTCAGGTCAGTGGGCCAGGGTTATTTCAGCAAGGTACACAGCCAGACACAGGTAAAAAATATCAGGCACAAGCCAAGCGCAAGGCCACCGAGGCATGATTAGTTACCGTAGCCGAAGACATGCATGTAATTTCCCTTTTCCTCTCCCAAACTTGCACACCGTTACGCTGGACTGCTAGGTTATCAGCAGGCTCATAAGCAACGCCAGATGACTCTGATCTTTGCCAGGTAAGTCGCCGTGGAAACAGTGGTCAGTGAGAATAGGCAGTGACACAGAACACTTCTTTGAGTAACAGATTTTTTATTTAGCCACAGGAGTCCAGTAAACAGAAGGGAAAAAACAATATACTTGTTGCTCCACCTGAAGCTTTGCCAGTTTTCCTAAAGACTTTGGTAGAGCTGAGTTGCCCCAGCTCTTTCTGGCAGCAGAGGTGCAAATGTCTTCTCTGCAGGCCCTGCCTCTTGCCTTGTTTTCCTCAAAACTCTCCTGAAGTACCAGAGCTTTATTTAAGCTTTTTCACCTTGAGGGACCCTGAGGGACCCCGAGGGACCCCCTTATCAGCTACATATGCTACATCCTGCCTGGAGAAGGATTTGAAAAGCTGCTGGTTTGTGAGCTTTTCACCCATTTTAGAGTTTGTCCCTTTGCATTTAATCTCTGTTGTATTGTATTGCACCTCTAGCTGCCACCTCTGAAAATCATGGGCTGAGCAGACTGTATTGTATGAACAGGAGTAGACCTGGTAACACTAGAGGAAGTTGTAAGGGCAGGATTTTCAGAAGACTTCAGGTCTGGTCCCCTAGACACCTTCCACATTTTAAAAGAGGCAGAAAGGATCCTGGAACCATCAGGAGTTTTCAACAAAGTTTTTTTTTTTTGTGGAAATGTAAAGGCAAAGACATTTATTCAGTATTGACAAAGTAGGCATAAGCTCTTTCATTCAAAGAAATGTCATCAGTCTGAAGCATCACTAGCATTTCTTTATAGGTGTAACTTTTTAACTCTCTCAGCTCAACTTTTGACATGTTTGAATCCAGGGATCATAGCACTTCTGTTGCAAAGATTGCCAGACTAAAAATGATGGCAACTTATGGGGCTGTGAAGGAGGAAGCGTACCCTTGTGTGATTCATGGGAGTCTGGGGTGGGAGAGATCTGGCCTCAAGCTATTGAGATGCAGCAAGTGACAGCAAGGCCTTTCACAGAAGGGTTAGAGACCTTCTGCACTGAGCAGAACAGGCAGAATGCAATCATGAAAAAAACCTTTTACATAATGAAGATAAAACAGAGATTCCCAGAACGGCTGTGCTTCCCGAAGAATGTAATCTGTCCAATGGAGAAAATACATATACTCCAGCACAAGTTTGTACACACATACATGAGGGTATGGTGAACTGATTGAGCACAATTCAGTTAGTTCATTCTAGTTTTTCTTTGTTACATGTGCAAACTCAAAAAATATGGCATCTGATAATAAATCAACAGGCCACTGAAAATAACCAGACATCAAAGGTTTTTTGAAGGCTGATAAAATATTTCCTTCTCCTAGAGAGCAGCTGATCCTTCAGTAAAGGACCAGACCCCTCTATTTGTATTCCAGAACCAGTTATGGGACTACAGTAACTTGAATTTCTTTGGCTATAATGGACCTAAGGGATAACAGCCACAGATCCAGTCCTGAAGGGAGAGTGACATAAGGCAGAAGGTTTAAAACCTGTGGCCTGTACCACTTTCACTCACTCTAAATGTATAATTGCCACAGTTCAGTGAGCTGCTTGGGGTTTTGCAAGGAAGCAAGTAAAGGTGAAGTTCTGAGAATGATAAGTGTTTTCATATAATTTAATTTAATATACACTTTGTATAAGTGAAGAAAAGAAGGGTTCTGCTGAAATATGCTAGTAAAATATTTCATTCATACTCTGTTGCATGCCTTGAATACTTTTTATTTGAGTAGAGTTTATGTCCCTGCTATCTAATATTACTAGCACAAAAATCCTGTAAAGGAATTCTTTCTTCCCTCTCTTCCCTTCAGTATCACAATTGCCAGAAGAATTTGTTAGACCTTCAGAATGGACAACTTATTGGCCACAGTGTGTTGTCGTTACTGAGACACTTTTAAGGAAAAAAAAATAGAAAGGGATGGATACTTGTATTGTAATTGTTAGAGGGACAGCTGAGGAAAATCTTAATGAAGCTTCAGGGCATGACTCTTAGGTCAAAGACTAGCGTAAGACTCGTGTCTGCCTTCAAGAGAGAAGATAAAAACCAGTACCTTCTGAAAGATGGATCTTACTAGCCAGATAATGCTACAGACCTGTACAGCTGTGCCGAAAATTCAGCAGTCTCCCTAGCTCAGCAAAGTCCCGAAACAGTTTTATTTCTGCCAAAAGCTGGGATTGACACATTGCAGCTGGATTTTCTAGAAGTTCACAGTTCAGTGGGCTATTCCTGCTATGAAGCACAACATATCCAAGCAGCACATTGTTGTTAAAGCTAAAAAAATTTCATTGTATGGGAGTAGTTTATGGTCCTTATCCAAGTGGCAGTTTTGGATGTAATATACTCTGAATACATGATGAGGCATGAAGCACACTAATATTACCAAGATGAAGAAGAAACTCTTTGCCTGAGCCCTGAATTCCACATGGGAGTTGATGTCAGGCCAGTATTTCACAGCCAGTCTACACACCACAGACAACTGGATTACGGTGAGCACAGCACAAACCACCACCAAAATCCCAACCAAGCAGTAGTTTACGATCACCATGGGCACCTCTTGTATCTCCTTGTGGAACTGAAAGCATTCCGAGGAGCGGTATGTCCTAGAAGTGCCGTAGTACGAGAGAAAAACGGGTGTGACCACCAGTGCTCCCACCAGCCAGACAACAGCCACCCCGGTTGTAGTGTAGCACTTCCTAAACTCGAGTCGGAAGAGGCGTATGAGGATGATAGCCACGTAAAACATGAAGGTGGTGTACATGTGGAGGTAGATGATGGCGCTTGCTAGCTTGCAGGCGAACCTCCCAAATTTCCATTCCTGTAAAATGTAATAGCTGAGGCGGAAGGGGATGCTGAGTAGCATAAAGGTGTGCAGCACCAGGAGGCTGCTGATAATAATGGTCATCACAGATTGCGGTCTCCTTTGAAACAACTGGTGGGACATCATGACGACCCCAAGGGTGCCGCCAGCTAGGTCGATGATGTACAGGGCTATGAGAATAGTGTGGAGCCTCTCTGAGGTGTCTAGCAATGTCTCGTTGGAGGAATGGTTCTGCTGGGTTACACTTCTGTTAAGCATCCTCCTAAGATCCTCTTTTGAAGGTTACTGAAAGTGAAAAATGGGAATTCTAAAAACAGACATGTTTTCTTTGTTGCTTCCTTTATTGTTAACTATGGAATGTCACAGATTCATGTAGGGACATTTTACTGAATTGTGTTTGAAATTATGTTATTCCATGTAGTATACAATCTTTTAAGTGCTGTCATACTGTATATGACAGCAATAACCCATGCCTCTCAGTGTTAAAACCACATTTTATATAATTATGAATGAGGTTTTAATTTTCTAAACTGCATTCTAGGATTTTTTTTTCAATTACTTGCCTCTAGATTAAGCCATTTGAAATAGCAAAGGCACTGTCTGTTTGTAAATTATACAAGTTTAATCTGCACTCCTGTTATAAAGCTAAACTTGAGGGTGGGAAAAATAATGAAATGTGAAGAGGTTGTACCCATAATTTGCGGGTGCTTTATGAAGACACCAGAGCCATCTTTTTAGTATCTTGCTGGATGGGTGCAGGACACCCATAAGGCAGCAACAGTTTCAGTTTCTAGATGCACAGAACACACTGAAAATAAAGATCTGCAGATGAAAATTCAATTTCTTCTTGCTTCAGCTCCAACTCTTTTTGCTATAGAATTTCACCTGAACTACTCTACTGTGAAAAGAGAAGAAAAGCTCAAAATTAATTTGGGAACAATCTTCTGAAAGATATAATCCTATTGGCACTTGTTGAACATAGCCACATACAGCTGCATGCTTATTTATACTTAAGGCAAAATGCGGACTGTTTGGGCTTGCATACAGATTTTGGTACAAGTATACGGGGATAGCATGCAGGGTACATGCATACTTTGCTAATGAAATCTGTCCTTACCTTACAAAGAGTTTCAAAAGAACAAAGTAAGAGCTGAAAAATGGCCTTTTAAAAAAACAATGTCTTTTCCTTCTGATTCCTTTGAAGTTTGAAATCAGTAAACTTGTTTTAATCGGCAATTCTTAATTCTGTTGCACTCATCTGTAAAATGATAGACTGCAACTGCAAAACATTTTCAGAGAAACTTCTTATTTATGAAGCATCAGGCAAAACATCTTTAGAAGGCCATTGGAATGTTGTGTCCAAGACTGATATAAACCTTTCTGTTCACTCCCTTTTAAAATGCATGATCTTAGAAGCATTTAAATGGTTAAAATTGTATACTCACCTAATATTCCCTAGACAAGCATGAGAAATTTGCTTTACCAGAAACTTTGCTATAAGAAAAGTTTCACAGGTTTTAAGTAGACAACTTTCTGCTCTTGACACAAATTCATTCTCCAATGTATATTGTTAGCATTTCAGACTGGCTTTAAGAAGGTACAATATTTTTGTTGTTATAAACAGCATAATTATAGTCTAGATGCCAACATTATATATTAAACAGAAATAGATTATGGTTTTTTCACTATTTATAGAAATAAAATACTTAAATTTTACCTTATAATCTCTTATTTTTGTGACTTCTCCCTTCTTTGCCATTTCACACATCCATAGCACATGGCGTATATAGCCAGTGTTAAAAAAAGAGCCTTTGGCATTACTGTGTGACCAAAAATGGTTGAGGGTTTTCTCAGCCCCCACACAGGAAGGCACAAGCCTTTTTTCTTGCTTTACTGCAATAGCAATCACATAAATGCACTTTTCCCCTGAACTTGTTTTATGTTTAATAATTAAGCTAAATGTACAAGAATAACAAACTATTTAGTAGAGTTAAGGAAAGATTTCACTGTAACATGCTATTAGATCTTCAAAAATTCAGAGATTACTCAGTGTTTAAATACTATAAGTAAAATAAGCTTCAGACATATATGAAAAGTGACTTAAGAGTTCCTGGTGTTAAAAAGACACACAGAGGCCAGTGGCACTTGAAGATTATGCCTAAACTGCAGACATGAATGCTGACCCCAAACCACATCATTAGTATAAGGTAGCTCACTAAGAAAAGGAAAGCATTGAGTCAGGGTTCTTCTAGCGACATAAAAAAGCAGTTTCTTGACAAGACATTAAACAGAAAAATGTTAGCCCAGTTTATTTTTCAATTAGAGTTCTAGACCACAGTCAGAGTCATCAACACTCAAACACGAAAGACAACACACAAGCTATTGTGAGCAACAACCTAAAACCAATATTCCAGCAGGGATGAACTAGTAATGCTCCTGCCATCATGCAGTCATCTTCTGCTGTGGATGTAAGGACGGTTCCTTCTGAGAGGCTTCTCTCCTATTATTAAGTACAGTCATTAGGAACAACAAGATGTGAAAGAGAACTATTAGAAGTAAATAAATACAAAGACTCAAAAAGCCAAGGGCGCTAAAAGTCAGGGAGAGAAACAGAAAGGGTTGTGAGGCTGAGCAAGAATATGGAGACAGCAGCCTGTGAGACATTCTCAGGATGAACTCTGAATGCTTTGAGGGAGCAGTTACTATTTCATTTAGACCAGTATTCAGAACAGAAGGGGTGCCCATTTTGAAGACTGCATATGCTCATGGGCTTGGGGTAAGAGAAATGTGCAATTGCTCCAGCAGACAGGGCACTGAAGGACAACAGCTGCATGAATAATGGTACTCACCAGGTGTGGTTCCAGCATCACTTAATCCCACGTAAGGACAGGCTGCTGCCTGACAACGGTAGCAACGGAGTTTGGATGGCAAAATGATCAGCTGGTTCTGCAAAAATGCACAGGAAGTTAGGGAACAGCCTGGGTGTCGGACACCTATGGTTTCAATGGGTTAGAGTGATCATGAAACTACATCCACAGCCTCTGGGTAAGGCAGGGAAATGCCTGCAGCCTGTGTCCACAGGACCTGAAACAATCCACAAAGCTTGAACCACCAAGAAATAATGCAGAAGAGACATGAAGAAACTGCATTCCTGAAATGGCTGCTTTGTGACAGCCGGCACTCCAGACAAACCAAATCAGGCTATGAGATCAATCACTTTGTACACTCTATTACTTTGCTGAGTCCAGTCTGAGCTCTTTGGATGTAAAGAGATGCCAAAAACCCTGCAAAGGTGTTGCATAGGTAATTCTCTTGTCACCTTGGGGAGAGCATCACTGGCTGATGCTGAAACTGCTGAGGGTCGGAAATGGAACTTCTCAATTGATGTTTCATACCTCTGAGTCGCTTTGTCCTCAAAATGTTCCTTGAAGGTTGTATGTTGAAGCTGTTCAGTGTGTTAACCTTTCATTTTCACATTCTTCTGTTAAAAAAAAAAAAAATTACTCACCTCAACTCTGTGATCCAGGTCTTAAGATTTAGGTTAGTTTCTCATTTGGGTACAAAAGGAAATTGAGTCACATAAGCGTGTTCAAATGAACTTTCAGATCTTGCTTTTGTTTCTTACTTCATCAGCACATAGTTTGCCTTGACCAGCGGTGAGAATAAAGGTTGAAAGAGAAATGCATATATACACATCAGAGATCCAGTGTCGTTGTAGAGACGGACATGACACTGAATATCCAGTTACAGCAATCACACACCTTATTTTTCAAGCAGTGCCTTTTTATATACTCTACCATTCTACTTTTGTCCAATCCACTCTCACATCACATGCCCGCTAGCCAATACAATTGTTGATCACGCGCTGTTCATGCTCTGGTCAAAGCCAGGATGTTTGCCAACCCTTAGAATGCTTATCACTGTGTTCAGTAGTCTAACAGTTCCTCGGACTTGTTTGCTCAGCTTTTCTCAGGGCTCTCCAGTCTCTTCAAGGCTACATAGATATCTGCTCAAGGTCAATGTTAAACTTGCATTCTGATCCCTCGGACCAGCTGAGGTCTCCCACAATCCAGGTCAAGACTAGCATCACAAATAGACTTTAAGAAAGGAAAGAACTGGGCATGTCTGGTTCAACATTGGGGGAAACAGAAGACAAGGTAGAAAGGTGAAGGTTTAAATTATTAAGAAGAGAAAATGAAACAGAAGAAGAAGCAATAGCTGACAGAAGAAGAACAAGGCCTGTTGGATGTTCAGACATGGGATGAGTCCCTGTGGAAGTGCCACTGACTGTGCCTATGCATGGGTGTAGTGGATTTCCTTTAAGCAGGGGCTAGATCCGCGGTAAAACTCTAAGTTCTTGATTTCATTTCATTTCTACATGATTTTCTCTGCTTTTTGTGTCACTTTGTAAGAAAATGTTATGTTTACTGGTAAGTATAATAGCAACCAAGGTCTCATATACGAGCTTGAGAGCTCCATTTTCTCTAGGAACAACCATAAAACTGTGCTACCTTGTGTTATTGGATAGGTTTTCAGTTTTAGCTACTTCCAACCTAGGGTCATCATTGCTGATAATTTCAATTATTTATTAATATTAAACCCTCTATTGCTAGTTACTTACAAGAACCAAGCTACATATAGGCCAGAGTCATAAAGGGAATACCTGTGTTACTTTTTAACATACTGCTTTTTCTGTGATTGCAGATGCAATCACAGTTCTTGCTGTATCACTCCCACTCTGTTAGACATGAGTCACAGGTACTGGAAAGTGAGCAAATCATAGGCTGTTGTCAGTGAACTTGCAGGATAAGCCCTTTAATATGCCAATCCCACTGACCCATGCAGCATGAGGAATTTAATAAATTCAGCCAGTAAATGCTCAATAATATACCTCAAAAGTAGACATTATGGTTTATATAAGTAGAAGTAATATATCATGGGTTTCTGTGGAGGAATTTGGCAGAGTATATCACAGGCAGGCTATGACTTGTCTTTTGAAACAAAACTGTTATTTCTTGGGTTTGGTGCAAGGAGATGAGATTTACTATTACAAGTTCAGGAACTTGTCATTATTCTCCTGTGCTGGTACATACCAGTGTAGAGGTAAATTAGAAGACTTATTAAATCGTTATGTCCTACTATTTGGTCTAGTTGCCCTCCAAAACCTGTAGAGGTTGTTGCTGCTTTATGTTAGTCCAGAAAATTGATAATGCTGGCTTTAAAGCACTGTTGTACTTGGGGACAGCTGCAGAGAACCACATATGAGTCAAGGATCAGGCACTGACAGCATAACCTTTTCCTGCTTTCCTTTCTTCTTGAACACACTGCCACCCATTCTCCTTGTCAAACTTGATTCCTTTTGTTTTCAGCCCCACAGCCTTTCTCAGAACTCTGCGTTTCTAAGGCTAGCCCCACACAATGCTACTTTACCCCATTTTTCATGTTCTTCTGCTTGATAAATACAGTCACAGCCACAGAGCCCAAATTCTTCTTTCCTGATACTAATATGCAGAATTAACAAGCCTCTGAGGGAATTAGATCCCTGCAACAAATGTTTGCTTGACACAGAGTTGGGCAGGGCTTAATGTTTATTAAACTAAAAAGCAATTAGAAAGAAAATACATAAACCAATTAACTTGTGTAAGAAAGCAGAGATCCTCACTGCACTTAGGGCAGTTTTCAATGAATTACAGGAAGCATGGAAGATGCTCAAAGCACAGAGGTGGTGCTTTCAAGGTGGGGTGGAGAGGTTGGTTTTGGGGTTGTTTTTCAGTTTTGGGTTGTTTTTCCAATTTCCCATTGATCTTAAATTCCCAGAGATCTCGCAACTGTGTATTTGTGACCATCTCCCACAAAAATGAGCCTTACCTTTACTAAGGAAAGTTTCCCATTTTTCTGGAAGAAAGAGGCTGCTCATGTTCTGGATGGAGTTGCAGAAGGAGCACTAGAAGACAGGGAGTAGGACTCTGAAAATAAAAATGTTTGTATTTGTCAGGTTATTATTTTATAATTTGATGATTCTGGTGTCTAGAGGCCTGCCACCCAGTTTCATCAAAACACACATCCCAAAAAGCACATTTACTAGAAAAACAATGACAAAAGAGGATTTTGAATCAGCTCTCTAGAACCCAAACCCATGAACAAATCAGAAAAAATGGGTTAGCATTTATCCTTACTGGGAGGGGTTGGGAGGGGTGGGAATCAATATTAATAGTGTGAATTCTAAGATATAAAAGAAATTTAATATCAGTATGAAACAGAAGATCTAGAGCATCTCCAATATATAGTGGTAATATTTCATGCTATTCTCAGTGGTGGAAACTGGACTGGTTGTCAAAATAGAAGATTTTTAGTTCCTGTCACTAAATAGATATTCAAATACAAAATCTGTGCTGCAGGCTACCAGCTACCAGCAGGCTACCAGGATTTGATTTCCTATAGGATTTCCAAAGATGCCTACAGAAGCAAGAGTGGGTTTGAAATTTGAATATTTTGGCTGGTAGATGCCACCACAGAAGTTGCTTTCTTCAAGCCCCTAGAAGAAATGACAGGGCCAAGGTTTGGAAAACCTGCACTGGGGCAAATCCACAAGGAGAGGAAACTGCAAAGCTGAGGCCATTTGTGCGGTGGACTAAGTCCTGTATTTACAAAAACTGACTCTCTCACCGTCAGAGTGCCTTGTCCATAGCATGGCCACCATTTGCAGAAGAAAATACAACAGAGAAAAAAGCAGTTCTTCAACACTCAACTATAGAAGTGGCTTAGGAAGCAAAGCATTGTGCAGACAAAAATAATCTGAAGGGATTTAAAAAGAGATGCTCATCATGTCTTTAAAGTATACCTCCTCTCTGCCCTGCCTTGGAAAAGGTTCTGTTGACTTCTTCAGAGATGCCAGTAGCAACCAGCAGTGAACCTACATGCTGGCCAGTCCATCACCTGTGGTAAGACCAGCAGTCCCATACGTTTCACAGGATAGAGTTGTCATTTTATATTTTAATCACAAATATCACTGGCATCATCAGATCTGGAAACTCAATGGTTTAATGAAAGATTGCCAAAGTTACCAAAAAAATCACATCTCTACCAGGGTGTCTCTCTTGGCCTCGGGTTTCTTTTGGGTCTAAAGCACCCAGTTCTTCCTCTTTTCAGGAGGAGGTTGCAGACCTCTTAAATGACAACAGTGATTACCCCAGCTGCTCTGACTTACATCTAGGCCAGCACTTCTGCTCCTTCTAATGCTATGATAATGATAAATAGTGACCGCAGCTTTCTTACAGAAAGGTATTTCTTTACAGGAAGCAAAAAATGGCCTTTAAGAGGAAAGGCATTTAAATCAATAAAGCAGACTCTATGCTTATTTAGATCTTACCCAGGTTTGTTATTTGCTGAACTGTGAGGAACCGTTACTTGAAAGCATGTCCCAAAGCAATTCAGAAAGGCTTTTTGCTCACTATATCAGAAAATATCTTTAAATTTCTCTATATTGTACATATTGCTAAATAATTCAGCCACATTCAGCACTTGAAAGATGAAATAACAGTGCAATTTATGCTGCCTTTTTGCTAATTGGTAAATCTCTGTGCTTCCATTATACATGCTGTTTTCAGGAATGAAATAAAATGAATGCCACGCCGTATGTCTGTTTATACCCCATACCCTCAACACACGGCAAAGAGAATATGTACAACCAATGAAAATGCACTCATACTAAAATGATCATGATCCTAAGTACCATCAAACTGTCTACATCAATTCATTCAACAGCTTTCACTGTTTCTTTGTTTTCTCAGTTCAAGGATTTGAGCAATTACTGTAATTGTAAGAACATTTCTACCCTAAAGCATAGATGGGCCATGAAGCTAATTAACATACTTTAAGCTAACTCTATGAAAATGACATATGTGATAGGTTCCAAATGAACTGTTTAGCAGAGTCCTGTTGGACTTCTCTTTCCATTATAACAAAAATAGATTGTAGAACAAGAGATTGGGATGGAGGGGAACATTTAAAATGAATCGATTAACTTAATTGCTTTTCTTTCAACACCCAGCAGTTCTTAGAAGTGAAGGGTGGAAGAAGCCTTTGTTAATAAAGAAGACACAGGGAGGAAATTATTTTTGTCTGTGTAACCTGAGGTTACTTTATAAAATGTACTCAACTACCAATCATTTTTGAATGACTGAAACTCAAATGAGTAAAAAATGTCACAAGCTTGAAACTTGAGTATTTTAATGCATCAGTTGCTAACTGAAGAGAGGCATGGAGAGAGAGAGAGTCAAGAGCAATGACCAAATCCTTCCATTCCTAATATTGTCCCACTGTAGGCAATCAGTCTTGGCTTCAAAGAGATAGGAGAGGGCTACCTTTAAAAGCAGAAGGGGATCTTTAGGATTCAGCAGTTACCGCCCCTGGGGGGTAGAGGCAGCTCTTCTTCTGGTGCTTTTACTCCTCTTCCCATGGGAGCATGCAGGGGTTACTGGGTGGCCAGTGCTCCTGAGCTCCAACAAGATTCTCCTGTCTCTGCTTATGGCTTGAAAGTCTCTGAGCAAATATGGTGGAGAAGAGATTGAGAACCTGCTGCTCTTCATCTAAAAATTCAGTAGGGGAACATCCCCACATCCAGGAAGAACCTTAAATCCATGCAATCTAGCACAAATATAACACTTGCTAGTGATGCACTCCTTTCCCAAAGAGCAGAGGGAAAGACCGAGGCCCCTGGATGAAGAGGACAGACTGCCAGAAGCACCACAACTCTTGACCCCAACAGGAAGAATCAAACCTCACAAATGTTTAGAGATTGAGGGGAATGCTCAGCCCTAGGGACAATGCCTAGAAAAGGTGGATAGGAAAGTCCTTAGAATCAGATAAGGCAGCTGAAAAACACTCTACGGTTTAAAAAAGGAAAAGGTAAATCAAAATAAAGTTGAATAGCAGGGCTAGGAAAAGTAAGTTTGCTGTTGCTCAGTGAAGCAAGTGAAAGAAAGGAGAACTTTGCCTCTTTCATCCCCATGTACAGCAGGAGCCAGGATTTGACAGCGCCCACGTTGGACTGCTGCAAGTCTGCAAAGGCATCTGTGGTAGTACACATATGGAGGTTCATCCACAGGGTAAATATTCATTCTGGAAAGAATTAAAAGGAGAAGTTGATGTTTCTTTAATCATAGCTGGTGGGATCCTAACGTCCTCGCAAACCTGCCTGACTAATTTCTTATTGCACAGTGACAGTGTTGTCAGCTGGCTGTTCGTACAGACCTCAGAGGGTACAAACCTTTCTGTAGGGAAATGCAGTCATCTGGACTGTGAAATAATTGAAAGGGCCTGAAGTCCTTGCTCAGCTCCCATTTTAAATACCTGTGAGAAAAAAAGTGATTGCACTTCACAGAGGATCTTAGGACTAGCTCAAGCCAACGCAGGTTTTATAAATCACAATGCTTTTAGATATGTTCCCTGTATACCTTTGAGACAAATACAAGCCAAAAAATCAGCACAGGCATTTCTTTGCCTTATCTACTATTTCTTTCTCACTTGGAGGTCCATTCCCTGTTCATATAAAAGCCTTCTGGGTGGTACGGGCCTTAGCATCCTACAGCTGCCTTCCAAGGATGACGGGGCAGACGGCTGTTTCCCCAGGGTTGTCACTAACCCACGCTACAGATTTGCTGCCGATAGTGTTTTGCTTGCAGGATAACTGCAGCCACACACACTTGCATGAGGAGATTTTTTCCATGATCCAAGTACCACACTTATTTACCTACTCCAGCCACAGGTAACATCCCTTCAGCAGCTATTTACTCACTACAAGAAAGAAGCTGAGGGGGAAGATTTTCTTTTCAAGAGGTCATACTTTTCCTCTAAGCAAATCCTGACCTCTTTGGAGATTTATTTTATTCAAATCTGAGAGAGAGAAAAAGTTGCCTTAAATATGATTAATAATTTGATCCAAATTGCAGATGAAATCAGGAAGGGAGTTTACCTACACATTTCAAAGGTACATAGATTTATGTGTTTCAGTTGTACATTTTCAATGTACAGAACAGCAAAAATAATTGTGGTAGAAATAAGCATCTTTAAAACATTATGTTTTATTTGTAAAGCTGAAGGCCTAATTAATCTAAAAATTCAAAGTTATGTTCCTTTGCATCAGAAGACGTAAACTCGCAAAAATAAATCCAGGGATTATATCCTCAATTCAAAGGAGGACAGTGAAAGAGGCAATTAATGCTCTTACTTCTTATTCTTTTTCACTAAGCATGGTTTTAGGCATGACTGTCAAACCGTTGTTAGCCAGCATCAACCAGTTTTTTACCTATGAGAAGCTAAAAATTAATTGATTTTTAGAAGTTGCTTGTTAGATCCTCCTGACACTTGAAAACACTCCTGATTAAAAAGTGAGTAAATAACAGGGTTTTCCTGTTTGAGCCTTGGGGATTTTTTTGCTTTGCATGTTCAAATTTAACAGTTTGAATAAAAATAAGGTTGTATCAAAATCCAATTTTATTTTCCAAACTAAAGCTCTTTGGTGCAATGCAAACCACCAATTTAAATTATTTTACAGTCTTTTAATTTCTTCTTTAAAAATGTGGCTTAAATTCTGAAGTGTGGTGGGTTGATCCTAGCTGGCTGCTAAGCCCCCACCCAATCACTCGCTCAGTTTCCTCAGAAGGATGGGGGAGAGAATCTGAAGGGCAAAAGAGAGAAGAAAACTCATGGGTCAAGATAAAGACAGTTTAGTAAGTAAGGGGGGGTGGGGTAGAGGAGGAAAAAATAAATTAAGTGATGCAAAAGCAATCGTCACTCACCACCAGCAGACCGATGCTCAATCAGTTTCTGAGCAACGAATGGCTACTTTGGAACCCCCCTGCGCCCCCCCCCCCCAAGTTTTACTGCTGCGCGTGATGTTATATGGTATGGAATATCCTTTCAGTGCGTTCAGGTCCGCTGTCCCAGCTGCACCCCCTCCCCGTATCTTGCCCACCCCCAGCCCACTGGCTAGAGGGGTAGACTGGAAAAGCAGAGAAGGCCTCGGTGCTGTGCAAACATGGCTCAGCAAGAGCTAAAATACTGGTGTGTTATCAATGATGTTTTGGTCACTAATCTAAAACACAGCACGGTTCGGGCTGCTATGGAGAAAATGAACTCCATCCCAGCCAGACCCAGTAGAGAAAGGAAAAATGTGATTTTGAAGCAAACAGTTGAAATATTCTGAAAATGTCACAAAATATGAATCTTTTCAAAAAGAAAGCTTTTGTTTGGAAAAATTAAAAAATAAAATAAAATTTTAAAAAATTATGTTCAGAAAGCTTTTCTGGAATGTGGATTAATGCAGAAAACAATCTTTCTAGGGTGCAATTTTCATCTGAATGGACCATACTTACTTAGGTAATAAGGCCTTAATATTTCCGCAAAAGCATCTGTCTCTAGTAGCAAAAATCCCTCTTACTGTTTGTGGAGGAAGGCAGGGGCAGACTGGGGTGAGTTACAAAGCCTTCGGTCACTGGAAGGTGGGGCATATCACGTGAGCGAGGACCTCAGATGTGAGGGTCAAACACGGTGTTGAAGAACCACTGAAGAGGAGCTGGCAGGAGTAAGTGGCAGTCAGTTAGGAGCAAAGCTCCTCAGTGCTGGGTCTGATACCCTTCAACATCCTCACCACGAGCTGTGTAACAGGACAGAGCTTTGCAGATAACACCAAATGGGAGGGAGCAGAAATACGCCTGAGGTCAGGGTTCCTGTTCAGAGGGACCTCAGCAGACTGGTGGAATGGGCCAGCAGGAATCTTACGAGGATATTAATAATAATTTGAGAGTGGTGGGCCAGGGCTGCGGCAGCTGTGGGTCAGGAGCCCAGAGATGGTGTTTGGATTCTCTGTCCTTAAAGATTTTCAAAACACAGCTAGACACAGTCCTGGGCAGCCTCATCTAACTTTGAGTTTAGCCATGTTTTGAGCCAGGGATAGGACTAGATGACCTCAAGAGATCTCCTATGATCTATTTTTTCCTATGATTCTGTGATTTTAACTTGTCTTAATACAGCAGAGGTAAATCTCCCTTCCACATCTTTACTTAGTGTTCACAGCTTCGTGAACGTTCAAGTTACTAAATGTGGTTTCTAAATATAGCAACTAACTTGCAGCAATTATTAATGTGGAACATTTAGTAACACAAATCTAAATTACCATTTGCTCCTACACACATTCTGACCTTCAGGACAAGATTTTGTCCCTCCTATTATTTTATCAGCTCAGAGTTTTTCTGTTATAGCAAAAATACCCCTTGACATTAAAATATGTGAAGCCACTTTGGTCCAACATAATTATTACTTTTTTCATTTTCACTTCACCAGTAACTGCAGTGGTTTCACACTCCTACACACTTTTGTAAAGGTGTTGTTATGGTGATGTATTTCACATGCTCTATTTTTCCATATGCCTCTGTTACCACTTTTTTTGGTGTCCCTTGTAGAGTTATCAATATGCCCCGGAGTGACCAGGTTGGGGTATTTAACCAAGGAACAGCTGAGATTTTTCTTGCAGATTCATTTTTGTCTCACAGCTTGGCCTTACTTGTCTGTGAACTAACTGCTTGCTGTCTAATTCCACTTGTCATGTCTTCATCTGTTCTTGTAATTTTGCTGCTTCCTGTACTTCACATTCATTGGGGTGAAAAGTTTGCTGGTGTGGTTTGCCAGCCTTGTTTATCCTCTACACCCCACTGCTGCATTACAAAGAGCTCCATCTCTCCTAAAACACCCGAGAAGGCTCAGCCTTTCAAATTGCTTAATCGACTGAACATTAATACTACTCAGTGAAAGAGGTATCAGCTTGGGTTTGCAGTCTGCTGTTAGTGGTGGACAGAATGAGAAATCCACTTTCACGTGTGATTATTTTTTGTTATTTTATTTGTGACTGAGTTTCCAGGTCAATTATTGTTGAGACAAAGTAAAACGCATGAAACGGTGCAATATCCACTCAGCAGCCCTAAAAGGAGCATATTCTGAATATCATAAGAGCGGTGTTACAGTAAATTCCTCTTTATTTATTACAAGATTGCATTCAGAGGGGATAACAGCAGAGCTAACGAGACTGTGCATATATATGGGTTACATTAGTAATGAGAAACAGCTACGCTAATTAACTCTGCTCCCTAATGAAATTAAATTCATGCAGTAAAAGATATTTATAATAAAGTCAATACTAAACCAAAGTATATCAGTCTCTAATTCCTTCACTATGGCGGGGTGGCATAAACAACATCATGATTATCATGGAACAGTAATCATTGACAGGGAGGAAGGGGGACTTAGTGTTGGTTGGCCGAGGTTTTTTTCCGGTTTCCACAAAAGAAGTCTTCCTTCCCTCACCCCTTCCTCTCCTCCAGACATGCAGACTGGTAAGTTAGTGAACTATTATTTCTCACTTTATAAGTTAATTTTGGAAAAATAACTTGATACTTTAATTTGCAAATGTAAATTCCTTAAAAACAAAGTAAGCTCAAAATGTAAGCTTGAGTAGAAGACATAAAGCAACATTTTTTTCCCACTGAACTCACAGTTATTTTCATGATTGAGACAATGGTGACAAGGGCTGCTGACACCTCCATTTTGCCCTGTAACATTTCGGTCAACTTGCTTGCTGGTCCATCTTGGGGACAGTCACACTGTCTCCATTGTTGCCAGCTGGATGTTGACTTGGCCATGCCTTCTCATCTCGGATGTCAGCCCATGTCATTCCACCTGGCCAGCCTGGTCTGTCCGTGCTCCTTCATCCTGTTCGTGAAAACAGAGGTCAACTTTGGAGTCTGGGGTAGCTAGCAGTTGTCCACTGGCCATGGACTCTAGTGGCAAAAAGCTATGTGTCTATACGGTCTGCGTGGGTGGAGGCTTCTGAGGTAGTGGGTGAATTTTGTCTGCTGGAGACCCAGATGCAGGCTCTGTTGCAGCCTCATCTCTAGTGGCAGTACCAGTGGGGTCCTCTGGAGATTCATGGGCTGTGGAGACAGGTGATGCAGCCGGGGTGGTCAGCACAGAGACCAGGTCCTCCTCAGTCATTAGGCAGTGGATGATATCCAATGGAAGAGAGGTTGAGGTGAGCCCACACCTGGGAGCTGTTCCCAACAGAGCTGAGTACGATGCAGAGTTTATTCTCAAGTGGTGAGATGAATTCTTACAAACTGCACAAAGCATATTCCCATAGGCCAGTCCCACGAATTGTTGTCTGCCATCTACTCCATGAGCATCTCCTTAATATTGCTGTTCAGATGCTCTGCTAGTTCTTGGCTTTGAGAGTGTCCTGGTTTTCCCTGAACCAAGCTGAGCTGAGGCCACAAATACTTTAGTTCTTGCATGGCTTGAATAATGAATTGTGTTCCATCATGACCCTGGAATACAACAGGGGCTCCAAAAGTGAGAAAGATGTCAAGAAGCTGTAGATCCATCTCAGTTGCTTTTTCTGACATAAGTGGATGGAGAACACAAAATTTGGTGATGCAGTCCTGGTATACCATTATCCACTCCAAGCTGCCTAGACACATGGACTACATATTGTTAAAGTCAATTTACCCCCGTGCTAAGTGCTCCTTGTTGAGAACAGACCAACAAACCATTCCAAGTGGTGCCTTTTTTTTTCTTGGCACACTACACAGAGGGATTTGAAGTGCTCAACAACATCTCTGGTGATGTTTGCATACTTAGATGACAAGTGTTTTGCGACACTGTCGCAACCACTTTGCCCAGTAGCCATATGTGCTTTTTTGATGATATCATATGCATCCTCGATGCTTACATAATATGTGGGAGATTCCTCTTTTGTCTGCCTCCTCTTAATCAGCTTCTCAGTGTCTCCACATTGTAGAATTTCATATCTGAAATGAGGGAAATAGCAAGCAGTGTATTAGCAAAAATGCTGTGTATCTAAATGGGGAAGACAGTGATGTATACACTTAAGAGTTAAAAAATTAGAAAGAGCAGGAAGAGTAGGTTGGTTCTCCATACATATTTTGTAAGCAGATTGTATTCATGTCTTGACTTTGACTTGGGATTCTGTTCTGTCTTCTTTATTTTAGCAATAGTTGCACAATATCCTGCCTTTGGGATCATGTACTTGGAGCATTTCTTATACTTTTTGTATAGTTCTTATCTAAATTTAACTTCAAAGTCCTGAGGCGTCTTCAGGAATGATTACTTAGCAAGTGGAGAAATCTGATTCAACTTCCTCCCTTTATGTACAACTGCTCTTTCACCAATTTCTGACGTATGGTACAGTCATATTATGAAACCAGTCATATTGTAAAATTACTGGATTCTTCAGCTATTTCTCAAAAATGACTTCCAGATATTTTGCAAAATGACAGAAAATAGTAGGGAGGTATTATGCAAAATATCTAATCTCTAGCTTTTTGAACTTACTAGCTTAAAAGGCAACAGAAGGAGCTGTTCTCTTTAATTTTATTTCCCAAGCTGTTCAAAACCACACAGTATATTGCAAAGCAAACTATATATTTTCTAAAAAAAAGACTCTTGTGAGGTCAACCTTATTTTGTAAAATTTGCAGCTGTGTTTAATTTTTTGTTCCATTAGATTGATATTTGAAACACCTGACCTTCCCCACTAGAACAATAGTGACAATAGTTCACATTTTGTGAAATACTAGAAACTATTAGGCATTTCAGGTCATGACCAAGTAAAGAATGAAGTCCAGTGGTGTAATAAAATGGCCATTATTTTCTGAAAAGGCTAAAACCAGTCATTTTATGTGGATGAAACTGTCATTTTATGAAAGAACTGTGAATTTCCAATTTTTTTTTTTCCACAATAGCTACTTTCACAGTATCAACATAATATATACAGATTGTCTGCTGTTTGGGTTTAAACTTTTGAAGGCCAGTTTACTGTAGAGACATTTTTATTCTTGCAAGCTGAATTTAACACATGAACTGCTTTTCATTATGTGAAACTTCATGGTGCTATTTCCAATGTATGGACACCTTTCATGTCTTGAGGAGATCCTGATTCAGCTGCTCCTTCTGCAGCAGAGGATGGGAACTGTGGTCTGTCTCCATGTACGTGGAGTTTGCACCCATTCGTGTTTCCCTGCATGCAGTCCCCAGACTGGTGAGGCTCTCCTTCTCTCCAAGGGTATGATTCAAGGTTGTCCACCACAGGATTTTCCATTAATGTAGATACAATCTGTGCTGCCTTTTCTTATTTTCTTACTTTCTCCCATGCTTTTGTAGCACCTGACTAGTGGAGTCTCTGCGAGGTCTCATCTGCTGAGGAAAAGCATTGGGAAGACAAAGTCCCATCTGTAGTTCTTACACATCTCTGTTAGAGATCTTGGTGCCACCACTATGGTATGCCTCCCGCCTCAGCCATAGGCAGGTTGTTGTGTTTCTCTGTGCTGTAGACCTCTAAATCAGATGAGAGGCTGTGAACTCTTTTTGATGAGTCTCCTTCTCTTAGCATGCAGCCCCTGCTGAGCACAAGTCAGGGTCTTGCTTCCCAGGTTCAGATGAAGCATTTGGAGATCCCATTAAATTTGTGTGCTAACATCTGTCTTGCCTCTTTTGTTGGCATTGGGCATGTGGCCATTCCTGACCATGACCCTGCTATGGACAGGGTTGCCTGTGGATTTGATAGCTGAGCCTCCAGTTGGTTGTGTGTTACCCTTCCAGCTACGGGACTTGCACCATTTCCATCAGCAAGACCTCAGAGTCAGGTGAGCCCCAGCCACCCACAGGTGGCACACAATTCATTGAGGGCACAGCTACCAGAGCTAAAGAGCAAAACCAGCCAGGCACTCCCAAACTGGAGGTGTTACTGGGAGAAAGGGAAGTGTTACTGGTTGAGAGTAAAAGCAGCCAGCCAGCCTGTCTGCTGCCTCACCAGAGGAAAGAGGACTATATATTACTTACAGTTACACTTCAGGGAATGGTTCCTGTATATTATCTTTATTGGTATTTCTTTTATCAACAAAAATCTGGTTTATTAAGCAGCTGTTTGCAAGTGGGGAAAATTACCTCACTGAGTACCAAAAAGTTTAGGTTTATTTTCTGAAGTTTCTGTCTGGGAGGTCAAGCTGGTGTTTTATTAATGACCCCTTGACTTTTGAAACCAGCCCTTGTTTCCAATTAAGTCCTAGCCAGAGGGTTTACTTACAGGGAAAGTGCACACAAAGCCCTATTTCTCTGAGAACAGCAGAAATTAATGACTTTATGGGTCGGAAATGTCCAGTCCTGCAAGTCTATTGAGGTTTCTGTTCAGGAACTGCTGCCTCTGCTGCCTTCAGGGGTTGCCATGCCCGTCCCTTCCCATCCCTGGAGAGAGAGCATCAAGTGCCTGAAAACCCTTTCCTGGCTTGCAGCTGTGGAGGACCCTCCTTCCCCTGCCTCTAGTCTAAGGCACCCTGGTCCTTGGAAGCAGATGGAAATGGAAATGTCAGGTCGTCATGGTTTCAGCTCAGCCGGTAACAAAGCACCACGCAGCCGCTCGCTCACTCCCCATCCCCTCCCCTGGCCACGGTGGGATGAGGAGAAAATCCAAAGGCAGGCTCGTGGGTCGAGACAAGGACTGGGAGGGATCACTCCCCACTTATGGTCACGGGCAAAAGACAGGCTCAACTTGGGGAAGAAACAAAATCCATTTAATCTACTACAAATCAAAACAAAAACAAAACACAAGGGTATTAGGAAGGGAAACCAAACATCAGAACACCTCCCCCCACCCCTCCCACCTTCCCGGCTC
>VYZV01044262.1:78379-113516 GCA_013401275.1 Pandion haliaetus
TTTAGACTAAACATTACTTAGCAACAACTGAAAACATCAGTGTGTTATCAACATTCTTCTCATACGTAGCTCAAAAACATAGCACTGTACCAGCTACTAGGAAGACAATTAACTCTATCCCAGCTGAAACCAGGACACTGAGGCAGAGCAGTGTGGAGAAAGTATGTTTCCCCTTCAGTCTATCTCACTATCTTTCTCTCCTTTGGAAGCATCAAAATTGCGCCTCTTTCCCTGTTGAATTATAGCATATCAATAACACCACCCCAAAGTTCTGTCTGCTCTTACTGCAATCCAGACCTTTCAACAGAGAAGTACTGCAAACAAAACAAAACCTAAATCCACATCAAAATCTGCTGTCTTTCTTTAACAGTGTGTGTGGGAGGGATCCCAAATCTAGAAAACAACTGTTCTAACACTAATAATTTGCCCAACTTTCCCCATAACTGCTTCTGTTTTCTACTGGCGCTCTGCTTTGGCCTCAGTGTTTGTCACTGAGGATGGGAGAAGCAATCAGAACCGCATACAAAAGATATCTCTGCAGACTCCAGTCTAAATGGACCTTTCTGAGAAGGTGTCTTACTTTTTAACAATTGCACATTTCCAGCAGTCTATCACCAACTTTAATATTATCTTGTTCTGCAGGATTTTACTAGTTCACATCTGTCGCATGCCAGTAGGTTTTTCAGGACGTATGCCTTTCATCAGGAATCCAGCACAGCAATTCATTCGTTATCGGAGTTTGTTCTCACCAGGATAAAAAAAAATGGAGGGGGGAGCTGATAGGCAAGGAGCTGCATTACTTCCGCTATAAGGATGACATTAAACTGCAGAGAATGAAATCATATATGCGGTACCATGCTGATCCTATATGCATATATGCCTTTCCAAGAAGAAAAAGCCCTTACCTTCACCTGAAAAGACAGTGCTCATCCTAAAATTTTTTTGAACTCTGTACTAGCCTCTTCTTAATTGCCTGCTGAGGCAGGCAGCGTGTTGTAAGGGAAGAATGTTTTTTTTTAACAGATTACAGCACAACTCTCTTGCTACTCACCCTCAAAATGTTTACTGCAATTGCTAATACTGTTTTATTCTTGGATTGTTTATTTCATTTGATTTCTGACTGCAGAGGTAATACAAACTCTATCATCAGATGGGTGGAAAAAATCATTTTAATGATCACTTTCATGCTGAATATACACATACAGATATTTATGAAATTTAGTAGGCTAAAATGTGTTCTCTGTGTTGGCAGAGGAACAAGCCTCCCTGCATTAGTCTAAGAGTGCTTAGGAGCAGTATGGAAAGCAAAGCTTAGTACCAGTACTGCTAGATTGATAATGAAGATGCCTTCCGATCTCAGCATAAGCACAATGAAATACATGACTTTGCTACTACAGTTGGGTTAGACAGGAATTCAGGGTTCCTCCTAACTCTTTCAGAAATGAGGAATTTACTGTAAGAGAATTGTTCCACACTGCATTTATAAATTACACTGATTTGCAAAAGCCTTTCCTGATCAGCACAGCTAAAGGCTGCATAAGGGAATGAGGCACTGTATGCATGCAAGTGCTCTGTTGTATCAAATTGTTTGGGCTGAAATGGTCCATTTTGCTGTTAAATTTGGAGGTTTCTCTTCTGAGCTAATGATGAGCATTTGTGTTAAATTAGGTTCCTCAGTGCATTTGCCAAAGTGTGAAGCTAATTGTGTTAGGAATAAGTTCATTACTGATGCATTTTTGAAGACTTTTGCCTATTTGAAGTTGAGCTGAAATGTTAAGCATGCAGCTAGAGAGTCCAGCCAGGAGCAGCTGTAGAAACACCTAAATTAAGGGCTGCTGTTCTGGGCTGTGGGAAGAGTACCCACACCTGCCTTTTGTCCTCCCATCCCCCTAACTTGCTTTCTCTTAGCCTCTCTCCCCATTTCGTTGACATAGGACTTCCCATAAAATCTTGGGCCATGCTGCTTGTGGCCATAATACTGTTTTGCCAGTCCAAATTGGCTTATTTGGTTTTGGAGTGCCCTGTGCTAAGGTGTTGCACAGGACACCACGCCACTGGGCCCCTATTCTTGGTTAACCTTTAGACCTCTCTATAAAAATAGAATTGAAAACAATAAACTATCAATTAGCTTCCCTGCCTAACTTCCTTCTTTTCATTTCATCCAGGTTATTTGATGTTCTGTACATCTTTCCAATCACTGGAAAGCATAAGCACCAAATATTTTACATCATTATTCACGATAGCCCTTATGAGCTCTTCTTAGCTAAAGACAGACCAACACAACATTACCATATGATATTCTGAGCCCTACATGATAGATGTACAGAAAAAACAAAAATCAGTAAAATCCACCTGGAGTCAGTGGAGCATGGTAGAGAGAAGCCCAAAATAGCATCAACACAGTTTGGTACAACAGTATGTGGTGTAGGAGATACCCTGTTCAGATACGAGCTCTGATCCCAAAGCAAAATAGCCACAGAAGGGCCGTGATGTGCCCTTTATCTTCTCAATGGGATTTGTTAGACTGGCTATAGTAACATGCCTTTTTAGCCCCATTGCTTCTGGTTTTCAAGATAGCACATTCAGCACTAATTCAAATACATCTTCATAGAAGAGATATCCCCAAAATAGCTTTCCTGTTGATATCAGTGATGTTGAGAATTTGGGGAGGAAATAAAGCACAGAGTTAATGTGTTTAATTGTGTTACTGAAGTGGAAATGAGAAGCATCAACTCACTGAAGAGAAATTCCCATTGCTAGCTTTCTTTTCTCTGCACCATCAAATCAGGATCATCACTGAAAGTGATTCAAGGATTTTTACAGCCCTCATGGTGAGAGATCTCACCATTCACTGCTAAGCACAACGAAAAGTGCAGATAAAGCAATGCCTATTGAGTATCCACTCCAGATTTTCCTTATGCCTCTTTCTTTGGCTAAAACTCTTTTCCCCTTATTTCACTTAAGAAGAAAGATTCCATTCTGTTCAGTGAACTGACAATAAAATAATGACTTCTGTATCAAAAGCTATCTCCACTTAATTTTCAGATGCAGTTTCCCCTAGACAAGTTACTGGGCATCTGAGCTCATTCCACTCCCACACCTAAGATTATCCTCACATGAACATAATTTCAGCTGTGCACCAGAGACCTCTTCTAGGTAAGGAAGAAGTCAATTAATCTGGTGAGAGGCTCCAGCATTACATTTTGTTATGGTTTTTTTGACATCTTTTTTTCCCTGAACCCTTTTGTTTCAGATTCAGAAGCAACCTGCACATGTTGTTTTAGGGGTAAAAGGGTGGAATTCATGCAGTCTTTTCTATGGCCTTGCAAAAGGAGATACATGTTACCATGTGAGTCTGAGGTATGCATCCAATTCAGAATGCAATGCTATGCAAAAATATCTAAGCTAGCTTTAAATAGGTAGTTGGTGATAAATCTGTGTTGGTGTGACACTGCCTCTAGTCAAATTTATCCCAGTTTTCCAGGCTTAGAGGCTATAGTATTTTCAGCGCTTCAGTTTGCTCCTCCAGAGCTAGGTTCGGCACCTCTGCATGACACTGCAGAAAGCCATGTGCACATCCCAGTTTGTGTCTATTGTGGCTGTTGAACCATAAAAACATCCAGGTCAGCGGGGACCTCTGGAGATTTTATGGTCAAACCTCCTGTTGAAACCAGGGCCTTAGACTGGGTTATCCAGGGTCCCACCAAACCAAGCCTTGAATATTTCCAGCAAGGGAGATTCTGCCACTCTGAATTTTTCACTGTCTGTCTTGGACCCAGGAAGACCAAACCTGGATAGAACACCCCAGGTTTGGCCTAACGGGTGCTAAGCGGAGTGGAATAACCACATCCTTGACCTGCTGGCTGTACTTTTGCTGATGCAGCCCATGACAAGGTTTCCTTTCATTGCTGTAAGGGCACACGTTAAGGCTGCAGCCCAGGCAGCCAGACCTCCCAGACACCCCCCCCACACACTGCTGCATGGGTTTACTCTGTCCCAGGTGCAGGATTTAACAACTATCTTTGTTAAATCTCATGCAGCTCTTGTTGGCCCAATCCTTCAGCCTGGTGCAGTCTCTCTGGTGGCTCTTCCTTATGGCATCTGTCTCCTCCCAATTTGTTGTCATCTTCAGACTTGCTGAGGGGGCATTCAAGCACATCCTCCCAAATCTTTATAAAGCTGTTAAATAGTATCAGGCCCAGTATTGACCCCCAAGGAACTCCAGCTGTGACTAGCTGCTGGTTCAACTTTGAGCCATTAGCCACCACCCTTTCAGCTCAGCATTTTAGCCAGCTCTCCACCCATCTTCTGGTCCCTCTGTCCAGTTCATATCTTGCCAGCTTGTTAACAGGTTATTAAGATGACCATGTCAAATGCCTTGCTAAAATGCATGTAGATGATGTCCATGGCTATCTCCTCATCCACTGAGCAAATTGTTTCATTATGGAAAGCATCACAGAATGGCAAATAAAGTCATTGCAATGGTATTTCTAGGATGACAAGCACTTTTCTCCTAAATAAACCACCTTTATATCAACCTCTTTATCGTTTGACAGGTATTGGTCTCAGAATTTCCTTCAAACAATGCCAACTATACCACTAACACCTTCTTATATACTCAAAATAACCCCAATTGTGAAGCCAGATACCTGGACAATACCTTTCTTCCAAAACCTGCTTCAGCTGTTTATCCTTCCCTGTAGGAGGTCAGTGAATACAAAGAGGCAAGCACTGAGAAATGTACAGCTTGAGCTGGAAAGCCTCATGCCATCTCCTGCAGCAGAAACAACTCGCCTGCGATCATTTGCTTTTGCCAGGATGCAGCAGGAAGGCAAGTGTTCCCACCACCAAGCCAAGGGCTGCCTGGTGCCTCAGCTTCTGAGATACAAGCATGGGAGAGATCAAACTAGGCAGACCCATGTAAAGCCACCCCTGTTTTTCCACACCAATATATTTGCCACCTTGTGATGTAAACAGAGATGCAAAACCTCCCATCAGGTGTGACTGCGTGGAAGGCAGACCCAATGACGGTCTGATCTCTGTTCGTGACACGTGTCACACTGAGGATGAACAGCAGCTGCACATACTTCTGGGACATGAAGTTTAGGGAGGTTCAGCTGATAGGGATGGCTGCAGCATGCATGTATAGCAGCCCATCCTACAAAAAGATCCTCTACCTCAACCCCAACTTCCTATACAAGGTCAGGATCCTGTTTTTTCTCTTCAAGGTCCTCTGCAGACCTAGCCTTGTTTTTCAAAACAGCTACTCCTAGATTCAGAATGGAGATCACAATGAGCAACTTAATTTCCCAGGGACTCCTTAAGATAAGAATAAATTGATTGACATTGTCCTTCTCTGGGATGGCTCTAGAGCTAAGAACCATGAACTAAGAACCACCACAAAGCTGCAGATTTGGTGCAATCTCTCTACCAAAGCTATTGCTTCTCTTACCTCTTATGGAAATTCATAACAGCACATATATTAAAAAAAAGCACAACTTACCAAAATAAAATATTGTGCTGCAGAATTTTCTGCATTTGAGTAAGAAGAAGATGTGGTAAGAAACAATCTGGGGCAGCTCGTCCATATAGTCACTTTATTCAATCTAGCTTTGAAAGGTATTCAGATACTTTGTGAAGATCAGTTAGATGTCATGACAATGTCACCATTATATGAATCTATACATAACAGTAACAGGACTCCAACTATTTTATCCAGTTATTCATATTGCTAGCTTTTTCACTTATAAAATGGTGAGCAGAATCTCCTCAGACTCTAGCTGCTTCCTACAAGGTACTTGAACAGCTGGTTCCTTTACATACCAAAATGAAGTGCAACGCCATAGCATAAAATCATGCAACAAAGCAAGGCAAAATAGCCATCACACTTCCTACTGCCCTCAGCATCGCTTTTGAATAATGTGTGATTTTTGCAGCACTTCTCTTAGAAGGAGGAGCCTGTGTTTGGCTCACCAGCTGACAAGCAGAAGGAGCGAAGCCTTTCCAGGAATGCTAAGAACACTGGGGAGATTTAAGCTCTCATGTAGTGAGATGCTCCTGGACAGCAGCAAGTGTATGGACAGTTATTGTGGAGTATCTGGTGCCCTTCAAACCTGCAGCCTAGTTTTCCCTGCTGCAAGTTGTTTGTGTGCTTCAACTGATAATGCTGTGACAAAGATGAAAACTGCAATGGTACAGTTCTAAGCGGAAGGTGAAAAACCAATTCTGCCACTTTCTGCCTTCTCACCAGGAGGGCTGTGGAGCTGTAGGTTCACAACAAGGGAGAAAAAAGCTGCCACTGCTGCTACAGAGGTAAAAACAATTCACCTGATAACGTGATCACCCGACAGAGTTAAGGAGTCCAAACAGAACACCACTGCGTAGTTACCCAAATAACATACAACACCAGTCTGCATTTGGTGACGGGGGTCATTTTTGCTGGTGTACTTTCTGATCACTTTTCTCTGTCCTCCAGCCACAGCTCTATCTTGTCTGATTTATCTGTATTACTCAG
Organism: Pandion haliaetus; assembly: GCA_013401275.1. Classification (NCBI taxonomy): domain Eukaryota; kingdom Metazoa; phylum Chordata; class Aves; order Accipitriformes; family Pandionidae; genus Pandion; species Pandion haliaetus. The sequence continues at coordinate 84,894 of VYZV01044262.1, forward strand.
CTCATTCTTTTCTTTTCCCTGATAACTGAGAAAGACACTCAGCTGCTCTTTCTGGCTAACAAAGGAAAGCTCTGCAACATCAATAAAACGAAAAAACCTGTCACCCAGGATTCCTTTGTGGCCTTTGTGGCCTTCCTAATGGCATCCTGTACACGCTGAGCAACAGGAGAACAAGGATGTAAAATTCAGTATCGGAGCAGACAACCAGTGGCTAAGCCAGACCTCCAAAGCCCCTGAAGAAGTGGATAGTAAACCACTCACCAGCCATCCTTGCAGAGCTGTGCAAGTGTCTGAGAGCGTCAGGAAAGGTATCAAAAACACTGAAGTGAAGGCAGAGCTGGTGACCCCGTGACTGTCAGGGGTACTTGTGATCCTCAGCAACTGAGGTGATTTTGAAAAATTTACTCTTCATGAAAGAGTATCAAAGCCTATGAGAAAGCTAGTAGAAGCACTATGGAAATTCCCTTCTTATTCTTTGTTTAAAGATCGATTGTCAAAACCAGTAACACCACTCTTGTCTTTCTGGTTTACATTTTCTTTTAACAAATTAATTTTCAGAAAGGATTATGAAAGTATGGATGCTATTGTAAAAGGAGCCCAGGTGCTCTTCCTGCAACGGTGACTCCCAAAATACACTTTTAACTACCTTCTACTTTGCTTCCACAGATTTCACAAAATCTGACATTCACAACTGCTGCAGTGGACTAAAAACCCGAAGCACTTTTAACTTCCCTCCTACATTTCCTCCCAGCTTTGCTTTCAGCTTACCTCCCACCACGAACCGTTAAGCTCCATCAGATCTGCAGCCTTCTCATCTGAATTTAATAATATTTCCCCCTTCCTCTCCAAGGTGAGGGGTAAAATACTCCCTTCTGCATGTCTGCCTCCAGTACTTCTGCTGAGTACCTTTGCAGCACTTACCTGTGGACTCTCTGGCAGCACAGCAGGAGACTCGCCCCACTCTGTACAACTCCCCGACTTTGCAGAGAAGTTCTGCAGAGGAACTGCAACAGCAACCCAGCTCTGTCTGCTTCCTGAAACGTTGCCCATTGCCCATAGACCGCAAACAGCTGACAAGTGTGACTGGACTAGTTGTTATCATCTCATGTATCAAAGTCTATTGATGATGATGTGTTTGAGGGTCATATTTATTCTTGTTCTGTTCAATACATATTAAGTATTTCTAGTTATTGCAAAATATATCTGCTTGTAAGTGTGTACAGTTGCAAGAAAGGAGGACTAATTGGACTGAAAGTGAAATAGCAGATGCGGGAGTATGTGTTTATAGTCACATGTGGATATATAGATATAGGTGTTTCCTGTGGTATGAAGGTCACTTGGCTTCTCAGCAGCATTTGCTCAGTTAACACCTGAGAGGTGAATATATTGATCTGAGAGCCCTTGCAGGAACTTTCCTCATGATGCAGTGGTAAAATATATATAGTAATCCTGAAGCAGGGCAGCCCGCAAGGCTGAATGTGTTCTGGTACTCCTGAAATGTTTCTGTCTCGTTACCAGGCAGTAGTCTTCCAAAGAGATGTGAGTACCTGCTCTGCATGTGCTTTTTGTACACTACAGTCTTTTTATAAATGAAAAGCATTGACTCAGTCTTTTTATAAATGAAGAGGATAAGGCATGTGAAAAGAAGAAAGTCTTGGCAGGGATTTGCTGTGAGATTATCATGATCCTCTTCATTATACACTGTTGGCCACATTCTTAATTGTATCCAGTTTACCTATCTGCTTCCAGAAATCTGGCAGAGCAGCAGAGGTACACGCAAAGGTGCTACTATTCCTTCACCCCCTTTAATTTCAAAATGTTGTTCTCAATCAGTGGTGCAGCAGAATAGCTGCAAAACCTGGCTGTGCAAGAAGTAGCAGGACAAACTCGTTTCTCTTGAAGATACATTCCCAGGAGTTTCACTATGAATAATAAAAGTGTTCAGAATAAGGATATTCTCTTTCTTCCAAATTAAGGGGATATGCTTGGGGACTTTAAATCCAAAAGCTCATTAAATGTTCTGTTCTATCCCTATGTTAAGATTCTACAAGATAAAAAAGCAATAGTTGGAGAAAATATAATATTATCCCTAGCAATGTCTAACTGCTCTTTTTAGGGTTTAATAAGGAAACTATTGCTCCAATTACTGGTTGAACTTAGAAAATATTCTTGCAAGGTTTTAGTGATCTGCAGTTTAAAACTTACAACTAGTTCAATGTAAAAAAAGACATAGTAATGCCTTTCATCAAATAAAAAGTACAGCAATATTTTCCAATACAGCCAAATGCAAAAATTAAGAGCAGTGTTGAATTTGTCTCAACTGTGTAATAGCCTACTAGTCCTATATTACATATTGTGAAGGTAAGGCATAAAAGAATTCAAATTTCTTCAAAGTTACTTAGCAAGTCTACTACTGAATAAGAATTAGACTACTTTTCTCCTAATGTTGTGTCTTATGCTTTAACCCATAGGCTGTATTTTGCCTTTCAGTAACAGTAAGGGAGTCTTCCAGAACTAAACTTTTCACATAAACCTGTGAAATCCAGTAACCTCACTGTTGCCTCAAGCCAAGAGCAGCTGTAAGTTTTTAAGGAGCTGCTCATTCTCATCACTTACATGGAGCATTAAATATCCCTGAGACTTTGCTTCTTAGAGGAGTAATGTTTGCACATTCCTTGGGAATGTAGCTTTATCCATGGCTCTTAAAAGACTGATCTACTTGCAGAGTCCTGGGATAATATAGGTTATGGACTTCCAGAGGTCATTTGTTTTAACCCATTACTCAAAGCAGGGCCAGCTTACGTCCAGTTGCTCAGTGCCTGGTCCAGTGGAGTTTGAATATCTCCAAGAACGGAGATCCCATTGTCTGTGGGTCCTTGTTCCAATGGTTGACCACCCTCATAGTGAAAATATTTTTTTCCTAACATCTAACTGGAATGTCCCATGCTGCAGCTTATATGCATTGCCTCTTGTCCTATAGCTACATACCTCTGAGAAGCATCCATCTCCATCTTCTACTGCCTCTCATGAGGTAGTTGGCGAGAGTGATAAGATCTGCCTGTGCTTTTGGTCATGCAGCCCAGGATGTGGTTGGCTTTCTTGGCTGCCAGGTCTCGTGTGCAACTTCTCTACCAGGTACCCCCTGGTCCTTTTCTGCAAACCTGTTTTCTAAATAGGCAGTGTCCAGCCCATACTGTTTCATGGGCTTATTCTCTCCCAGGAACAGGGCTTTGCATTTACCTTTGCTGACTCTCATGAGGTTCCTGTCAGCCTGTTTTTCCAGCTTGTCCAGGTCCCCCTGAATGGCCTTGATATCTGCCCTTGAGTGTACCAGCCACCTGCCCTAATTTGGCATCATCCTCAAACTGGCTGAGCGTGCACTCCATCCCATCAGTCAGGTCGTTAATACAGACATTAAACAGTATTGACCTCAATATCAGATGAGAAATGCTGCTAGTAGCTGGTCACCAGTTAAACTTCATACCATAGATCCCAAACCCTGGAGCCTAGTTAGCCAGCCAATTTTCCACCCAACTTACTGTCATCCATCCAAACCGTATCTCACCAATTTGGCTATAAAGATAGTATGGAGAATTGTGTCAAAGGCCTTGCTAAAGTCAAAATATACAACACCCACTGCTCCCCCCTCACCCACAGAGCCAGACATAACATCACAGAAGCAATTAGGCTGGTCAGGAAGGATTTGCCCTCAGTCAATCCTTCCTGACTGTTCCCAATCCCCTCATCTTTTATGAGCCTGGATACTATTTCCAGACAGATTTGCCCCATAACCAATGCCACAGCCTTCCAAAGATGATTGAGGGTACCTTGGATGAACATCAGGTCCTGTGGATTGGGCCCTGTAGGACATGGGCTGTGAGTAGTCGATGGTGTTGGTGGCCACTAGTGAAGGTGTAGACAAGGCTGGCATCAGGCATGGAACCTCCCTGCCATGTCCACTGTTTGCATCACAAGGGCTGGTGGCAGCCCTGCTGCAACATCTCCCAAGGCTGGATCCCCGCAGGCACAGACATGTCCATGCTTCTGCCAGGGTAAAACATCCTTCAGGTAGGCAGTAAAAAATATAGTAGTAAGCCAACAGTTGTTGCTCCTCTGATTGATTTTGGGAGTAATTTGTCTGATGGCTTGATCATGCCCATCAATAAATCACACCAGAAACTGGAAAGCCTTCAACTGCCTCCTTAATCTTTACAAGAGAAAACTGTTGATTCATACTATCACTTCCAGAGAAAAGCAACAGAACTTTACAAAGTTTCCCACTAACTAAAGAACCATGAAGAGAGAGAAAAAAGTTTAAGCAAATATTTAGTCAATACAGCATTTAACTTTCACAGCTTTTCTCTTCTATTTGCTGTCCAGTTCTTTTCTCTCGTGTGGAAATAGAGTCTTAAAACATAGCAAGGTGAGGATTAAGGATAAAGGGTAGCAGTGGAGCAAAATGGGAGTGGGGGCAGGTCTGAAGACAAGGCCATTGTCACCAGAAGAACAGACTGCACCTCCTGACCATGTTTGTCTTTCATTCTCTTGCCCGTTCCTCCCCAATCTTTTTCTTCCTCTTTCAGATGAGAAATATTTGACTCTCTCTCAGCTCAACAGTAACAATCTTTGAAGGGTCAAAAGCATATGAACATGATAACACATTCTCCCAATTCCTAGATGGCTGGAGAAAGTTATTATAATCAGAACAGTATCAGAGCTTGGCAGTTGCCACTTGAGTTACCATGGCCTTTCTCTGGCATTTGGAAACTACATATTAATGGACCAGAAGTTCAACCAAGTATCTGTTCTATGTTCTACGCCACACCATAGGTGGCAAAACCCTTTCAACCTCCTACAATAAATGTCTGATGCATCATGAAGAAGAAAATACTAGCAGCATCAAAGTGCTGATGGACACAAATGGCTTGAGCCAGTGAGTCTTCAGCCAAGTGCTGTTTCCTACTCTGTGCAGTACAACATCTCTGTGAGGACTACAGCTGTATCTAATGAAAATGGGAGTTGTAAACATATCCTTGGTGTGTTGCTGCAAGCAGATCAGAGGACATCTCTTCATTTCTTCTGAGTATCTCTTTGAGCAATGAAGCAGGGGCTAGTGGATAAGCCTTTGAGAGACAGAAACAGAAATTGCCCATTGCGACTTTTGTCATTCCAGGAATGTTATGCAAGTGAGTGAATGATACAGTCCCATCTAGATTGAGGAAGGCTGCAAGGAGACTGAAGAGTTTAAGTATCAAGATGTCGCCTCAATTTACAAGAAGATGTCTTCAGTAATTTATACATGTTCTCTATGTTCATAGACCTGACCAGAAGTATTAAGTAAACATGGTAGATGCTTGTTGCTTGCATTTACTTTTTACTATTTTCTCCAAAGTTTTTCCCTTTGAATCATAGTGATACAGTGATAACTACTAAGGTCTCTGGATCACGTATAGATCATTTGAACATTGAAAAGATTATTGAACTTCTTCAGAAAAGCCAATTAACTGCCTTCTTAGAGGGAAAAGTGAATAATTTCTGCTAGAATAGGGTGCAGTAGATTTTAGCTGACATTTACTAGCCAGAAGAGGCATGGATCTGTTTTACAAATATTTCTTGTATTTTCCACAAGACAGAAGAGCAGCAGGCAGCGTCAAGAGCAGCTGCTGAAGCCTTGAGTTATCCACCTTGGCAATGAATTCTCTGGAGGGTTTATCTTTCCCACATGTTTTTTGCTGCAATGTCTGAAGAACAAAATTGGTTGATTGTGCTGTGCAGTGCTGTGCAGAGAATGAAATAGAAAGCATCCTTTGCTTCTGCTATTGTGGTGGCCATGTTTGGGAACAAGTTTGCCTATGGGCAGACAGAACTGGTTTTGAGGCAACGACAATATGTATTGTGCCATTTGGGTTTTCCAGTGCAGTTTATCAGTGAAACATGGTCAAAGTCTTTGGTCAGCAAGGGGAGGGAAGCAGCTTAGACACAAGAAAGGCAGATTAGATACTAGAAGCACTGAAAAAGCACGAGAGATGTCCTGAAATTTTACAGCATGTCAGCTCCTTTGCTGCAAAACTGTGTGACTTACTTTTGCAAAGCAAACTGGAAATGCAAGGAACTCCACAGCTTTCTGTGTTGGAGTCACCTTTTGTCCGTCTCCTCTCCTGGAACAAGCACAGAAGTCTTGGTGTGCTGGGAAGGTTCCCAGCCTTAAGCAATGGGCCACGCCTCTGGGAACTGTCTGAGGTGAAAAGCTAATCTAAAAATAAGGCATAAAAATATCCTTATTTTTATCCCAGTTCAGATGTTGGCATGTGGTTGTCATGGTTCCTAAGCCTAATCTATCTTAAAAAAAAAACCAAACAGGAAAATCAAATCTTTCCAACAACATGGAAGAGAAGTCAAAATACTTTAAGCACTGTGTCTGCTAAAAAACAAGATGCAGGCATCCACTATCCGAGCATTTGTGGCGGACATCCTTCTCTGAGCAGACAGACTTGGAAATAACAGGATTTTAAAAAAATCCCATTGAATAAACAATGAAATTGCACTTTGAAAACTCATGCTGGATGCAGAGCAGTGGTGAAATCAGATGTGGGTTTTTTTACCCGTACCCAAGCAAGAAATCTCTGGATGAATGAAATATAAATGACCATTCAGCTGCCCAAACAGGACAGACATCTGGACCACAGAACAGTCAAAACCCTTGCTTTGTTAAGTGACACTCTCTGCATCTGGTGACCACAAGATTTCACCTTCCTCTGGTGGGCAGGAGAGCTGTCTTGTGAGTGATTGCAAGCAATAGCCCAGTACTTTCACAGGGTGAAGTATGTGGTCTGTAAAGGGCCAGTGATGTCTCAAAGAAAGAAGACGGCCATAATGTGTAAAGAAGCACAAGGAGAAAAAAGAAATTAGAAGTAAAAGCATGAAGTCAGGAATATTTCATCAAGGAGACTGCAAAATCAGGCACTCAAAAGTCAGGAAATGGGAAAATTTGAGCAGAACAAAGACAACTCTCTCTGTCTAGGTTTGTCTTCGAGCCAGCTTCCTCCTTTTGGAGACAGCATTTCCAATTTGCTAAATGCTGGGAGGATGGAGAGGGGAAGAGGGCTGGCACTACAGCCAGCAGCAAGCTGCTAGGGTTAACCAGACCTTTCTGGGATGCTCAGCCTGAAGTCTGTACCTCCCTTATTTGCCTCAGTCACACTGTTTTGGTGATATTTCCAGGAGATCTGATGAACAGGAAGACCAGGCTGATACTTTCTGTTGAGTCAGCTGAAGAGTGAATCCAAACATATTTCATTTAAGCTATAGCTGTTAAAATTGAAATTGTTATGGATGTGCTCAGGGGCTGGTGTTCAGCGTGAGAGCCCCACAGCACCGTCTGCGTTTCGTACTTTGCTGAGAGACATTCGCTGTCTGACAGAGCTCACAGTCTGAGCTGGCAGTTAAGGTAAAGCTTCTTCAAGGAACTATCTCTCACTGTTTTAAATGGAGCCAAGCTAACATCCTCCTAATTACCTAGGTGTCTTGTCTCACCTCCTACACCATTACTGCTGCAGTCAGTGACCCTCTGTACTACCCTGCCTATGGGAAAAGAGTCTTAAGGCTTCACTCCCACTCCCACTATAGTCAAGACATGGCTTCTTCCTGGAAGGCTGGATGTCATTCCCATCTCTAGGCCTTCTCAGAAGTGGATGCAAAGGCAAAAGTATCTAATCTTAGGCAGCTATTGCTTTTTTTCTCTCTATCCTTTTACATGCATGTATTCACACACACAAGCATACACAAATACAGCAATGTCTTGGTTTAGACAGACTTGTTTCACAGTACATAGCTGAACACAGTCAAATACAGGTTTTAGATGTCTGAACTAAAAATAAACACTCCCTGCTAACACATCACACACCTACACAACTAAAACTGCATGCTAATTATCATAACAGCCAGCTTTCTAGTTCCCATTTTGCAGTCATGGCAGTGGACTTCCAAAGAAGACTTCAGTGCGCTACACTAAACCGTCCCTCAAGGCTGACATGGAGAAGAACACCTCTAAAATGCAAGGAGTCACAAAAACAATCTACATGATGAATCTAAACCAACAACAGCTAAATCACTCTTCTGTTTAAAATTAAACTGAGAAATTCATCTGGGGCCTAGTCGAAATAACGCCAGCTCCAGCTGGTCAGACATGGACTGCAGCAATAATTTGGTCCAGGTTATTGAATCCCATACATTAGCATGTAGCACCGCATCTACCTTTAGCACCTGTAGTTCCTCAGAGACTGTCTCTGAAAAATGACAGCCTAGTTGGGCTGCTCACCACAGACCTCAGTAATAGCGTGGCAAACGAAGATCTCCTGAGCCAGTAGCTTGCTGTATGAACCAATCCAACCACAGCTGCATCACAGTTTTTGTCCATCACACAATTTTTGTTAAAAGAGTTGAAAGTTTTGACATTGTAGTCTTCTCCTATAGAAGCATGTGGTTTAATCCATAACCTCATCTGTTTATTTAGGTTAGGTTGTCTCCATGGTTAGTCTAAGTACAGTTGTACAGCATAAGATATAATTTGCTGGTTAGCAAGAGCTCTGAGGTGTTTTGTTTCCTGAGCCTGCTTGTAGCCTATACCCATGTGAGAATGTATTTGGTTTCACAACTACGTATCACTTCTAATCACTGTCTTCAGCTCTATCTGCATAACTGTGCAGATAGCATCCCATCTTCCCTGCTGTTCTCTGCACAGTTAATCCTTCTGTCACTCGCGTGTACTTTTTGGTGGGCATACTGTTATGCATCCTAGAAATCTCAGGACTCATGTGATGTCAAAAAATACTTAGTTTTCAGATTCCACTGAGACTGCCTGTTTGGCTTTTAATATATAGTCCATTTGTTCATTACAGCATTTGACTGATTGTCAGTGAAGTGCCGGCACACTGCATTTTCTGGTTGGTGAGAGTTAGCAAGGAGCAAGCCAACACATTTTTAGCCTTTGATATGTTACTACAAAATGTTGATAGCTTTTTTAAGACCCTATCTGCATCTGTTTCCCCTTTTGAGGGAAGAAAGTCCAGGACATGTATTTGTTAGCTGGAGCTTGTAATTGAGTAGATTAATGATTTCATTGGCATGATATAAGGCCCAATTTTAAAAGCACACAATTAACTTTAAGCACTAATACTCCCATTCAAGTCAGTCATTATTCCTTTGCTTAAGTGCTTTGTTGAACTGGGTCCTGAATATGAAGCAGCCCTGTGTTAAAAAATTAATTGCCTCTCTGCCCCAGGAGCTCAGCTGCTTTGCTGACAGAACTAACACAGGGAAATTATATACACTGTTCGCAAGGAGAATTAATAGCTCAACTGACGTGATTGGTACCTGAGAGAATGACCATCAGAAGAAAGAGATTTCAAAGCAAAACTTGAATAAAACAAGCCAAAATCAATGAGCCTTACATCTTGCTGGGTGGGGTACACGGTCGGATCAGGTCCGGTGAGCTGCCCAAGCATGCGCTCTCCTGAGAGCAAAAAAATCCTGCAGCCGAGAGAGTGGGGGCCAGGAGCCATCAGACGGTGGGAGGGTTGAGGGGGCAACGCAAGGAGCAGCCTTACTGAACCGCTTGGCTCTTTGGGGCTGTGCTTATGCAACAGGAAGGTGGCAGGAAGCCCACGCAGCCGGTGAGCTCCAGCACGGTTGCTCACTGGCTGCTCACCTGCCCAGCTCGACCCACGCTGCATGCTGCTCACCCCTCTGCCACACTGACAGTGGGGAAATGCCCCTCCAGTTGAGGACGCCATGGAAATTCAACCTACCTGCACCAAACCTGTGGATGCAAAAGCCACATCAGGGACAGTGCCACTGCAGGGATGGTGTCAGGGCTCTTTCAGTTGGGAGGAAAACTGCGTCTTCTTGGAGAAACACAAAGGCAAGATGCTGAGTAGGGTTTAACTAAGAAATTATTACTTCATGCCGCCTCACTGTACCCGAGAGCCTTGGTGGTTGATGTGGTAGATATTTCTGTAACCATGTTTGGAAAAGAGTCCCTGCAGTCAGTGAGTATGGACGTCTGACCTTAGCTTTTACTTTCTACGCCAGGTTTTTCTTCATTTCCTTCTTATTTTGCCGTGTTTTCTTTCTGGCTTGAATGCAGGGTCCATCTTTTGGGGGGGACATGTAAATAAGTCTAGCTAGCAGGATGGTGTGAAGGTGTAGAAGAGAATTCTGGGGTTTTTTTTGTGAGTTCTTGCCAGGTTTGTCTCTGCTTGCATGGTCCACAGTGGTGAATTTTCGTGAAACACTGTGCAGGGACAATGCAAGCATGTCTTAGGGCCCTCTGGCCCTCCATTCCTTCCCCCTCACAGTGCAAGTATTTACAGGGTGATGCAGATGACAAACTTTTGTAAAAATCTAAGATCAGTTCTCTGCCTAAGTGGCCAAATTGAGGAGACTCAAGGCGCATAAAGGAGCTTAAATAACGCTGCTTTTAGAGAGAGGAGAGCGTGCAGGATGTCATCCTACCTAGGAGCAAAGTGTGAGTGTCTGGATTAGCTGGGATTATCCTGCATTTTAGAGATGCTATCTAAGAGTATAGTGTTGTGTGAATCCTCCTTCATCTTTGTTCTCATGTGCTTTATTCAGTAAAAATTTGGTTTATGTCAGGTTTCACACTGCTGGACTGAGACGCCTACTTTTCCCCTGGCACCTTGCTTACACCCCACCCCACCCCCCCTTGCCTCTCACCCCGTAGATACTCTTGTTTGTTTGGAGTGAGCCGAGGGATTTTGGTGCTATGCCCAGCTGCACAGCCACCAGTCCTGCCCATAGACCCTGACGGGGCTGCAGGCTGCATCTATGGCAGCAGCCAAGCAGTTGCAGCCCTCAGAAGGGCAGCTGTCCCAAATCTGTCCCTCAATTTATATCTGTCATCCTTGCCGTGAATGCCAGAGGAAGAGCTCAATCCCTTCGCTGTATAAATAGGGCAGCAGAGCTATCCATGGGAAACGCCTCCAAAAGCTCCTTTCCTGCAGACTATTTTGTCCTTGAAAGCCTGTGCAGAATTTCAGCAGAGCTTTTTGTGCTTGGGATCAAGAAAACAGATTAAAATAGTCTCACAGCCTCACCCAATACTTCCTTCTGCTGAGCAAGGGCTGTGAGCTGCCGCAGCCCCCCCGCCTTGCAGCATCCCTTGGGGCACGGGTACATAGTCCTGTGCCTGTGGGATCCTCCTAGCCAAAGCCTGGATGGGGACTGTTGTTTCTGGCAGAGTCCCTTATATCCTGTACAATGGCCTTGAGCCTATTTGTGCCCAAATGCCCTGCCTAAAAAGGGAAATAGGGATAAATTCAGCAGTTATAGTACTGAAATTAAAATTATACTTACCATGGCTTAAAAAAAAAAAAAAGAGCCAAGGGGTTTTGTGTTTGTCTTTTGCATTTTTATGGCAGTTGATGCTATGAAATAAATTGTATTGCCCTGTTAGAGCTTGGTATGAGGATTGTTTTTCTACCAGCCTGTCTCAGAATCTGAAAAATCTGGTATTACAAACATATAAGAGACAACCCACTGTGAGGTCTGTCAGACATGAAGAATTTGGGAGAGCAAATTATATAGTCCACCTGAGCATCTCATTCCAGCTCTGCAGGAGATGGGACATGACATGGTGTTTAGTGTGAAACAACAAATTTTTCTGTGCAATGTTTTTGTAGGAAGATACCGGTTTCAGATGTGAACTTATCTACAGAGTGCAAAGGCAGATCTCAGCATGATTTCCAAACTTCTTGATGACAATAAGAAGCCCCTCAGTGAAAGCAGACATTTCAAGAGGTGAGTGCAGTCTCAGCAGATTCCCTTGTTATTGTGTCTTCTAGAACAAGCAGAAAGCAAACAACTTTTAGAGTATTTAGCATAATAAGGTTTCAAGGTGGACATTTTTCCGGTGTCACGTAGGCCTGAGCAGAAGTACAGGCACTTCCCACAAAACTCACCAGGAAAACACAATTTCTTTCTGAGATTTTGTCAACTTCCTTTTTCTTGTTAGGCTAAAATAAATGCAAGATAAGGTTTTTCCCTACATATTTTGGTGCATCTACTTCTTGGCCAAGTCAGACAATGAAAAAGTGCAGAAAAAGGTGAATGCAATAAAATATTTTGGGGAGTTCTTCAAAACCTTTAATTGGTCAAAAATGGGATTAACTTGATGTTACATAAAAAGGTTTGATTCAATTACTTTATAATCATCTCATGTAACAAGAAGAAACATACATGGGGGGAATAAAGAAATGCAAAAAGTAGGTGAAGTTTGAATTTAGGTTTTAATGCTCTTGCTCCTGCCTTGCTTCTTTTCATGTAACCAGAACCGTGGCCCAGGCTGTGATCCTTCACCTGACACTGTAATTCTGTAGTTTTCAGGCATCACCTGTGCCTCCAAGGACCGAGATGAGACAGAAAGATGTTGCAGGCTTCACTTCTGCAATGGTCAAGAAAGAACTGGCATGGCAGATGGAAGAGGTAGGACAGGAGCTGCTAATTGGTCTGTGGTCAAGGACCTGCAACTACCTTGTATTGCCCGCAGCTGATTCACGGTGAGACCGTGGGCAAGTTGTTTGTAATTCTTTGGTCTCGCTGCAGGCGGTAAAATTTTTCTGGGTGATTCAAAATGGCTTTCACCTTCCGTTTCATGTGCTTTTGGGAAGAGATGGGGAGGGCTCACGCATACAATCGCACACTAAAAGGTTTGTCGACAGCATCATAGTGAAAGACAATTTGTGAGGTCAGGTGATATTCTACTTTAGCTAATTACAAAGAAGGAAAAAACAGGTTTTATCTATTTATGTACTTTCCAAATACTGTGAACTTCCTGACAATTAAAGACAACCGGAAAATATGGCCAAAATACATTTTAAGGTACTTGAGGACTTACCTTGAAAACAGCCTTCATCTTTCCAGTGTTGTCAAGTGACACCTACTGTTATCTTAATATTTCAGGCATGTTTTGAAAATTAAGTTATGTCCATGATGGGAAGCATAACTAAAACAGCTGTTCCTGCAAAGAAACATCTTTAGAAATTTTTATATTTTTGTGCTAGTCTATTTCATAACTATGCCTCACAGGAAAACTTTCTGTCGTCTTGAACAGAAACACACAGGTCTGAAGAATCAAGAACCCTTGTATAAAGAGAATAGAGAAAAAACCTCTACTCCCCAATGCCTTGTTTCTTCTTAGTAACATATTTTATTTTAATTTTTCATGACAGATATTTGATTTTAATTTTCAGATTTCTGCATTCCATGAATATAAACTTCTTAAGCACCAACAGGTTCCGTGTTTAGAGGACATAAGTCATGTGAAGGCAAGTGGTCAAATAATAATATATCCTGCTATTAATGATTTGATAAAATCTGTAGTACCTACACTTCACACATTTTGATTTGATGCACAGAAATGTCCAGACACCCCTATTTCCCAAGGGCTGGTTAGCTTGAGCAAGAGCATCTTTTCTGGGGAAGAATGCAGGTGAAAGACACACTGGCTGGTGATAAAGCCAGAACTACCCTGTGGTATACAGGGTCCTTAATCAGGAATAGCATTTGGTGCACCAGGTATTTTACACGCATAAGGAAAAATCCGCTTCCTCACATAAAGGCTTTGCAGTTTAGACACAAACACAAGAACAGTTGAGACCAGATTGCTGCTACTGGGAAAAACAAGCAAGAAGACTTTTTTTTTCTGTTCAGCTGGCTCTTCCACTGATTCCTGCATATAACTGCAGTAAGGAATGGGTTGTAGGCTGAATGCATGAACACATACATGTGCACACTTCCTTCATCTTCTTGCTTGTAAAACAACTGCAAATAACTGGCGCAGGAAGAATTTGATTAATTTTTTTCTGATAGGAATAAACCCAAATGGTGTAGTAAATATTAAGAATGCCTATAGATAGGTATTGAGATGTGCAGAGCTTACAGCAAGACTCGTGTTTGGTCTCCCATCTCATTAACCCCGTGACTTCTCCCTGTGCCTCACTCTGCCCACCCTCACCCATGGCTAACCCTTTTCCTCTGACAGGTATGTTTGCAGGAGCTGGCAAGAAGGTTGGAAGAAAAGGAAAAGGAACTTATAAAGGTATTGAAATGCCCTTGTGAAGAAATAAATAGGCATGAGATGTGAAGAAAGCGTGCGAGTGTCGACCGTAAGATTATTAAAAACAGAGTGCAAGTTTGGACTTGCCCCAGAGCAATGAAGGGTAGTTATGTGATGTGTAAATCTGCCCAGACATGGGCCTACCAAAAATTTTGCTGGCTGTCAGTGGCATGACAAAACTCCCCCATCGTTGCTGTCTCTGAGTGCAGGGATGGCCTGAGAGCAGGCTTTCGGATGCGTCAGAGTGACTTCGAGTTTTTTGCTTACTGAGTCTTTGTGGTCTCTTCTGATGCTGCCCAAAGTGGATCACAAATTATTTGCTCCCAAGGCATGCAGTAATCCATGAAGAGATGTACGTGGTCCACCTTTCTTTCACAAATATCAGCTGGTTACTGACCAATTTTCAACTGTACATTTTCCTAATTTCCTATTTTGTGGGCATAATAATGGCCTTGTGCCAACAGGCTTTCTTCTGTTTTACCACAGGAGCAAATACAAGCACATGGGTAGTTGATGCCTTGGTTTGTCCCTCCAGTGAGAGATGCCTCGGGTTTCTAAACACACAGCTGGGATTTAAAATAGCCTTTTGGAAATAAAATCTTCCATATTCCATCAACTATCATAAGACTTTGAAAAAGCACAGAGCTAAATAAAATAGACTCTTTTGACTTACAAACTCCTTTTCCTGCCTCTCCCCCTCAACTAGCTGATAGTTTCTTTTAGTTCAGTATGAATAAAGGAGATACTATTTTTTTCCCAGCAAAACAATTAAAAATGCAAGTACTTGTCATAATAAAGTCTCCAGCAAAGTTTCGAAATGGTGTGTATGTCTATGATTTCATGCTAAGCTACAGAAAAGCAATATTTTTACTTAGGATAGGCCTCCATAAACCAAGCCAACTTGATTTATGAGTCAGCAGAGTCATGGGATCACAGAATAATTCAGGTGGGAAGGAACCGTGGGGGGGTCTCTGGTCCAACCTCCCACTCGAAGCAGGATGCTCAGGGCTGTATCCAGCCGGGCTGCAAAACCTCTAGGGACAGAACCTGCACAGACTCCTGGGCACCTGCACAGCCACCCTGGGGCCTCCCCAGAACTCCCTGCAGCTCGTTGGCATCCATCAGGTACCTGGGGGGATGCACTATCCACACATGGTCTAACGAGTGCGGAGGAGAGGAAGATAACCCCTTCCCTCAACCTACAGGCCATGCTCCTGCCCATAGGGGTGGGATGCTGTGGGCCTCCATCACTGCCAGGGCACGCTGGGGGCTCACGCTCAACTCCTGTCCCACCACCCCTGGGCCTTTCCCACAGTACCCAACTCCTGAGGATGCTTTCCTGTTCACGGCGTTCTGCATCCCACAAGCTACTGAGCCCCCCGCCCATGTTTGCGGTGGCAGAAGAGCCAGGACGCTTGGCTGATGTACGTCATCTTGTCTGAGTCTGGGACTGCACATGCAGTGTCCCTTCAGCGTTAGCTCACACAACCGTAGCTAAGCAAGGCTGCGGGTGACTGCGGCATCACTGATCCCTGGTGAGCTGCCTGTCAGACCAGTCTGACACGTAATGCAGGCGCTGCCGAGCATTCGTTTCTGCCGATAATGAAAACAAGCTTTCCCAGTGGTCACAAGCAGCTTGCTTGTGTAGATCCTCTGGGTCTGATAAAATAGTTATAACCACCCTCAAAGCATTTATCTCAGCATGGATACCAGCTTCAGCTTCTGTCTTCTATCCTGCTGCCTATTTTTACCAAACAGATAGGAATTTCATTTCTGTAAGATTTCCCTTCACTGCTGATATCAGCTGCAATTTCTGGGGCTAGAAAGACTGTCAAACACACAGTGTGATCACATAATCCTCACTTCTGATAAATGTTTGATGGATAGGAAGTTCTGGTTTGTGGCTTTTTACTAGTCTCTTTACATTGAAAGTTTAACCGATACTACTGTTTTAATATTAATACTTTCCCCCTAACAAATTATATTTGATTTTGTTGATTTTTAGGAAAAAAGTGAAATATTGGAAGAAAGAGGATTAGTCATACAACAGGACAAAATCTTAGAGGTATGACATCCTATTGCTCTTTCTTTGTTTAGACCAGTACCATTCTATCGTGGGTTTTACAAAGGTAATTACAAGGGTGTCAAACAGCAAAGCACTAGAGTAAAACATAATAAAGGTAAGAGTGTAGGGAGTAGGTCTGCCACTAGTCTCAGGAATAGAGAAATAATGCAACACTGAGAAGTTTGGGGTTAGAAGTTTTGCAGACCATAGTCTGCTAAACAGCAAGTACCCTTTAAAACGAGTAACCTGGTATTATTTGGAACATAAGCCATCCAGAAAGTTACTGCAATATAAAACTAATACCGGGCAGGCAGATTCCTGTAGATTTCTATCAGAGCCAGTTTGGGAGAGCAGAATATAATATCTGCAAGGGCAGCACTGGTGCTGATCTCATGCTAATAAGCTCTGACTTGACTTTTATTGCACACCAGACTGATGGACTAATACTGTTTGCTTTTCTTTTGAACTTTTAAGGACATGCAGATAAAAATAAGCCACTTAGAAGAGCAGCTCAAGGACTCCGAACTAATTGGGTTGTAAGTATTAGCAACGCCCTCTATTCTGGGTTTCTTATTTTAGAGTATCCAGAATATTTCCACATCAGCCATACCTGAAGCATGTGCTATTGATCGTAAGTTAATACGGTTTATGCAGCATCAGAAGAGCACCTCATATTTATGTAGAACAGCTTCTTTTTCTTTCACGGAATCACCCAACCACAGAAATGCAAATGAAATTTAGATTTGGAAAACCTCATCTCACTCATAGCAGATTCCAGGAGTAGCTTATCTTTTCCTCAGAAGACCAAAGTTGTGGGGTATATCCTAGATATTAATTTCAGTTCTCTTTCTTAATAATCTGCACCAGGTTCCTATTACTACTTTGCAGAATAACAAGCAAAAGCAGCAGCTTGAACAGCAGCAGCAGCAAAGCCCACAGCTACACCATTCTTTTCAGAGCAAGCGCTCTCTTTTCTTGGGCAGAGTTCAAGTGCCATTAAAAACATGCCCCACCTCACCTCACTACTGGACTGTAGTTTCCTCTAACGAGGTTACATAGAACCTCTGAATTTCAAAACACCACATCTAAGTAGAGAGCCCAGCCTATGTAGGTCTAAGCACTGGACTTCTCACTCTCACTCTTCCCTTTCTCAACTGCACCGCAATGCAGAAATCCTCTAGCTTCAGGAAACACGAGGGGTTAAGTATTCCTTCTAGCAGTCACTCCCAAATTAAGCACTATGTATGAAGTGCCGGCAGTAAGTATGAGCCCTCTTTAAAAACTCCTCTTTCAGTTCTGTGAAGTGATTTGAGATTCAGTGTTGTGCTCTCTGTGTTCTGGAGAGAAAAGCCATGTAATGACGTTATGTATGCACTGCATGAACTGTAACAACAGAGGCTGAAATATAATATAAAGTTTAAAATAACAAGGATTTTTTATGAAATCTGCTGTTTGCAATAGTAGGGCTATCCCCACACCTGAGGGGCAGTACAGATCCTCGATTTTAATTATTGTAGTGTCTCCATCAGGCAAAGTTGGAGGACATCATAGAAGACAATACCAGACCCTTTTTCCTACCTTGCTACCATGGTAGCATGTTAGATGGGAGAAACTCAGCAATACTAATGTTTTCCTGCAGTAAAATAATCTAAATAGCATTAGCTCTGGGCTGTGATATGCTCTCTTACCACTGTGTGGTTACTTCAGGATTGCTTAGCTTTGCCTGTTACCAAAGATGGGATAAACCCATGAATTCAGTTGTTCCATGTAGTTAATTCCTATGAAGGTGCACCAAGTGAAAGGGGTTCCTAACCTAGGTGCTTACAAACACACGAGAAGGTACAATATCCCACCAGAAGAAGTTTCAGGCTCTCTGTAACTGGTTGTATAACATAGCAGTCCTGAAATGATTGTGAACACAGCTAAGCAGATGGAAATAATTATTTTTCTTTCTGTTTACAGAAAATTCTCAAAGCAATTACGGAATCAGATAGAAGCCTTGGGAGCAGGAAGCAGGTAAAAAAGATGGGAAGATGAAAAAGAATACACAAGATAAAAGGCATGTGCTTTGGTAGAGGGGGCAGTTTGAGCAGCCTGGCAATAAAAGCTGACAAGAAACAAAATCCTGATTTCAGCCTGTTAGCACAGTCAAGTGACATCAGTCTGGAAATTCAGTGTGTGCCTCTCCTTGTCCCTGCTGTTCCTCCTGAAGGCTGACTCCATCCTGGGAATCCTTATTGGTTCTCCATTGCCTGGGTGGCTGCTGGAATCAGATGCTTTTTGGAAGCTGACTGTCCCCAGACACCATGATCTTGAGGTCCTTGCTCATGGCTATGCAAAGCAAAGTAAATAGAGATCCAAAATGAAACATAGCAACATGTACTTTTAGAAAGAAGAAAACAAAACATGGTCAATCTAGAAATGTGAAATTTAAGATGGGGAGAAATGAGAGGGAGGGAGAAATTAAATATTTCTTACAAAGTTCTCAAAGGAACTGCTTGGCTTTGCTGCCAATATAGTCTTTATGGTGTTGCTGTGCAATACTTTTTAATGCAATCGCCTTTGTAATGAAAAGCAGTAAGAAACTCTTCTCCACAACCCAGGCATCTGTTAGCTTGCAGCTCCTCCTCATGCTGTAGCTTTATTGTCTTCATTAATGAGCACTGCTTGCAGTGAGCAGAGTCAGCTGCAATCTCTGTTGGTGTTTCTTTTTGCTCCATAGCCAACAAGGAAAGAAGGTCAACAACTGCCCAAGCTCTCCCGCTCAGAAGATAGCCATGGTGACACTGGTAAAAGAGAACTGCACTGCTCCCCTTACACCTGTACTTGCAGGGCCTCCTCCATCCCTCTTTGTTCCAAGCTGGAAACCTCCTTGTTTCATGAGATGTGACTCATCTTTGAGGTTTTTCAGCTCCAGTATGTCACTCAGCTCCTGTGTCTCAGGCTCACCACTTCTTGCTCAGTTTCATTAGTTTGCAAGCTGTTTTTAATTCTTCAATGTCTGTTGTCCTAGAAATGAGAAAACGTCCTTTCAAAGTGATTCATGTCTCTTCTTTCCCTTTCTAGACCCAGAAATCCACAACTGGCTACCTAAAAAAAATCTGTTTCTGTCTGGGGTAGGTAAAATGTTCTCATTGCATGCACACTTGGTTAGTTACACCTGGAGGACCATGGAGTCAAGATCATTCTGACTAATGCTGAAACATCATGGGAGAAACCGTGTGAGCAGGGAAGAGAAATGTGCTGCAAGCGTAGAGCTCTGTGTGTGCAAACTTAGTGGAGCAGCAGACTGAAATAATTGGGGTGCAAACTCTGTTCTGGCCCTTGGGTATGTTCCCTAATGAATCTGCTCACCTGCCACCTCTGAAAATGCAGCATTTATGTGCATGCTGGCAAATGTCTCCTTCTTCCCTCCTCAGGGGGAAAGGGAGGAAGGCCTAAGGTCTGAGCACGTGGTTCTCTCCTCCTGGGTGCTCTGTCATCAGCCCTCCATTAAACTGCTTCTCTGCCATATTCCCCCCACCAAATGGATGCTGAGGGGTTGCTGGTGGGCTTCCACCTGCCTGGACCAAAGCAACATGCACTCACTCAGTGCCAGGGCAAGTGATGCTGCTTCCCTATTTTCTTAGTCTTGGCTGAAGATAATTCGAAGAAAAAGAGATGAATGATGAATGGATGAATTCTTCAGTTAGTCACTTTGTGGTCAGGGTACAACTGCTGCTGAAGCTATTTATAGATTATTTCACAAAGGCTGTTGGCGTCAAATTTACCAAACATTGCTCATTTGCCACATCCCCTTCCACCACTCTGGCACGAGCAGGAGTGTCTCCCAAGATACATTTGCCTTTCTGTGATAGTCTTGTAGTGCCTTCATAAAAGGGAAACAACCTCCAGTTTTCTTCTGTATGGTAGGAAGCTTTGGGACGGATCTTGCCGACTGTAGTCCAGAAAATGGATCAGTAGTTTTTTCCCCTCCTGAGGATAGAGAAGGATTTTTATTGTTGCACAAGCAACCACAATTAGCAAGTGCTTATGGCTTGTTTCATTTGTAGAGCTTCATTTCCATTTAAATCTGTGCATTTTAATGTCAGGAAACTGTTCCTCCTAACACAGGGCATTCACCTGTGGGAATAATCTTCCAAAAGGAGCAGATAGAAGCATTGCAGGGTTTGTCTGAAAGAAATAACGGAACAGTAGTATGACCGAGAGCATGATTGGGCTCACAATGAATGCTACACTCCCTACATGACCTCAGGCAAATTTCTTCCCTCCAGGCGTCAGCTGCCCACCTGTAAAATGACAATAGTATTCATTTTCTCCACTTTGTGTCCTTCTCGTGTTCACACCATGAAACCTTTAGTGGCAAGAGTTGTCGATAAGTGTTAAACACTTGCCAGTGTCAGACTCTGTGGTAATATTGCCAGCAACATGAAGGAAAGAACCTGTTTTGACCAGGGCAATGAAATACAAAATTAGATGCTCTAATAGTTGTTAATGTTAATAGAGCTGTTCTACAGTGTCTGGTTTTTTCTTTGTGTGTTTGTCTTTCTCTCTTGTTGCAGGAACTCTTTGTGGCTGTTTGGCAGGCTCTTACTGCACTCTGGTTGTTCGTGCATAATGCTGGTCTTGGTTTATAAACACTTATCTGATGCTACGAGGGTATGTTGGCTACTGAACAGAATCTTCCACCAGTGCTACAAATCTTGGCCGTGGCCACATTAGCCCTAGATGATTTTAAAGACTCCAGACTTGTAGGGCTACCGCATTGCTTCTGGGAAGACCCTGCGCTTCAAAATAAAGCATTCATGAATGTTAAAAGCACATGATAATGCCTTTCTTTCCTGTGAGAACTGCATTAGCTCCTCAGAGGAAGGAATTAAAGCCCATGTATCTCAGCAAGAGGGAGTATGCTTAAGTGCATTCAGTTGTTTGCTGTTGGAGGTGGGTCTGAAATGCAAAAATTGCTTCAACATCCATATTCTGATCTGCTCCCCAAACCCCGGAATGTCCTGCCCCCATCAGCACAGGCATGAGTGCGGGAAATCTGTAATTAAATCTAAATAGGATCTTCTGTTAATGCAAATTGAAATGACCCCATTATCAGCAGAGCAGTGATAACTGATAGGAGCTGCAGCTTTGTCCTAAATATGCCTCTTGGCAGACTCAGGACCAGTCAGCTCTCTGGATTAGAATGTCAGTTGACCACCTTGCTGCTGAATGACAGAAGTCCTGCAAATGGCCTCTCTCATACACAGAGAGCAATACTACTGCACATCCACAGCAAGCCCCTCATGAAGAATATGGGGTTGTCCCCTTTGCCCACAGCGTAGGGACTATCTGCAGGCTGTGGCAAGCCCTGGCATACCTTGGAGGAACCTGTCTTGTACAGACCACATGTGTGACCGGGGCTGCAGATTTCAGATGCCCTGTGCAGGCAGAGGTCATCAATATGTCTTCTGTGCGCTTCACTGAGCAGTCAGGCCTCCCTCATCCTCTGCAGCATGCAAGAGACCTTGATCAAGCTCTCACTGGTCCCACAGGACAGCTCTTTGTGGATGCTTAACAAGACTTCAGTACAACCTGCCTTCTGGAGTTGGCTGCCCTAAGGGCCTTCCATGTCCTGGTTTTCTACCCTCCAGAAGGGCACCGTGCACCCTCCATCCTTGAATCAATTTTGAAAGTAGACTGTCTTTGATCATGATGGAAAACACGCTACCTCATTATGTCATACCCAACTGTTACAGGACATGCAGATTGCTTGTCCTGGTTACAAATTTCCATGCCTAGTCTCTGAAAGGAGACCAGGGTGGTCTCCACACAGAGGCTAGGTCTACTTCTGGGTTTGACAAAGATCTTTCAGTACTTCAGCAAGAATCTGTGTTTCCAAGTCTTGCCGACAGCATGTTTTTCGCTACATCTTCCAAATTCACCACCCGTCGGCTACAAGAGAGCAGTGGGAAAGAGTCCTGCCTGGCTGTCATTGCTAAGTCATGCAGCAGTGAATTAGAGCTGTTGAAGATCAAAATAACCCAGAAAATGGTTTTAACTTCCTTCTCATGTTATCTCCTGCTCCAGATATTTTCTCTTTTTCACAGATTAGGAAGAGCATGAAAACTACTCTCTAATGAGACAGTATCTTGCAGGGCTGTCTTGTTATATGCCCAATTGCCTTTCATGGGAAGTACCTGATGTGAAAAAGGAGCTGAAACACTGAAAGTTGAGAAAGCAAACACACATAAAATGTTTATGTTGGAGTGAAAGTGTGCTGAAAACAAAGCACTGTAGCAAAATGTCCTGCTCCTATGTAGAAAATGGAGCTTTCAAATTTGAAAAAGAAAATTCATTAAAGTTATGAAGAGGGGATACAATTGTAGGAAACCCAGACAGAACATTTGTAGGAACTTGTAAAAATCCTTGGTGTGTTACGTACAACTGTGAAAGTATCATCTAAAAGTGATGCGAGATGTTGCATGGTATATCTCCTCCTGCTTTCCTGCTTTCCTGCATCCAGCTCTGGGCGCGCTTCTAACACTGGCACTCCACGTCCAAGTCCCCACTCTGCATGTGAGGCTGGGCTTATGTAGCCTGGGGTGAAATTTGGAAGTGTGCTCTGAGATGAATATGTGTGCTTATTGCTCTGTCTCCATTAAAAAAAAAATGTCCTAAGCCTTCTCCATCATTCCCTATAATTGCCATAACCCACAGGTTGTGATATTTGTGACAGAAGCCTTTAGCAGAAGAAAGCGTAGTGGGGGATGATTTTAGTACCATTGTTCGGCTCTGAGTGCAAATCTTGTTGGGCAACTTGACCATACAGTTTAAAATACAAGATAAAGCAGCGTGATACTTGATGGTGGCATGAAAGAGAAGAAAACTGATTGAACAGCCCAGCTTGCAGCTGTGCCTGGTGGAGTGGATGGGAGTTGCTGTAAGGAGGGCATGTGTAGACAACAGTAGAATTTTGGGAGAGACCAGATCCTTTTTACTGCTAAAAGCCAAAATTTCCTGTCTTGTCAGCTGACAGCTCCTCCTCCTCTCCCTGGGCGGGAGAAAGGGCACTTTCTGTTCAGTGGTGCTGCGCTGCATGGGACGCAGAAGGAGTCTTGTGGGGACCCACAGTAGAAGTGATGATAAAGGTGCTGCTGGGAGCAGCCTTTCAAACCAATGACATTACACGCAAGACTTTAAAAAGGGTGACAATATCATTGCTTATTCGCTTCCTTTACACATCCTAAATTTTGCTTTTTTTCTTCTGACTCAGTTTATACGCCTCAGGCATACAGTGTGGTTAGTGAAGTCAGATGGGTTTGCTGCAGCTTTCTCCCTTTGCTTTTGCCTAGTCAGGTTTACCTCACTCACTAGTACCCTCTCCTTTGATGGGACTGGATTAAATCATTGCGTTTGTAAAGGAAGTCAATTAATTCCTGTGTCAGCTCTTTACTTCTCTCTACTCCCCAAGCACATCTGATTTCGGGGGGAAAACATGTCCAGTTTTGATTTTATGTTAGTTTTCTCTTGTAGCTTTTCTTACTTTCATCTCTGAGCTGATGAAAGGCACATTTTTGAATGTGGCTCAGCGACACATCCCTCATCCTCAGCAGGGAGGAGGGAGGCCTCAGGGCAGGACAGTAGGTCCCTGTACCAGACCCATCAGTCAGTGGCTCAGAGTGGCCTTGCTGCAGCTAATTCAAGTTTTCTAGCATCAGTCTTGATTTACTGGATCTTCCAGGAGGCATTATTTGGCTGCACCATAGAGTACTGTCGTTTCCTGTATTACCACCTTTATGCTGGATGGGATTTTCAGGTGCGCTCCTTCCTGCTGTAAACCTGCTTCTCCTGGAATCAGCAGCGGCTTCACTTTGAGGGCTCTGCAGCATCATCCAAGTGTCCAGCATGCTCTGAGTGGTGGTGGGGCACTGGTGTTTGTGATCTCCTTTCTCAGGTTGTGTCCTTTCTCCACTTTTTCCTCTCTAAAGTGAAGAAAAGATGGATGCTGAAACCAGACCTCAGTATCCTGAGAGACCATGCGGTCATTTGGGTTCAGACTGAATTGCCTGACAAACCCTTCCAAATTTCTGCAGCTCTTTCTCTCTGAACCAGGAAAAGGTATTTCAGGGATGGAGGGGTTATACCTTAGAAACACAATGGTGTTGAATACTCACAGTGCCTCCTGCAAGGGTCTGGAGGAGGTGAGGGAGGGCACAGATGTATAACCAGGCACACTGCTAAGCAGGGCACCTTTCCTGGGTGTAGAAGTACCACTGACCATTGATACTCTCTGGAGCACACTTTCTTCGCTGTTGCAGACCCCGACTCTGAGGCAGCTTGTGTTGCCCTAAACTGGTTTAAAAAAATTCCAATGCATTGAAAGTTGTCACCTTAGGCAAGTGCATGTGTAGCTCCTATGCTTGCATAACCTGTTCCCCAGCACAACACTGCCTCAAGGAATGGCCTCCCTGTTCTTCACCCCGCAATGGACTGAGTGATGTGGACACAAAAAGTTTAGGTGGATTCACACCTGAAAGCCTGAACAAGTAGTTGGAAGAGAAATCTTTTGAAGGTGACTAAATAGGCAAACTTCACCAGGCTCAGGAAATCCTCTGAGCTGAAAACAGCTGGAGGTGGGGAGAGTGCTCAGGAGAAGTGCCATATATCTTTGTTCTATTCTTACTTTTCCCTTGATGTCTGCTTATGGACACTGTTCTTATAGGTTCTGCATATTAGACATATTTATCAGTTTGGTCCTAACAAAGCTAAATACACTTCTTCCTGACCCCCCAAAAAATCAGGTCCCGGAGAAAAAATGTATGGTAGTGGAGGAGGAACAATAGGAAAAATGGAGAGATGTGGAAGCCCAGTAGTCAAAAATGAAGTGGTTTGGGCCAGCCTAGCCCCACTGGCCTGAGAGGGGAGACTAGGGTCTGACTATGGCTTTATATAAGGAGTACAGTCATGAGGGATGGAGTGCCCGACAGGAGTGTACAAGCCACCCCTTGGAAGGGAAAATAAATCCTCAGAGCCAGTAAAAAGGGAGAATAAGGCCAGGGCAGGGCCTGCAGCAGTTGCGCTGCTGCAGCAGTAGGACACTGGTGCCCCGACCCTAGTGGGAGGTGCTGCAGAGGCAGGGCTGTGTGTTGGACCCACGGGTGCTTTGGGAAGCCCTTTCCCCATCTCTGGGAATGGTGCACACACTCTGCGAGGGGTACACGTGTAAGCAGTGGTAGTCTTGCTGCAGCTCCTTTTGCTAGATCTTGGAGCATTAGTGATGACAAACAGGTCAAGGTGGCCCTCGGGACAGCACGTTAGTCAGCAAATGAGCCTGCTGACAGGTAATCCAGTGGCAATGCAGCATTTTCGTTTATTCTGGTGTGTCTAAGCAGATATGGTGTTGGCCTCCAGTTTAGATATTCATGTCTGTTGTCTATAATGGTACCTGCACGCCAGCCCTTCCTGGGAGAATGAGCAGCAGTGATTTATCAGGTCTTGTACAAATGCAGTCCTTGTGCTGGAAGGTAGAGATACTCAGCTATTGCCAGAGAGAAGACAGAAGGGACAAGTCCAAAGAGGAACAGGAAGCCTGTTAGTCCTTGGTTTCAGTGGGCTACAGGTCCAGGCGTTTGCATGCATTATCTGAATTACAGGGGAGAGGCTTGAGGCTACAGGAGTTAACTGCAATGTTTTCCATATCAAAGGGCTTTCTGAATAAGCACCAGAACAGACATTTCCCTCTCTCAGTGTTTTGGGTGCTTTTTTTCTTTCTTCCAGAGATCAGAAAGAGTAACAGCTTAATCTTCTGAAAGAAGCCTTGGTAATTTGTTAAGCAAAACTCTGGCTCTGGGATGAGGTTCATTACTTATATCCATAGATGGCCAACCTCGAGCAAGCAAGAAATGTCTGGGTTCAGAAAAAGCAGAAGATTAAATAATTTCCGTCATTTTCAGGGAAAAACTGCCTAATGCCTTCTATAGTATATTATACATCCAGTGTGCATTAATGTAATTGGTTAAAACTTAGAGAACTATACTTTGAAGTCTGAGCCACACCATCTGGTTCTCTCCCTGCTCAGTGCCCTAAGCATATGGCCAGAGAGACCATATTTCTTCTTCCCTTCTCTTCTGTCTCCTTTTTTATTCTGCCTAGCCTCATTACCTTAGATTTCCTTACACTGAATTTATGTGCATAAGCCATTTATTTGCCTTCTCTCTTCATCTAGCTGTGTGATTCTGAACATCATTTAGGCTGGACTGGCAACTCCACATTTTGCCTTGTCAGAAAAATTACTCACCATAATGCATATTCATTCTCCTAAATCATGATATATAGGGAATTGAATTGGTCCTAAGGATGTTCTTTGTGTCACTCTACTGCCTGTTTCCTGTCACCGAGGACCATTTTCATGTCAATTCACTCTTCTGTTTTCAAACTCCCATGTACAGAGAAATTGCAGTGGTAAGGTAAAGATGTTATCTGCCAAAAAAAACCGGCTTTGAGCGACTCTTGTATGCGCTATGTTTTTTTTTAACTACATCGTTCTTCACTTGAGTGAAACCCCTTGAATAAGACCTTTTTCGTGCTAAATAACTTGAAAAGCACTCTGAAGAGCAATTTTTTTGCTAAGACCCCATTAGTTCTGTTGATCTTCAGGTGTGGATCCCTAGTGCGGGTATCCCTCTGTCTTAGGATATATAGTAACTTTAGCCAGAAGAAGATATTGCTTCACCCATTCTTGCCTCTAGGCAGTCTGACTGCAGCGGTTTTTTTCTGACTGTGGAAAACTTCTCAAGCTACAAAGAAACAAAACTTAATGAAGGTCCAGCTGTCTCATTTTTGTGGTGGTTGTAGCGAACACAACATTGCCAGCACTGTGCAACAAGTACTGCCATTAAATCTCTTCCCTGAACTTGCTACTTTATGCAAAGACTCCACCATAGCAGCAGTTTTGGTTTATATTTCACCCTGCCTTGAGCCATGCAGAGCTTCCATCTAGGTTGTGTCCAAATCATGAGGCATCACAGACACAAGATATTTTCCTGATGCAGGTCTGCTGGGTGTTGCTCATGGCTGTTTATACAGAAACTGCAGAATTAGTGCCCACAGAGGCCTATCAGAGCAGGGCTACTCACAGATTACTGTGTTTTTATGGAAAGCAGTTCAGTTGCATAGAGGCAGACAGGTCCTGCATAACCATCTCTCCAGCAGAAACTGAATATCCTCAGTTCTCTTTCCATACATGATCCCTACCTAAGGGAAAAAAAAGAAAACCAAACCAAAAAGAGGCTCTCCATAGCCCATTACAGCCTTTATTACAGTGACATGTCCAAAATATGGGATGGAATTTAGATCATTGTTTTTGCTTCAAGGGAGTTGCTGTGGTGGTATTTCAGTTTTACTGTTAACCAATACAGCCCAGCAAAAAACAACAGTGTGGGGAGAAACAGACGTGCTGATGTCCTTAACAGGACTTTCTTGATACAGGGATGTTTAACCTTAATTGACTTACCCAGATGCAGCAAGGTTTTATAAAATAAGAAATGCGTATAGTACAGACTCGATGTTTTCATTTGAGTTTCACTAGTGACACAATCCTACAGTAGAGATTTGGCAGAGAAATAAACCACCCCAGTCTGGAAAGAAAATACAACTGCTCAGTATGAAAACTATGGAGATAGCCTTCTGTTTTCAGGGATGAGAACAATTTTGCTGCCTTTCACCAGCAGAGTAGGGAAAGCCGAATGCTGCTGGGAAACCATTGACATTACTGCCTAATATCTGTGGAGCATTTTGCACACAGTAGAGAACAATCTGACCAAAGCTGATGTCCAACATAACAACCAGGATTATTTTATCTCCCTGGTATGGGAAATGCTGTGTTAAATGCAACTATTACAAATGTTTATTTGAAGGAAAGATGATCTTTATGTTGGGGCTTTGGCTTGGAACTTGGGATATGTTGAGGGTCTTCCTAGCCCTGCCCAGTGCCATTGGCAAATCATTTAGAATCTATCAGCCTCGGTTTCATAGCTACAAAATTCAGAACCTAATTATTTCTTCTGCTCTGTCTTTTGAAGTGGGCGGGACTTTCAAAGTCCAAAATCCACAGGTCAGCAACTGAATCACTGTGTGCTTGAGGAGGGCCCTATGCCACTGCACTCCAGCAATGGGACATCTGTTCCTACCAAACAGAAGGGGAGAAAACCTGTCCAAAACGAGTGATCGGTACCTTCCTGAAAGAGATGTGGCTCTGACATTGTGCTTCATCGTCCTGGTTTTGGCTGGGATAGAGTTAATTGTCTTCCTAGTACCTGGTATAGTGCTGTTGTTTTGGGTTCATGTTATGGGTTTGTGTGGCGCTGGTTTTTTTGGTAGCGGGGGAGTGGGCCGCAGAGGTGGCTCCTGTGAGAAGCTGCTGGAAGCTCCCCTGGCT